>BTHU01000010.1:10569251-11079251 GCA_036184795.1 Tokudaia tokunoshimensis
TTCGAAACTTAATGGATGTTTAGTAAGGGGAAGCTGTAAGCCTCTTCCCCAGGCATAAAAGCCAGGCTGTCCATTTTTCTCCTCTGCTCTCCATGTGAACTTGTGAAGACTTGTAGTACTAGAGATGTGTTTTGCCTTGACCCACACAGAGACTTCAGTGTGTTCAGCTGCCTCCTTCTGATGCTACCGGAACCAATACTGAGTTGAAAATACTATAGAATTATGCATCAGGTCTACTAAGTCCTAAAGATAGTTATGGGAGTATGATTGCTACCCCAGTGATCTTCAAGGCAAGATCCCAGCAAAAATGCCAAGCCTGGCCCAATACCAAAGGAGGAAGCCTACCTGCTTGTGCAGCAGAGAGGTCAGGTTTTTCTACAGCCTTTGCCTAGTTCAGTTTGCAGTGATCCTGCAGGAATTGATCTTAGAAAGCACTTTGTTCTGGCTTTTGAAGGGTTTTCTAGTCTTGCTCACTAGTTTTGTTTGTTGTTGATGTTAATAAGCTGCATGGTAACCAGAATACTGGACCAATAATTGTTTGCAAGTATTGCATTTCACAATTATAACAGTTTTTTTTGCCTCGTAATGATAATCATAATTATGATTTTGAGTGTCCCTGTTCTGTGTTAGAAACTCAAGTCCCCTTGCTAGTCAGTCTTTCTGAATAACCATAACAAGATACACAAAACTGAGAATTGAGTCTATGAGTTCGAATGTGTGCATGTTCCATTGAAAAATAGAGAGCCATACTTTTGGATTCTGTAAGACATTATATATATATTGATATTAAAACCAAAATACATCCTTAAATTTTTTCCTGATCTGGAAACTATTCAGGCTAAAATATATACACAACTCCATAAGGCTTAGTGCAGTAGCATAGAGATACTACACAGTGTATACATCTCAATTGTGGGCACACAAAATACAACTTCCCCAGAACATGTTTGAACAGTCAGTATTTTGTGAACATTAGTTAAATATTGTAAGATCACAGTTATTTCAAATATAGGGGAAGTTTTTTTTAACTAAATGAAACAATCAAAACATACTCTACATTTAGAGAGTGTAATGCAAATTGAAGTGTTAGAAGAACTAAGGTATTTTGGAAGCTAAATGAAAGCTTCGGATGACTCTGTGTCTTCTAAACACATTGTATTAACCTCCCCTGTTCCCTTCAGCACAACTCAAAGAGGATCTGATTTTCTGGTTTTATTCTGTCCTAATAGTCATTTGTACAGAACTCAGTCACTTCAGTGATGATAACCACTTTGCAAATGAGGGCTCTGTATAAACTGTTGGGAATAAATGAATTATATAAGCAACTCAGAGATGTCCTAAGGACCTAAGAGAATCATGCTCTCGTTACAGTGTATCTATGTCTTAAGTCAGTGGTGTCTATATTGCTACAATGACAAAGTATGCCTTTAATTTCATTGAAAATGTTCTTTTTTTTTTTTTCAAAATAAAAAGGGAAATCTGCTTCCATTTATTCCAGGCAATGGAAGACAATGGAGCAGCAGGAAAAGTTTAACTCGGGCATGGTCGTGTCTTAAGCTAATCGTTTTTCACCAAACACACTCCTACAGCAGTGAGACATCCTTAAAATGTAAAACATCTTGCTTTTTTAATAACCCCTTGTGGTATGTTTTTACTTTAGCAATAATTGTATTTTCTTTTTTGCACATTTTATTTAACAACATTGCAGTGCAGGATAATCAGTTCCATGTGTTCAGGGCACCAGCAAAATGCCTAACGGAGAAACAATTAACTTGATTGGGCTCCTGTTATTGGCAGACACAGCCTTACACCCTTCTTGTTCATGGTGCGGAGTCACATATGAGCTGCAAAGAGTTTGGTGTCCTGAGAAATCATACAGCAACCTGAATTTAGAGCCAAACTGTTGTTAAAATGTTCAGGATCCTGAACTCGAAACAGAAGTTGAAGTCCATGACAAGATTGAGAGATAAAGTTCACTTTAGTAATGAAATGTGCTGTGATTAGACCAGGGCAAGAAGCCAATGGATGCTAAACAAGTCTGTCAGCTTCTCTTTCTTTCTTTCTCTCTCTCTCTCTCTCTCTCTCTCTCTCTCTCTCTCTCTCTCTCTCTCTCTCTCTCTCTCTCTCTCTCCCTCTTCCTTCCTTCCTTCCTTTGTTTCTTCCTTTTTCTTTTTTTTCCAAACAATATACTGCACAGCGTGAGGCTAGTAGGAGCTCTGAAACTGTTGTAAGCACGGTCCTTTGGGTAGGAAGCAATGCAACAATACGTAAGTGCAGTTAAGCACAAGAAGTAATGTAGTTAGCTTTTATCAAACATTAACACTTGTACTGGAGAGTCCATAAAATTCTAATTGGCCTCTTCTGCAGAAAGCAGCCCCAAGAGGTTCTTTATGCACGGAGCAGCTCTGACTCATGCCAAGGCTATTATGAGAACATAAACTCTTCTAGCATGGCTAAAATATTAGACTAGAGAAGGGGACTATGTTCTGGCCACCCCTGTGAAAGGATAAATTAGGTGCGTAGTAGGACCATCACATCCACATGAACATCCCAACGTTCTGCGTAGCTGCAGGGTTAGAACTAGGGTTTGAACTAGGTAGATATTTTTTTCTAAGAGATGAGAGTGGGAGACATATTTTGTTTGAGAATACCATTTACTGTTGTGTTTTGAATGGAATGTCCACCAGAGTTCTAGGCATTTGAATATTTGGTCCTCTCTTGGGTGCTGTTTGGGGAGGTTTAGGAGGTGGGTCTTGTTGGAGGAAAGATGTCATTGGAGGTGGGTTTTGAGAGTTTAAAGATTCAATGTCATTTTAATTCGGTCTCTCTGTTTTAAGCTTGTGATTCAAGATGTGAGGTCTCATCTCTGTGACCTGGCTAGCATGATTGCACTCTCTTGCTCTTCCTGTGGGAAGCAGGAGCATTGAGTGATTGTAGTCTTGAGGAAATGCCTATTGTTCACATGGGCACAGCCATTTCCAGGACTCCAAGCCTCAACCCTAGAATAGTGGCAAAATCTTTTCAGGATGAGGCTCAAGAAGAATGGCAAAACTTTCCACAGGTGTCCAAATGTGAGTGAGTTACTGCCATGCAAAGAGTAGCAGCTGCGACTTCCTGCTGCCAGAGGTTTGCAGCCTGAGACTGCTTCCCTATAGTGACCTCTAACAAGACTAGCTGGTGAGGTTCTTCTAGCCTTTACTCAGAGTAAGCATAGCCCCTACTGAATCCCATATTTCTTATGTGTCCTGTCCTTTTTCTCTTTCCTTGCTGTTACCAATTATGTATGGATCATGACCAAAGTCACGACTTTAGGTTTTGGTTTTTTGGGGTTTGTTGTTTTGTTGTTGTTGTGGTTGTTGTTAGGAACACTCCCTCTTCATAGACTCTAGCATCCTGGAACTATAGCCCAATAAACTCTTGTATACGTTGCCTTGGGCTTGGCATTTGATCATAGAAAAGAAAATAATACACTTGAGGTCAGGGAATATCCTAAAAAAAAGTCAGAGAAATGGATTTTTTTTTCCTCAAAGAAGCCTGCAATACATTCTGTTGCACTCAGAGTACATGCATCCTGCCTTACACACACACACACACACACACATACACACACACACGTGCATGCATACGTTCATGCATGTGTGTATGCTCCTATCTGTGAATGTTGGTATGGATATGCCTTGGTATGAATCTAGGGTCAGAGACAAACATGCTGTTTTGATTCTCACCTTCTTTCTCATCTATTCTTAGAGTAAACAGTTTAATGGTAGAGATGGTGTAGCCATTTCTTTCCTCATTTAGGACATACACAGTCAACATGGTTTCCCAAGGGCCTTGACAAAGAATAAGATCATTAATGATGAATATAAAATGCACAAGTAGAGTCCAGAGGAAAGAATATTTGTAGAAAGACTCAATGACCCGAACATTTCTTTCTATGGTGATGATTTCACAGAAACAGCATGAGGCATGGGACATCAGGGTCTTTGCACAAGCTAATGAATATTGCCATGTGAAGCTAAAGCAATGAGGTAGTAATGACACATGGACATCTTTCTACATTTGAGCAGGAATTTTCCTGTTGGTGAAAATAATCAACAGGCCACCATTTACACAATCTATTTAATATTTAATTGACTAGTTTGCTTTTAGAAATTAGTCCTGTCAGCTGTAATGTCATTTCTGAATGTACTACCAAGCTGAATCCTGATAACCTTGGATGTGAACTGACAGCTTCTGATGTCTGAACTGAAACTGACAGTCTCCTCCCATGTTATAAAAATGATGGACTGGTGAAATATTTCCATTCTAGCTTGCCCTCATCAATTAACCTTACAGGACCAGCATCTACTCAGTACATTTTTTATTTTAGTGGAACACATGCTAGAATCAACTGTGTGGCATGATCACACACACACACACACACACACACACACACACACACAGAGAGAGAGAGAGAGAGAGAGAGAGAGAGAGAGAGAGAGAGAGAGAGAGAGAGAGATTTCTCATTTTTCTATGCGCACATTCCATGGGATTATTAGATGGGTTGCCAAGCTCTTTCACAAAAGGGAGAATGATGTTAAGATGTCTTTTCTACAGGCAGTCTGTTGAGCAGAACACTGGGGCAGATAGCTTTCAGCTACCACACCTTGAGTTGCTTTGGTCCTGAACATGGTGGGGTGCAGACATATGGGGATCAGTCAGTGGGGCTGGGTGCTCCGTTCCAGTGCAAACCTCCTCTTGCCTCTGGATTTTCCCATCAGCCTGGTGGAGATTTTCTCCCAGTTACAATAGGATGAGTTCTTTCTACCCTAGGCTTCCATCCCTTACTCACTGCATAAATGTCATGTCACATCATTCGAATCCTGCTCTCCCCATTAAGTTTTCACTAATAAATCTGATTCTTTTATAATTCCACGTTGGGTTTTCCCTCCCCTTAGCTTACTTTTACTGTTATTCTTCTACTCGAGTAATTTGTTTCCTTTATCTACAACAAGTTAAATAAGAGATGACATGGGCTGGGAGTTTAGCTCAGTAGCAGAGCAATGTACATGACCAATGATTCAATCTCCTGTACTTCCCCTCTCTCAAAGAGGAAAAATAAAATTAAAACAAGATACTATCTTCATTATTAAGGGATTTGTCACTTGAAAAGATGAAAGAGAAATGTCATAGATGATTTTGGGTGAATAGAGACTAGCTGTGGTTTATGAAGAAAATCTTTTAGAAATAAAAGGTTATTTACATAATAGTACAGGAAAGTATCCTTATTTCTAAGAAATATACATATGAATACACATACAAACATGCACCCACACACATATATATGAGACTATACACACATATGTATGAAACTACACAGACACACATATATGAAACCATTACACATACATACACACAAACTTATACACACAAACATAATACACATACACACACAAAAATACATACATATTATATTTATGTACATATATAAAATGTGAGTATATATGTATACATGTATGTACATATACGCATATATATGGAATTATCCAACAGTCTCAGCTATGCTAACCACCGATCCTGCAGTTGTACCAGCATGCTTAGGAACGACCCTAAGTGTATGGACCAGATCCTAGCTTGTAGCTTAATCCTCCCTTTCTTTAGCCTCTAAAACAATTTCTTTTCTGAAAGTGAACTTCATCAAGTGTAACCCCTTTCTCTCAGGCTACTTCACACTCTATCTGGAAAAACAATCTCACCCAGGCCTCCTGTGATTCTTTAAACAGACAGAATATGTGCTAACCCCGTCTCAAAATGAAGTGCCTGAAATAATTAATCTAAAAATATTCTTGAATTCTCTTGGTCTTCCTTTCTTGCTGCTGGAAGGCCTTTGGGCTTTTGGCAGACTCAGGAAAAAAAAAAGCATTTCTGTAACGACGTTCATATGAAAAGGGAAATTGATCTCTGATTATATTTAGTGCTCCATTGACTTGACTCCCCATTGAGCGACACTGTTCGGACTAAACAAAAGACATCACTTTTATGGACTGCCTATAACTCTACGTCTTTGTTGGACTATGGAAACGTTTGCCAGCGTGGATCTTTGAGATTCAGAGTGCTTAGTGAGGCTTGCCCAGTGCAAGCCAGTCCACTAAATCATATCTGACAGGCTTTTGTTAAGGAACCTTCTCACAGTGTCTCCTTGGACTAGCCCCAGCATCTCACCCCAACACCATGAAAACAGCCTTTGGAGCTGTGTTCATATTTACACATCAGCTTTAGGGGTCCTGCCAGCACCAGCTGACCGAATAGTTACATGGTTGGTGATGGATTTCAATCTTTGCAAGGAATAGAGAGAGAAAGTTGCTTTGGAGTGATGGTTCCACTGTAACTGCTTTGGCCATTTTATTGAGTTCAGCGCATGGAGGGAGACAATTATGTACACCCTTGCTTTCCAAACATAGACCAAAATGATTCAGAAACAAAGTATGCTCCTGTACTAGGAAGCCATTTTCCCCATGACATGCTCATAGATTTCAATAGCTAGAGACCCTCGGTGACTCAGGCAAAGTCCCAACAATCACTTTAAAATACACAACGGAGTGAGAAACTGTCTTCTTGAATAGTGACATTTTCGACAGTTCAGGAAATAATGTCTTACCTCTACCAAAGATGTATATAGAGGGTGGGTGTTTGTTATGTGATTCATGTCCTTCTCTTAGTGCCATTCCCGTGTGAGTGTGTGTGTGTGTGTGTGTGTGTGTGTGTGTGTGTGTGTGTAGGTAGGTATGTATGTAAATGTGTACATATGTCTGAAAGTGAGAAGCTAAACTGAAATTTTTTTCTATTACTTTTTATAACAGTAGAAGTAATAATGATAGTAGAAGTTGTGGTTGATGATCTTGTTGTTGATGAGACAAGTTCTCTCATTAAGATTGAAACTCGGCAATTGGCTAGGCTGCCTGGCCGGTGAGTCTCAAGATCTCCCTCTCTTTGGCTCCATAGCACTGTAGATACAGGCATAGTTATCCTGGCTTTTAAAGTAGGTGCTGACCATCCATCTGAGCTTGGGTTTTTATGTTAAGAGGCAAAAGCTTTACCCACTGAGCCTCCTCACCAGCCCCACCACTCCTCACTCTTGTCAGCTGTTTGCAAAGGAAAACAGCTGCCTGTGTCTTTCCCATTGCTTTTTCAAGTTATATTTGAGTAATACTGTCTAGTAATAACCATCTTTGTATGTGAGGACCTATCCCCACAGACTGCATGTTAAATAGGATCATAACTCTCGATACTTATACAGTCATTCATCACAGAAACCTAACTGAATGCCCCAGAGTGTCAGATTTTATGCACACATACAACTTCCAAATAGTTTAGCTTGGTTTTCCTCTTAAAAGAACCGTTTAAGAGAGAAAAAAAAAATAATCGCGGAGTGGAAACTATAAACCCTATGATCATAGACCAGTGTGGCCAAGATATTTTAGACAGTTTGTCCAAATCAGTTTGTTCTCGTTGAAGGAAAAATAGTCCAAGTTTTAGAAGGAAACACTGTAAGGTGATTCATTCTTGGGTAAAAAGGGAAGTCATGAGAATGATCATCTGTAACCATAGTTTAGCCTCTAGACCACAACACAGAGTGTTAGAGTTTATCTCCTCTTTACGTTTTTACTTAATAAATGTTGTAGCTGTTAAAGCTATATAGAAGTAAGATGTATCTAGAGTATTGTGGTGATTCCAGTTGCTATGCCAAGAACTGATGCAAAGACAGCCTACCATTTGAGGACTCCTGAATGGAAAGGTATTAACGAGTTCTCCCCATGGGGGAGGGTGAAGTAAATCCTTGAGAAAATTACCTTCATAATTCAGGCAGAGAGATGCAATTATTAACGAAAAAACTGAGTCTTTTAGGTGTGTTTCTGCTTTTTTCATAAATTATCCAGTCTTGCTGTCTCTACCAATTGAGAAACCATGTTTACTTTCTTTTTCACTTCTTGTGGTAATTGCCTATCAAGGGCCAAATTAGGACCATTTCGATGCAATCAAAATCACCGACAAAAAAATCAGGTCCAAATGCCCTAGTTTGGTGTCTAATGGAAAGTGTAAAATCCTGATTTTTACCCTTCTCAATTATGACATCAAGGAAAGCTCTGAACTTATACTGGAGCTACACAGGGCCAGAGCGTCACTCTTGGTCTTCACAGGTTACAAAGTCTTTACTAAAATGTTGCAGCAAGACTAAGTCAAAGATCATAGCAGCTGCAGTTTGTGTCTCTCACCTGTCAGGTTTATGTTGACTCCCTTTAGATTTCTCTGTAGTAAGTCACTCTTAAACCACATCCAGTCCCTTCCAGCACTCCTCACAATTCACAGTTTTACTAACTGAAGGGAAATAAAAGCCTTTAAGTAAATTGATATTTATTATGTTGTTTGCTGTAAAGGAATCTGTAGACTAAATGCTTCCTGCTGTTGGTATTTGTAAATACAACTTTATTTCACTAGAGTTAGACCTACTCACTGTGGCTACTTTCAAATTACAAGGAGAGCTAAGAAGCTTCAGCTGAAACCATATGGTCTACACAGGAAGAGTGTGTACTGTCTAACTCAATACAGGAAATGATAGTCAACTCTAGACTTAAGGAGAGAACATGTGAACGCAGATACCTCACAGGAAATGTCCTTAACATCTATTAACTGTGAAGATCTGGAACTTACAAGTCTTGTTAAAGCTATTGGTGCCTGAGGTATGAATATGTGGTGTTACACAAACAGACACACACATACATATGCATGCACACAAACATGCACTCACACACACTCACATACCTACACACACATGCACACACGTACACACAAAGACACACACATTCACATATACATATAAACACACAAGCACACACCTACACACCCACTTATACATCCACACAAAAATATGTGCACTCACACATACATAATTACACACAATCACATACACACAAACACACACAAATGCACGCACATACCAGATTCCAGCATTGTCCATCAGTCTCAGCTACATTTCAGCACATTTGCCTGAACATGTGAACACAGACTGAAATTCGGGTTCCATTCAATCACTTAAAATACCTGACACCCAGCCAGAGTGAGTCCATGGTGATTCTGAAAGCAGAGCCTGCTTCACAAGTGAGACCAATTGCAGCTGTCATCTGCTGTCAGTTGGGTTTAATTATTAAAATAAAGACAATTGACTTTGAGCACACAGAACACGGGAGTCTCGAAGATCACTATTACCAAATAACTCTGCCCTGAGAACTAGTGACAGAACATGATTTTGATTGTGCTCCCGTCACAGCAAAAAACCTGTCAAGCCCCCTTTAAGTAGAAATGCAAAGTACTAGGACATTTGCCTGGGCCATTGAGTTGGCAAACTGGAAGAAAGAAGCAAGCATGTCCCTTGCAAAGGAGATGCTGGATACATTGTATACATCTAGTCCCGAAAGAGATACTTTTTCTTTAAGAGACAAAAATTAACCACAGCAAAAAAGGGGGCATTTAGATAGAGGCAGAATGTTGCGGAGTTGTGTCTGTATTGAAGAAAAGGGCTCTTGGCTTTCTGGGCTCAGCCCAGATGTTCATCTGCATCCCATCTGATCTGAACATTGGGCTTTCTTGGCACAAGGCATTCTGTCTCAACTGTGTGTTCTTCTTCTGGGCCAAATTCCAGAGATGCAAATGTGGAGAGACATTGAAGGAGAGAGGGAGGGGGGAGGGGGAGGGGTAGAGAGGGAGGGGAGGGGAAAAGGAAGAGGGAGGGGGAGGGGAAAGGGAAGGGTGGTGAGGGGAGGGGAGGGGACAGGGAGAGGTGGTAAGTGGTGGAGGGCAGGCAGAGAGGGGGACAAGACAGAGAAAGATAGTGTGATAGAGAAAAGGGAAGAGAGGGAGACAGAAAATGAAGAAACCTGAGCTCCAGTTTATCAGCAGGCCCTCTGCTGTGTACTGTTATTTCCCTACACTCCCACATGTGCAGAGTTGATTGATGGATTGAGCAACAAATCTCAAACCTGTGACAGGATATCTCTCTCTCTCTCTCTCTCTCTCTCTCTCTCTCTCTCATTTCTTCTTCAGATTTATACTTTATGAAAATAAGCTTGTAAAAGTGGAACAAAAGACAAAACACTCGCAAATGGTTTCTGTACTTATTGTTTTAATTAAATTATTTTATTTATTTCCATTCCAAAACTGAGTTCTTCACCCCCATTGTATCTTCCACCACTGAAAGGGTACTCCCCAACCTTCCCATATCAGCCCCCCTCTCCACCATCCCTCTTCCTTGGGACATCAAGTGTCCACAGGTTTAAGTGCATCATCTCTGACCGAGGCCATACAAGGAAACCCTCTGCTACATATGAGCCCAGGGCTATGAACCAGCCCATGTAAGTTCCTTGGGTTTTGGTTTAGTCTCTGGGAGCTCTGAGGGGGTTCGGGCTTGTTGACACTATTGTTCTTCCTATAGGGTTGCAATCCCCTTCAGTTCCTTCAGTCCTTCCTCTAACTCTTCCATATTGGTCCTGGACATCAATCCAATGGTTGGCTAAAAGTATCTGCATTTGTCTCAGTCAGTTGCTGGTACAGCCTCTCTGAGGACAGCCATGCTGGGCTCCTGTCTGCACATATAATATTGTCTCAGTATTACTGTCAGGGTTTGGTGCCTGTGCATGGGATGAATCCCAACTTGGGCAGGTCACTGGATGGTCTTTCTTTCAATCTCTGCTCCATTTTTGCCCCTGCATCTCCTTTAGACAGGAATAACTCTGGATCAAAAATTTTGAAGATGGGCATGTGGCCTCATCCCTCAGTTAGGGACCATGTCTATTTACTGGAGGTGGTCTCTTCAGGTTCCATCTCCCCACGGTTGGGCATTTCAGCTAACATCATCCCCACTGAGTCCTGGTAGCCTCTCATATCCCAGATCTCTGGGACTTTCTAGAGCTTCCTCCTGGCCTCGCCACTGTTGCATACTTGATTCATTCTTTGGCCAAAACTCCATTTAAAATATAATTCAATGTAAATCTTGCTGCATATAGATCACTTCTGTGTCCAACAGTTCACGATATTAAAGATTCATTTACAAAATTCTGTTTTGGTATAGTTACCTTTTAGTAAATATTGAAAATATTCCAAGTTCTTTCTCTAGCAAACAAAAATGTATATCTCTCCCCCTCATTCTCTCTCTCTCTTTCTCTCTCTCTCTCCTCTCCTCTCATTGTCTCATTGTTTGTCTCTTATCTCCTCAATGTAGAAATTTGTGATTTGATACATTAAATTTTATGTCCATTGTGGTTTTATCATGATCTCTATTTTTTATAACAAGCCTTTTTTTTTCTTTTCTAAAAAGGTCTCTATGGAAGTTGAATGAAGGAAAGCTTAATGCTATGATTGCAGGACAAAGACAACTATGCTGGCTAGTTTAATGTCAACTTGACACAGCTAGAGTTGTCGGAGAAGAGAGAACTACAATTGAGAAAATGTCTCCATAACATCGGCCTGCAGGCAAGCTGGTAGTGCATTTTCTTAATTAGCGATTGATATGGAAGAGCCCCGCCCAATGCTGATGGCGCCATCTCCGCGCAGGTGCTCCTGGGAGCTTTAAAGCAAGAGGGAATATACCATGAGGTATACCAGTAAGCTGCAGTCCTCCGTGGAGTTTGCATCAGCTCTGCTGGCTTAGGGTTCCAGCCCTGTTGGTGCTGTTTCCCAGTCTTCCTATAACGTAGAACAATCATACGGAAATGTGAATGAAATAAAAACCTTTCCTCGCCAGTCTGTTTATTATCATGATGTTCCATCATAGCAAGAGGGATGCTAAGAGAGACAGAAGTTGCAGATGATATGCAAATGAGCTCGTTAGTTGTGTTACAATGAAGCTTTACACAGCACTATTCAGAGGCTACTCAGCCATGAGAAGGCCTCCACTCAACTCAGGGAAGGTCTTCGCTCAAGCCATCGAAGGCCATAGAAGCCAATCAGCTCACAGGTGGTAGAAGGAGAGAACTGAAGTCACAAGTAGTCCTCTGACCTCCACATGTGCTCCTTATCATGCATGCCCCTCTTCACCAGCCAATAGCCATATAAATGCAATAGATTTTAATTAAGCACGTACAGTCTAAAGGAAGTGGGATGAAACTGCCAGTAAATTAACATCATCATCATCATAAAAATAAACACGGCCCAGACTGGAATAAGAGGGAGGTTTAATTAAAATATGTACAATTTTTACTGTTTATTGTTTGTCACTTAGAATATTTTCATGTAGTTTTATATGCTCAGATTGCAATATTTCAACTTAAACCACTCTCCTCGGCTTCCCAATAAAAATACAAATTGAAGGAAAGACATTTGGGATTCATTAATATCTATCTGCCCACATGCAGCCTTGGTGCCTCCAGCTAACAACTTCCTGTGCGTATTCTCTTTCTTTACAAACCTCAACACTCATTAAAACAGAACCATCATGGAGAATTTCTGGATTACAAGAGAATTCTGATGTTTGTCTTCATAGGGATGAGTCGGATATTACTTAAACAAATGTGAAAGAGAACGTGGATTGGTGCATGCGTGGTTATCATCACTTTCTGAATGTTTGCAGTCTTTGGATGGAAGCCCAGAAGATACAGGATAGAGGGGGGTAGTTCACAATAATTGTCTGGCGCATTCTACATAAAATGAACTAGTGTTATGTGTTTACAGGCAAGGCAAGCTACACATCGACAAAAAAAATGCCAACTTTGCAAACCAAAGTCTCAAGAAGGAAGCTTACCTCTCTCCTGACTCTCTTGCAGGGTTGATGGGTGAAGCCGTTCGAAGGTCAAGGACTGCTGATACCAAGGATCAATTGATTAACGTCAAGGATTAAATGATACAGGTCCAGAGCATAATTCCAATTCATGTTGGGTTAACTTTGGCCCCCTAAGTAGCCATCCTTTGCCTACCTCTGTTTTTAAAAGTATTGGAACAATGGAGTTACTAGACCAAGATCACTCAGGTGGCTTCAGCACAGCCTCTCTCTCTCTCTCTCTCTCTCTGTGTGTGTGTGTGTGTGTGACTTTTTTTTTTTAAATTTTATTATTTCTACTTTTTTACAGTCCAGTCGTTGCCTCCCTCATGGTCTGCCCTCCCACAGTTCCTCATCCCATTTCTCCTCCCCCCCCCCATCTCCAAGAGGATGTCTTCTCCTGCCTACAGGACTCCCTACTCCCTGGGGCCTCAAAATCTCTCAAGGCTTAGGCACATCTTCTCCCACTGAAGCCAGACCAAGCAGTCTTCTGCTATATATGTGCTGGGGCTCTCAGAGCAGCTAGTGTATGTTGCCTGGTTGGTGGCTTAGTGTCTGAGAGATCTCAAGCGTCCAGGTTAGTTGAGACTGCTGGTCTTCCTGGGGGTTGTCCTCCTCCTCAGCTTCTTTCAGTCTAGTCCTAATTCAACCACAGGGGTCCCAACTTCAGTCCAATGGTTGGGTCTCAGTCAGCTGCTTGTTTGGCCTCTCAGAGGACAGCCATGCTAGGTTTCTTTCTGTAAGTATACCATAGCATCAGTAATAGCGTTAGGTCTTGGAGCCTCCCCCTTGAGATGGATCCCAAGTTGAGTGGGTCACTGGACCACCTTTCCCTCAGTCTCTTCTCCATTTTTGTCCTTGCAGTTCTTTTAGACAGGAACATTTCTGGGCCAGAGTTTTTGACTGTGGGATGGAAACCCCATCCCTTCATTTGATGCCCTGTCTTTCTATTGGAGGTGGACTCTATGAGTTCCCTCTCCCCACTGCTGTGCATTTCATCTAAAGTCCCTCTCTTTGAGTCCTGAAAGTCTCTCTAGAGGGTCCCCCACCTTCCACCCCCTTGAGGCTGCATGTTTCCATTCATTCTTCTGGTCCTGAGGGCTTCTCTCCTGCCCCCACCCCCATACCTGACCATGTTCTCTTTCCCCATCCCCTCTTTCACCCTCCCTCTGCCTTTGAGGTAATAGTTTGGATTTTATTTCAACACCTTATATATAACACTAGCCTAGTTAATATCAAAACTGGCAGGGCTAACACACATTTATCAATGGATATATTAGTCTGCTAAAGGCTTGACTGAGAATTATATCCATTGTGAAATGATCTGAAGGAAGGGACATCTTATAGGAGTGGGTATGGGAGTTCCTTGGGCTTCATAGAGTCAATAATTTACTTAAAATTTAAGACTTTAACACTAAATACTATACTATTTACTTCTTACAGCCTCTGTTGCTGCTCATGGCAAATGTCTCAAATATAATCTCATCGTTTATGACTTTTTTCAAACAAAATCTCTGTTTTTACTGGAGATACAATTTATTTAATGATAATATCCATGTTTCTAGGTTGACTGAAAGTACACTGTAATAACTCACAGTGAAATTTCATATTCTAGGCCTTAGTTATTTATGTTTAGAGACAAATATAGTTTGATAATATTAGCAAAATAATAAAACTATAAATGCTTATTAACATATGGTCAATTGTGGATATTATCTCTCAGGTGCCATCTCTCTTGGTTTGGCTCTCATTGGCTTTTCTGACCTACGTTGAGATCATTACAAATCCATGGGTACAGACGTAAATATTAAAAAGGCAGTTTGACAACCTGAGTATCTAGTGAAACAGCACCAGATGGGTGCCTCCTAAGCCTATAAATCTCTCCCATCATGGGCTGTTAACCAAGTTTGCCAGATGAGGAATCCCTTCTGTAGAGCAGCCCTCAAATCCATTCAGCAAGCAGTTGGTTCATCATGATACCCACTAAGCCACTTCTGCACATGTAGACACAACTTGCCTCATAGGTCAATCACAGCAGCCAAACATCCTACCATGTCATTGACATTTTTCCTTGCCCAGTAGCTGACATAGCACCTTCTGCTTCTGGCAGTGTGAAATCTACCCAGAATAGATAGTTTCCTGATTTTTTTTTCATGTGTTAAATTATATCAGCAATACTAGTACACCTTATTCCAGAATTCATTCTTTAAACAATTCTCAAAATTGTATTTTGCAAAACAGATATTCCCCTTAGTCCTGATTTTAGTGCAGCGTATAGAAGAATGTGTTCATCTTCTGCATAGATTAGTGAATTGAATATGTTACAAATGAGTAGGCCTTGTGACTGCAAATACCATATGTAATTTTGTCTACACTAATTATGGCCATGGTTTCTCTTTTAATACCCACCAAATATAGCATAAATTTTGACAGTCCATTTTTATGAAATATGTACAGAGACAGAAAGATGTTGAAACATGTATTTTATTAGCAGATGTGTGCCATATTGTGAGCCTTCTGTATAACAGAATAGATGGACGAGTTAGAAAATTTAAGCGATGTGTTTTCATCTGTATATAAATACAAGGATGTGCAGAAAGAGGATGCTCTGTCCAGCTTAAGGATGGAAAGGATGCTGAGGGTGATGCAGTAAAAGAAGCTTCGTTTTGTAGCTGATAGAGACCATTAGGGAAAGCTAAAACTGGTAAAAATACAGAGACCAATGACAGTAGGATTCCCAGGCCCCCTTTGTACATGTACAATACAACCCCTGCTTGCACCTTACACTTGGGGACATCATTAAAATGGGGGTAGAATAATTAGAAGAGCAAATGGTCTGCTGAATGATCATATTCTCTATATACGACAGGAAAGCTCTACTTACAAACTCAATAATGTGGTTGTGTAACGAAGACCTGCACACTGACTATACCAACTTACATGCAAATCTGAACAGACAAAAATCTCACAAGGACCCAGACCTAGGTGAATAGCTCTAGGCAGGTATGTATGAGAGAGGGGAAGTCAATGTTCCTCAGATATGAGCCCAGATATCGTTTGTCTGATATCAAGTTGTAGCTGTCCAGCAGCCATGGATGAACTGGTTCTACCTGGAAGCAGGGCTGGAAGTGAAAAGGAACAGGGCGTGAGAGAAAGATGAAGCCAACACAAAGGTTCTGATCAAGGCTCAAAGTATAATATTCAGCACTGTATTTATATAGGGAAAGCCCACAGACCCATCTTTTGTTTCAACTGGATTGTGTTGCAAAGCAAGCTCCGTGGGAAGTCTACTCCTGTGGGAAATTCCAACTGCAGCAAGGCTGAAGACTCCACCTGGGTCCTTAAGGTACAACTGTGGCAAGTGCTGAAGGTGTATTTAGCGTGCTCAAGACTTGGGGAAGGGCACATCAAGTGCTCGGTCCTATACACATATACACACTAGCAATACTGCCTGGACTCTGCTGGTTATATTTGTATATTTATTCTCATATAGCTCAAGAAAAAGAGGCCATGAGTTTGAAGGGAGTTAGGGGATCAAAAGAGTAGTTGGTGGGAGGAGAGGGATAGGAGACCTGATAGAAACACAGTTCACATAAATGACACTAAAAACAATACTTTTTAAAATAAAAGGTAAAACAATAACAACAACAACAACAAAAAAAAAGAATGGTGCATATTTGTAGTCCAGTGGAAGAGAAGACAGGTGGATCCTCTACCATTTGTTGAACAGTCAGTTCAGCCTTCTTGGCAGTTATCCAAGTCAGTAATGGACTCCACCTCAATAAAACAATTGAGGACCCCTGAAGAAGAACACCAACATTTGTGATTTGGTTTCCAATAAACATGCACATAGACATGTGTACATACACACACACACACACAGACACATTGAGAGAGAGAGAGAAAGACAAAGAGACAGAGAGAGACACAGACAAAGACAGAGGGCACCAGAGATAGATTAACAGAGAGAGAGGGGGGAGGGGGAGAGGGAGATGGGGAAAGGGAGGGAGGGAGGGAGGGAGAGAGAGAGAGAGAGAGAGAGAGAGAGAGAGACAGAGAGAGACACAGACAAAGACAGAGAGCACCAGAGATAGATTAACAGAGAGAGAGGGGGGAGGGGGAGAGGGAGATGGGGAGAGGGAGGGAGGGAGGGAGGGGGAGAGAGAGAGAGAGAGAGAGAGAGAGAGAGAGAGAGAGAGAGAGAGAGCAGAGAGAATGGTCCCCATATGACACAAGAGCAAGGAGGCACCTCAGAAAAAAGCTTATTTCCAAAACAAGCAGCTTGGACGGTACTTAGCATGTGAGCGAAGCAAATGACACAGCTTATGAAGCACTAGTGGGTTTTGTGGACGCACACACCAACCAACAATATAGACCTGTAGCAAAAACAAAGCGCAAGTCTGCTCATTAAAACTACTATTTTTTTTTATTTTGTTAACATTTTAGAGAGTCTGCATGTTGCTAATATTTGTAGGGTGCCTTATGCATGTGAAATAAAAATAGCATCCATTGCTTAAAGACCTGCGAAGATAAAATGCATGCCAGATTTAAAGCATATGCAGAGATATTCGGAAGCCGCCAGATATGTTGCAGAACTAAAGGGTGTAAAGACAGACAAAAGAAATAGAGAAGGTAAGACAGAGCTGAAAGGGAAGGGTGTGCACTGGCTTCAAACACACCATGTGCAATAGTGGGCTGCGTTGAGCCAATCTGTTGAGAAGCAGGGGTTTCAGAGAGGTCAAGTGTCCTCAGTTTTTCTGTCTAAAACAGAGCATGAGTTTCCCCCTTGTAATTGTAACAAGTTTATATTTAAAGGTTTCACCCTCTTAATTGGAGAGGGAGGTCAACTCTGACTCCGGGAGACCACGTTATCAGTGGAGAATCCACCAAAGTCATGCCATCTGATAAGGACCTATGCACTATCATCTCTAATTTCCACCTCTCCCGGTATTTACATCCTCACATTTTGCCTCCCCTTGTTCCTTCTCCACAATTTATAGCCCTTAATCAAGATGGTATAAGGGCCCCAAAGGTGAGTCACCGCTTCCTGTGCATAAACATAACTTATTGGCTTATTGTTCCTGTTGTTAATCTGTCATTTGAGAGTTTAAATCAGAGCTCCATAGCTTCTGTGTATTGGAGGAAAGATTTACTTCTTTGGATAATGGCAACACCACTGAAAAGATTATACACGCCCAGATAAGGGAGGAATAATGAGTCCAAACATCAAATAAAAGGCCTGTCCTAAAGCTGAGATGCTATACTCTATACCTAAAAGTGAGGCTCATCCCTCTTCTTTTTCTGTCTCTTGTTTGTTCCATACAAATTAGGTGTGCTCTACATTTCAAAACTTAGAAGGAAAGAATTTGAAGGCAAATGACCATGAAGTCACCCTATAACTACTTGTTTTGTTACCAAGAATTTTTTTATTTCCTACAAATTTTGCCGAATATTACTTTTCTAAAAAGTTAAATCATCTTGCACACAGCATCGACATTTCTAAAGCAACAGGTTCGTAGAGATGTTTCTTCAGTTTTCTTAAAGAGTTCTTGTATTCTAGTAGCAAAAGGGAAATTTCTAAATAGCTTGTTACGTGTTCTATTTGTGCATAAATATGCTCTTCTTTGTGTGGGTGATGGAAGATGTCATTAAGATCCCTGGAACTGGAGTTAGGGACTGTTGTGAGCAAAATAGGGACTGGTAAGTGAACTCGGATACTGTGCAATAATGCAAGAATCCACATGCCCACACTGGGTCTGCAGTCCTCTCCAGAGAGAGCTTCCTAACCTCATCCAAATCCCAAAGTGATCGATTCTCAAGTTATGACCAGGAAGGAAAAGACTTCTTATGATCTTCAGAATTGAAAATTCAAATACTAGTCATAATTATAAAAGTTCATAAATGGGGAAAATCAATACTGAGCAAAACTAACCCTTAAGCTTCAATTATGGCTAATATAATTGCTGGCAGGTTTAGGCAACAGTTTTTGAGGTTCACAGATTTTTTTTTTCTGTTCAATATTCATTACAGAGATACACTTTTTTTTTTACATTTCTATTGTTATGATAAAATACCACGACCAAATAACTTGGCGAAAGAAGGATTTATGTCAGTTTACAAATCTCTGGTCATACTTTGTCATCATTGAGGGACACTGGATAAGGAACCTGGAAGCAAGAACTGAAGCAAAAGCCATGAAGGCATCCTAGATTCTGATTTTCTCCATGTGGCTAGCTCAGTTTGCTTTCTCACACATCCCATAATAAGCTTCCCAGAGATGGTACCCTCTTAGTATCAAAAAAAATCACTAGAAATTATGTCTATGTAATATTTATTTTGTATTTACCATCGGTCAGAAATTGAGCTAAGCATATGTAATGCATGTTCTTCAATTCTCTGTAATAAAAGTAGTCACAGTACTGTTCTCACAATTGTAAGGAAAAAAGTATAAGACAAATAACTTTAGATTTAAATTGAGTAAATGAGTTCATTTGAAGCTCACTGATAGCATCTAAGCCTAGGGATTTCTTTACACCCAATACTTACCTCTTATAATGGGAAGTTTAGTGGAATGATCATGTGGAAATAGTGTCTCCAAGAATAAGAGTAGAAACAGTTGTCCGAAGTATACAGCTTCATATCATCTAGTGATATCATCTATTTAAAGCATTATTTAGAAGCCCTGTGTTAGAAAAGTCATGAATCCTGATGGTCAATAATCGGATTCATTTAATGTGAAGTGGGGCAATTGCATACAGTCTTATGAAATGAAGTGGTACCCACATGCAGTGTGTGTGTGTGTGTGTGTGTGTGTGTGTGTGTGTGTGAGAGAGAGAGAGAGAGCGAGAGAGAGAGAGAGAGAGACAGAGAGAGAGAGACAGAGAGAAAGAGAGACAGAGACAGAGAGACAGAGAGATAGAGAGGCAGACAGACAGACTCAAGACTCACAGAGACAAGACATGAGAACATGCTGGGTAGCAGACCTCCTCTCTCTCTCTCTCTCTCTCTCTCTCTCTCTCTCTCTCTCTCTCTCTCTTTCTCTTTCTTTCTCTCTTTCTTTCTTTCTTGTCAAGGGATTGATGCCAAGCCTATCTACAAAAGTTCAAATCTAGGATCACCGCAATTCTTCGGCATATAACTGACAGTTGTATGCTCCTGAGATTCAAAAAGCTCTATCTTCATTCAGCTCTTTCTGTACTGCCACGCATCTTAACATCCCTTTGTATTGAGACTCAACTACTGTTTCTTAACATGTGGCAGTATATGCACACATATAGCTAGGGAATTAGCAATTGTATGAGTTACATTATAAATACACAGATGATAATATTTTGGGGAGATTTTTCTTCCCTGTGAGTTATATTTTCGGACAGTTATATTAATCTCTATTTGAGCTAGTTTGTCTTTGGAAACAGATACATAGCAGACTTGAAAGCCCTTAGCTCTTCTGTGGATTTCTTCCCATTAGTCAAGGAAATCAACTAGTGAAGAATAAAGTAGACTTCTTAAGTATAACTCTTCTCTCTTATAAGCTTTTTTGGTGCCAGTTCACATATGAGAGAGTTCACCACTGAAACTGATAATCTTCAAAAGAATAAACTAACAAATCAATTTCTATAGAATGGATACTTGGCAAAGGATAATGATGCAGAAAAATTCTTTTCTAAGGGAAGGTCAAAAGCAGACCTGGTTGCAATTTCTGGCCCTAGCTATTTTGTACTTTCAGATAATTAATGACTTCAGGGCATCTCCTAGCTTTCAGTAGTATAAATAAACAAATAGAGAGAAACGAAAACATGCAGAAACCAGTTGGATCTGTTTTTAGACTGTTCATTTGAAACGTACTTAGAAAGTTTCCCCAATTAAAATAAAATAAATTTGGGTGAATATCTTCAGGTACTGAACAAGAAAATCTAGTTGTCCAAGAATGGATTTGAATTACAATGAAAAGTAGTTAACTCTAGCTCTGACTCATACTTACATTGGACTATGGGGATCCATGCCTAAAGGAATAGAGAAAACATATCTGATTTAAGGATATACTCCTAAATTTTCCACAGATAAAGGGAAGCAAACCTTGCTGGTTGATTTTATCTTAAACACAGATTTTTTTTTTTTTTAACAATGAAGTTTTAAAAGAGAACAATTTTAGCAATAGAAACCTCATACCACTGTTAGGGTAAGTGAAGAGACTGGTGGTGAACAAAATACACAGCATTATTTTATGTTGCTGGGAGATTAGGGCTTTGCATACATGGGTTTTGTCTCCATTAATTTTAGTTTCTAATTCACTATAATTTTCTGGAAATAAACGATTGTAATTGTATTTGCTTAGTGACCGGGCAGACTTGCTAATTCAGTCTCTCAGTGGCCCTACCTCTAAAGAAACTCTTCTTTGTGGTGTAAATTCTTGGAACTGGGTATGTATCTCATTCTAGAAACTGTTTCTAACCTTGCATGAAGCCCCTGGGTTTGACCCTAAGAAGAGAAGAAACAAAAATGGCTCCAATCCACATTTCTAGCAGAAAGATCCAAAGTTAAGAAATAAAATTCAATAACAAAAACCGTGGCTGGAGAGATAGCTCACTGGTTAAGAACCCTTGCTGCGGGGCTGGAGAGATGGCTCAGCGGTTAAGAGCACTGACTGCTCTTCCAGAAGTCCTGAGTTCAAATCCCTGCAACCACATGGTGGCTCACAACCATCTGTAATGAGATCTGATGCTCTCTTCTGATGTGTCTGAAGACAGCTACAATGTACATATATATATATGTCACCAAATATCTCATAACTGCCTGTGAGTTCTGCTCTAGGAAATTTGATACCTTCTTCTGACTTCCAAATGAATCTGTACCTATGTGAGCATACATACGTGTGTAATAAAAATAAATAAATCTTTTAAAAATAACAAAAAAAATCAGTGTGAAATTCTTTAGAGCCTTTGCATAAATACTTCTGTCTACTGAAGAAGGCCTGCTGGGAAAAACAGAGTTGGGTCTTGTGAATAGATCTGTTTTTTTGCTTTTGGTTATTTCCAAGGACAAAATAAGGCAGGTGCTTGTGGGTCTTTCCCTCATTTCTCTTCTATTACACAGAACAAAACTAAATGAATGAATAAACAAGGACAGACAGGTCCTTCTCACTGCCTTGTGCAGCACGGAGCATTTCAACTGGGCTTTATGAGGTAATAAATTATTGTTCCTGTCCTAGCAAGTTGCTGGTTTTTTGGAAGGCTAACATCCGGTCCTTGGGGGCAACAGCTTTTATTATACATTTCACGTTGGACCAGAGGTCAAATTAATTGACCTTATCTATGTGCAAAACCAGCTGGCTGCAGAGTGAAATAAAATCCTTTACAGAGAATTCGGGGACATATAAACAACAGGAAAACTCAATCCCATGGCGCCTGGAACTTCCAATTAGAAACAGAAAACGTGTAGCATTTACATTTTTGAATAGTCAGTTGAGAATCTATAGTAATTATTTTTCTCTAAGGCACAGTAGTGACTGTGAGATTCCAGAAGCTATATAACTCTTTCTACATATTTTTTTTATTTTATATATTCATTTATCTGTATATATTATCCATGTGTAGATTAATCCACCCATGTGGGAGATAGGAGACCAGAAAAAGACATGAGGTATCCTGACTCCAAATTGCCCTCTTGCTCCCTTGAAATCAATGAACCTGAAGTATGGGGGTTCACAGCTAACCTGGCTGGCTACCAAACCCTTGATTTCTTTCTCTATCCATCCCACTCACCAATACTGGGGCTACAAGCACCCAAGAGGTCCGATTTGGATTTTTTACATGGGTGCCTGTGATCTTAACTCAGATTTTCATGTTTGTAAAGCAGAAGATCTTGCCTATTGACCCATCTCCCTAGCCCTCCAAATATCTTTTATACCTTCACAACTTAAAATTTTGAGAAGGGACCATATGTTTTTCATATACTCATAGGTTCTATATTTGAGTGAGTAGTGATGGAAAAGGCTTTGGACTATGTAAGGATGACTATAGTTAACTGTTATAATTAATAATTCCATATCTAACTGTTATAATTTAATTGTTCTCTAAGGGAGCAATTAAACCATCTAGATTCCCAAAGAAGTCGCTGTACCTTTGAAAGATTAAAAGGAGGGCTCAGGCCTTTCAAGTTCAAGATGCCACCTCTTACCTCCTGAATTCTCTAGCACTAAAACTTCAGAATGATTGGGACATTTAGCTTCCCCTTGCATATGGGAGAAGGCTTATTTCTTCTACTAGTAGACTGGCTTCTTTACTCCCTCATCTGTTAAGTGGGATAATAAGGCTGGCATCTCAGTGTTGTTTGTAAAAAGCCAAATCCACCTTTGTAAATAAACATCTTGGGATCTAAGTTCTGGCCATAAGAAACAGAAATCTTATCATTACATATTATATCCAAACTAAAGGTAAATTAATGATTAGGATTCTCAATCAAAATGAGAAGTATAATTGGCCTGTGTCTGTTCTAGGCCAATGGGGGTAGATGAACAGGGCCTCAGTTTATGCTTCCAATACCTTATTTTGTTATTTCACATTTTATCAATATGTGTGAGCCTTTCAAAGAAATTTCTGATGAAAATGATTTTGAGGGACAAAGACAGATGATACTTGAAAAGGTGTTTGACCCTCCTGAAAATCAGTGACAAATAGATATGCATTTGACCCATCTATGTGAAGTCAAACAATGGAATAGGGTCATTCACAAAACTTAACTTGAGTTGAAACTACTGGGAATAATTTTAATTGCTATGGAGGCCTAATTATTACTATCCATTTGTGGAAATTGTGATTTTTGAGAGTGGCAAATGAGGTTTGATGAATGGGATTTTTCACACTGTAGCACGAGCCCACATCAGGTGGAGGTCCTCTGTAGCATCAATCTGGAAAAGATTAAGCCACAGAGCGCACATCTGCTTGGAGGAATGTTAAGGAAACCAATGGCCGTGCATGCGGATTTCAACCTCTAGCTGGGGTCAGAAAGAAGGTGATTTAGTGACTTCAGCAAACAGACTTTGCCGGGGAGTCAAATACGTTTGGTTTCATTTTGCACAGTATATAGAGGGTATCGATAAAGGGCTCGATGCTCAAAGATGAGGTCAAGGACAGCTTGGAAAATGAACGGCTTGCATGATCCAGTCCTTAGCTACATTAAGTGGGTCTTCTGTTGATGCTTACAGCTTTTTCATTCTAAATAATGAATGGGAAAGTTTTAGAGGCTACAGACAAAGTGATGCTGTCAATTTATTTTTAATTGAAAGATGAATAAATGGCTCTCTACTCGTAAAGCACAAAAGAAGTTGAGCTTCTGACTCAGAAACACATAGGATAGGCTTTTGTGACTTCCCAGAAATGCATGGCTAAAGGGAGGTAGAACCTCCCCATGCCAGTAGACAAGGTTGCTTAGACAATAGAGAAAATGATTGTCAATACTCTGTTTTAAATTCATGGCTTTTGCTTGGTGGCTAGGACTTATGGTCCACGAGAATGCCAGAAAAAGGAGAGCATGAAATGCCAGACATCAACAGCACAGATACGTGATTAGGTTTAAAACCGAGTAAGTGGGAAAGAGGGAGATGAGATCAAACTAGCCAGCCTTGAGAGAAGAGTTCTCCACTTTTCCAATGATGTGATAACAAAACGCTGTTTATTTAGTATAAATATCTGGTGGCTCATCTCTAGCAGTCCCTACCCAGATGAAGCAATGCAATAATCTCTGTTGGGAAATACCAAACAGAGTATGGCCCAAAGGGTAGATCTGGTAGCTGATCAGATTTGATGGACCATTCTGAAATTTCAAAAGCATGCAAATTCCTTATGAATTTTGGTGAGGATCAAATGCAATGACTTTGGAGGCATAAAGAGACCGACTTGGAAACTTGGGACAGATCCGATTCCTTTTGCTTCCCTTGTCTCCATGTCTCCCCCATGCAAAGTAGGAACGTGCGGTGCGTGGCTTTCACTCGCGTACCCCAGGAACCATCAGTGAACCTGAAAGCCCTCACATCTGGCTACAGCTTAGTCTTGTTTGCTTTAAGATCTGCACAGGGACGACGACCACCCTGGCTGTGAATTCAGGGATGGCCCAGCCTTCTTTATTCATGGCCAGTGGAGATGAAGGGTCTCTGCACTCACCTGGTCCGAGGGTGAGGTCCACTGTATTTTCAGCTCACTACTGTTTTTGTTAGTGTTACCCCTTTTGAAAGAAACTGATGCAGAGACAGACACACATCGCCTTCTCTTTGTTCAGCAGGCATAGAGTATGTCTCAGTAAAGTAAAGGTAAGATATTTATACTGACACCCCCGGATACATATCGATCCAGCACAGAGCCTTCTGGCTTAGATGTCAGGCATAACAGTTTGCTTTCCAGACATGTTTGTTCCGCTTTATGACAGTTACTCCAAGAAATGACCTTTCCTAGGAGTGTGTACTAAGTGGTAAAGCATACTATGGAAGAATCTTAAACAGTGATTAAACAGAACACTGTACTGAATAAATCAATGCATAAAAATCATTAAAATGTAGTGGAAGGGACAACTAAACAAAGTTGCAATAGACATTTAAAACAAAGCGGCTCTTCCAAACCTGTTGGGTTTTTGTTAAGAAGGTTGTCTCAGAAGCCCGTGGGTTTTAGCTGTTTTAAGAGCCTGGGTGTGCAGAATTAATATCTCAGTTAAACAATGGTCCTTAGCAAAAATGAAAAAGAAACAAACAAACGTATATACAAACAAAAACACATCGCAACCCAACATCTATCCTTTTCATTTTCTTCGAGCGAAATATGACTTTTGTGGAAAGTTCTGGCATTACAGAAAGAGCCCCAAATAACCAACTTAAAAGGATGATTTTTTTTTATTTGACTATATTTGCCTGTATTTAAACAAATTTAATATACCTTTAAAATTAAATGACAGAGTGAAATGTTGTTGTATCATGTATTTGATACATGTCTTTAAGGAAAGCTAAAGTATTCAGGTGCAGCCAGAAAATCAAAACAAAAATTGAACATGAAGAACAACAGAAACAACCCCAAAGATGGATGCTGTCTCCATTTAAAAGTATCATAAGACATTGAAAAAGGACAATTTGTGGAGAAATCATAGTATTGCTGAGTCACACAACCAGCATCTCCTCCCTGCCATATAGCTTCATGAGGCTTTCTGCTTTTCAGCCACAGTTCTGTAGAAGTCTATTGTACTGCCACCTGCTGGTGACATGTTGCCTTACACAATATTTTCCTTTTCTGATACAAAAATGTCCAAAGTGTCTGTTGACATAAGTTTAATGATCTCTAACCTGGTAAGCAATAATTCATGACCACATAGATTCATTATGACTGATAAATTAAAAAAGCAGAGTCTATGTCCTTCAGTCCAAGGAAGAAGGGCTTAGAAGGATCTGTACCAGGGTTAAAGTGTTATCTAGCTACACACCTGAGCCTGGCAAGTTGTGGGTCTTGGGAATGACACTTGTCTGTAATTATTCTGTCAAGGACAAAGATTGAGGTTAAATATGTAAGAACAGGAGTATAAATAAAGGGGTATCATTATTCTTCCCTAAGGAAGAAATGAAACGAAACATCGGGAGATATGTATGGACATGCACAGTGTCAATTAGTAAACAGAGAATAGAGCACGGATGTTATCCAACCACTGACATCAGAAGATATGCCAGTACATCAATAGAAACAAGAAGGCTCTTCTGAAGGATCATTTATGTTACACGGTTCTTTCAGCTGTGAACTTACAGTTTGTACAGAGGATGATGTGCCTTCTCTGGTAAAGGCAACCTAAAATTTTCTTTCCCTGGGGAGTATAATTAGCTTAGAGATTAAATTCCTGTATCTCTCGGACCTTCACACTAGAGCAGCACATGACTTCGAGCCTCTGACTTGAATCGTTTCTAAAGATCGGCTAAGAACTATCTAGTTAATACCCATTCATTTATTTCAGTACTATCAGCCATTACACACTTTATCCTCATTAATTAGCTTTCACTTTCTGTGCTGTCTACTCATCTTTCCAAAACAACCTGGTTTTCAATAACCTCAGTCAGTCTTTAGGTTATAAAGAGAGCTGGGGATTTGACTGACTCCATACTCAAAATGTAGCAAGTGCTTAACCAAGCTAACAGATGACGTTGAAGATGAGCGGCCACACAAGCAAGCCTGTGCTCATTTATTGACTTCTGCTCTGAGTATTCTTTAACCCCTTTCTTGTTTTTTAATTTGCTCTTCTGCTTGTATGCTGTGTCTGCTGAGTCTGCAAAGGACCTTTCATATTCTGCATCATGAAACGTGTCGTCAGGAAAAGATCTATCTGTGATAGCACTTGATCTGAAAGGTTTGTTTGTATGAGCATCACTCCCCCTGCCCCGCCCCCAAGCCCTGCCCCTGCACACGGAACCATTCAACTCTCCATGCCTTGGTAGCTCTAGACATTGCATGCTACACTTATGTCTCGGGAAAGATAGATGTCCGCTGTTTCCCAGATGTGTTTGCTATCAGTGCAAATGCATTTATAGCCGTGTCTGGAAATGTTTAAATAACTGACCAGCTGTTTTTTTTTTCCCCTCCTTTTATTTTTGGCTATTTTAGTATCTTCCAGCCCTAACCCCAACCAGTTTACACCTCTCTTAACCTTCATTGCGACACTGGGAATTCTCCTACTCTTGGTACACTTAAGTCATAACCTAATAAGAGTCAGTTGTTTCTAATGGGTAACTTTTAACCTTTAGAGAAACTAATTTTAACTGGTGTGTGCATGCTGCCATCTGGTGGCACAGAGTGGAGAGTACACCTTTCTTGTCAGTTTTCAATTCATTGGGCAAATACATCTTGATCATTTCCCATGTGTTACACACAACGAACCAAACATAATGAGGAAAATAATGTCACGGTAGAAGTATCAGTGAGACAATCAGTTGGAGGAGACTATTGAGATAGTCCTGCAGGGAAAAGAGTCAGTGTAACTATATAAGTTGATCCCTGAAATCCATGTGGAAGAGATCTCAGGGCATAAAATTGTTCTCCAACTTCCTCATTGTGCATCAGGGCTCACCTGCTCACACACAGCATCACTCTAATAATAGCAGTAGTAGAAAACTCCGGGGAGTCTACAAGGGTGCCCCTAATTAAGACTTCTAGTAATTGAGGATGTGGAGCCTGAACTGTCCATCTCCTGTAACCAGGAAAGATTTCCAGGGGAGGGATTGGGACATCAATGCATCCACAAAAACCTCTGATCTACAATTTGTTCCCCTGCAAGGTGTGCTGGGGTGCAGGCAGCACAGGAATGGTGGGAGTGGCTCACACATGACCGGTCCAGCTTGAGATCCATGCCACAAGAAGAAGCCGACCCTGACATTGCTTGGAGGACCAAGAAACCAGAGGTTGGATAGTCCAGAGACCTAGGATAGAACCAAACATGCCCAGAAAAAAATCCCTAATGATATTCTCCTCTACTCAAAGATATGAGCCCAGTATAATGGTCATCAGAGAGACTCGATCCAGCAGCTGATGGAAACAGATGCAGAGACCCACAGCCAACCATTCGACAGAGTAGGGTGAATTTTATAGAGAGGAAAGATTGTAGAACACCACAAGGAAAAAAAAAATACTGAACCAACTAACCTGGCCTCACACAGACTCACAGAGACCAAGCTGCCAACCAAGGAGCCTGCTTAGGTCCTCTGCATATATCACAGAGTTTTGTAGTTTGATCTTCTTGGTGTATTCCTAATAGTGGGAACAGGGGCTGTCTCCGATGCTTCTCCCTGCTTTGAGATCTTTTTTCCTTCTACTGGGTTGCCTCATTCAGCCTTGATATGAGACAAGGTGCCTGGTATTACTCTAATTTGATGTGCCTTGTTGGTTGCCCTGAAAGGCCTGCTCTTTTCTGAAGGAAAATGTAGGAGTGGATGGATGGAGTGTAGGAGAGATGGGGAGGAGAAGGGGGAGGGTAAACTGCAGTTGGGATGAAATATATGAGAGGATAAATAAAAAACTAAAAATATAGTAGTAGAAAATTTAAAGTTAATCAATTATAAAACTAATATACTTATTAAAATACATGTTAACTCTTTTCCAAATTTTATGTTCTTAAGACATATTTTATTTCCACTGGAAAATCGTTCATGAATAACTCAAAAAGACAAAATAGTTGGTTTGTTCTTTTTTGAGCTTTGTTTGTTTGTTTGTAAAGATCATGAAATTAAGTCTGGTACAGTACTAATTATTTTTTAAGTAATTTCAGGTGTCATTTGCCTTTTACCAATAATGGTTTCCACTGTGTTTGTTGGCTCTGTGATAGGATTCAATCCCCCACTAGCACCCTGCATTTCATTCTGTTTCTCCTTATTTCTGTTTTACTCATTCCAGTGAACTAATGACTATACCCTTCTATAGTTGTTATTTTGACACCTGTAAAATAACAATGAGATCAGCAAAAAGAAAGTGAACACAGTCGCTGCCTGTCCCCTGGACGAGTTGCTACCGACTCTACCTGCCCTTGGGGGTTGGAGCTGAGGTGGTGCATGGTACAGATTCTAGGAACAGGTGAGAAACGCCACAGCAAGCTCCTCTGAACGCTGCTGCAAGCTCCTTTAATACCCTCCACCCGTGCTCCATTGGTCCCAAGAACGCATCTCTTCTAAACAGCAGTTCCCAATTGGCTGGCATTGTCTGCATCAGCAATCCTTCGTCTCTTCAATTAGGTCCTACTGCGGTTGTGTGGACCGGATATTTAAGTAGAGGTAGCTTCCGCCATTGTTCCTCCTACGCACACAGTATATTCTCTGGTACAGCTAAACAATGACACTCTTACGATATCGTTTTAATATTTATATGTAATATGTTTAGCTTTATTTATTTATTTATTTATTTATTTTGACCCCTTGGCACTGGCTAGAATCACCCAGAAAGGGAATCACACCTAATGAATTGTCTTCATCAGGTGAGTCTCTGGGCATGTCTGTGAGGGTTTTTCTTGATTGTTAATTGATATAGAAGGGCCCATCCCAAAGTGGGTGGTACCATTCCCCAGGCAAGTTGTACTGGTCTGTATAGGGCTGCTGGCTAAGCATGAGTGTGAGAGAGCCAGGAGCGCTGTTCCTCCAAGAGCCTTCGTCTCTGCCATCTATGTCTCCTGTACCTGAATATCTCTCATTCTTTCTTTATGCTTTACATTTAAGGCCAATTTATCATGGTCATTTTCATTTCAGAACTCGATAGCAGTACTGATATATTGTTATCATTTACTTAGCTTTAATTGTTTTCTTTCCTCTTGAGAATTTCATACATGTATACAAGGTCATGTGAGCATATATAAACCCTGTTTCTCCTTCCAAATTATTGCATATTTACTTCATGTTTTCTTTCTGTCTTTTTTTTTTTTTTGAGATAGGATCTTACGTATTTCCCTGATTGACCTAGAATATCCAGAGATCCTCCTGCTTCTGCCTCCCGAGTACCAAGATTAGAGGCAGGATCCAGAAGGTAGAGTTTTATAATTACCGAGTTCAACTAGCATTGCTGTTATGCTGCTGTGTGGGATGGGGGGACATCTCCCAGAGCGTGACTGCTTTCACTCTCAACGCCAAGTCTTTTTACATCAGCACCATCCACAGGCCCCTCATTGTTAAGTTCATGCTCATCTGGAGCTTTTTGTTTTGGGAAACACAATGTATCCTAAGACGAAACAATAGTTACATTGTCTATGATGGTGGAGGTAGGATGGATTTAGGAGAACACTGAGCAGAGCAGTGATGGGTGAATACATCAAGGATTAAGTTAAAGTCTGCTCCTTACTCATGATGTATCCCTTCTCCTGGTCCATTTCCATTGTCCCATTTCCCCTATTTTAATCTGTCTGGCTATTTTCTGCTATTTAAAGGTTTGTTCTGGCTTTCTTAGTCTTTTATTTTTTTTTTCTCCAACTCCATTCTGATGACGAATCTCTTGAGGATTCAGGCAAGGATGCCCACAGTGTTCTTCAATCCCAGCTCCTTCTTAAACTGTAGCAGTAACATCTTCAGCTGCACCACAAAGAGAAACACATACACTTGTTATCTTAGGTGCTTCTAGGACCTAACAATGCCTAATACTCAGTGAGAGATGATAAATAATGGGCCCCTTTCATCATCGAATCGACCACAATGTAATCCTCTTTAATTATTTGCCAAAAAGGAAAAAAAAAGTTAATGACAACAATCCTTATTTGTGCAATTGGAACGAATTTATTTGATTTATTTTGGGTGTGTGTATATGATAGATTCATGGCATTAGAATAAAATGTAAACATGGCTAAATAACATGTCCAACAAGTTCCATGTGACCACTAGATGGCAGAGTAGTATTGTGTGTGTGTGCCTGCAAGTAGCACACATAATTTAAATGTCTGTATATGTGTATATATGTATATTTGTCTATATAATATTTGTATATATATTATGCTTTATGTTCTTTCCTAAACAATAAGTATCAATTAGTGTGAAAGATAATACTGGCAAATGTACTAGTAGCAAAAAAGGTTAGCTAAGGAAAATTCTCCTGAGATATGACACTAATACTGCTCTATCTGTTTACCTTGCTGCAATGTCAGTAGCCACGATTCCATGCAAAGTTTCAATGACATACATAGATGCACATATTTCAAATTATGGGGAAGCTGAAGCCAGGAAATACCAATCTAATATCACCCACTAAATTTCAAAATTAAAAACTACCCTTTAGCCTGTATGTATGTATGTGTGTATACACATTTGTGCACCTCTATACGTGCATGCTTATGTCTGTGATATGTATATGTGGTGGTTTGACACTATTAGGAGGTGTGGCCTTGTTAGAGTAGGTGTGGCCTTGTTGGAGGAAGTGTGTCACTATAAGGGAGGGTGGGCTTTGAGACCCTCCTCCTGGCCACCTGGAAGACCAGTCTCTCCTGGTTGCCTTTGGATAAAAACTGCAGAGCTCTCAGCTCCTTCTCCAGCATGATGTCTACCTGCATGCTGCCATGCTTCCTCCTGTGATGATAATGGCTGCTCTGGTTCTAGTGTCTCGTCGAAATAATGGAAACCCTAAGACAGTATGCATGTGTGCATGTGTCTGTGAGCATGTGCCTGAATGACAGGGACGTGTGTGTGTGTGTGTGTGTGTGTGTGTGTGTGTGTGTGTATGTGTGTGTATGAACATGCACATGAATGATGGGGGCATATGTGTATATGTGTGTACGTGTGTGCATGTGTATGCATGTATGTGTGTGTGAGCATGTGTCTGAATGACAAGAGCATTTGTTTGTATGCGGGTACATGTATATGTATTTGTGTGTCCATGTGTGTGCATGTGTATGTGTGTGAACACACACATGAATGTGGGACATTTGTTTGTGCATGTCCATATGCATATGTGTGTGGGCATGCTTATTTCATCATGATCCTATCTTTCTGCCGTTGCTTGTTTCTAAAGGACAAAATTATCCAATCAGTTGGTTCTATTCTAGAAGCAAATTTTAAATTAGTCTTCCTCTTGTAGTTCCAGTACCAAGCTTGTTATGTTCCTCAGCCTCACCAGTGACTTCCTGCAGCTTGACAGACAGTCAGGATGCCTATACAGTCACTAGCTGAGGTCTCTGATGTCAGAGCACAAAAGATCAGCCAAGAGAGGAACATGATCCCATTTACAGCTGTCCTCAGAATCTGGGGAAAATTCTTACAAGTAAATATGAGAGGGAGAGGCTTGGGTTGTGTGGAATCTCTTGCCTCCACCTCTGAGTGCTGGGAAAGAGCATGCCCGACAAAGATACTCCTTACAGTTAAAATACTAAACATTCTAGAAGTTTCATGTGCTCCTTTTCAAAAAAATAATTAATTACAAGATGTAACATTAACAGAAAAAAGAACTTTAATTAGCTTCAAATCCTCTGAGCTTTGTTCCCTCCTGTCATTATGTAGTAAGAGTACAGTGAAAGTTTAAGCAGGGTTAAGATGGGGAGATGCTCAAACTTAAGAGTTAGCTGCTCTTCAAGAAGACCTGAGTTCTATTCCCAGCATCCATGCTGAATGGCTCCCTACTCTTGGTGTTGGTCGGGTGCTGCTATGTATTCAAATACTAAATACTGGCCCCCAAAGTCTGGTTGCCCCCAATGAGGAGCTCCTCATGCACACCAAGTGATGCTATGTGAACCTTGCTCTCCATGTTAATTGGTCAATAAAAGCCGAATGCCTGCGATTTGGGCAGTAGAGAGAGAAAGGTAGGACTTGGGGATCCATTGAGGGGTCTCAGGAGAGACCAAGGTAGAAAAAGAAAAGGAGAGAGGAGGAGGCCACCAGGAGAGAAGACACACTATGAGCATGTGGCCAGGAGAAACAGCAAGTAACAAGAGACATATGGCTGGGATGTAAGTTAGAATAGCTCCAAAACCTGCCCAATCTAGGTCTCCAGATTGTAAATAAAATACCAGAAATTATGTAATTCCTTTCACACCTGGGTACCTGAAACTTCAGTTCTAGAAGATGTAGCCTCCTCTTCTGACCTCTGCAAGCACCTGCTCTCATGTGCACATACCCTCATATACCTACATCATTCTCTCTCTCTCTCTCTCTCTCTCTCTCTCTCTCTCTCTCTCTCTCTCTCACACACACACACACACACACACACACACACACACACACACACACACACAATTAAAATGATCCTTTAAAAATTCAGCTGGAGTAGCCCTTTCAGGAAGAGAAAAATGAATAGATAATGTTAAAAACAATATGGAAGCTGCAGATAGCAGTGCGTGTCTGGATCTCCAAAATGTAGGAGGCAGAAGCAGGGGAATTATGAGTTTAAGACCAGCATAGGAGAGAGAGAGAGAGAGAGAGAGAGAGAGAGAGAGAGAGAGAGAGAGAGAGAGAGACAGAGAGAGAAAGAGAGACAGAGAGACCCTATGTCAATCCACCCTCACCCAAATAAACAAACGGATGTAAAAAAGGCAACAGGGAATTTTCAGCTCCACATAGACAAACAGCCTGCCGAGTGAGTTTGAGATGCCAACCTCCCACATTTGATTATGAGTCACTGAAGGTTCACTGGGAGGTGGAGAGATACAGAGTAAACCGTCCGGCTCTGTCCCTTCTTTCAAGACACTTGTGGTCTAATAGAATACTCAGTAAAGCTGGAATGTCTACCTGTCTGCAAATGGAAAGTTCATCTCGTGCTCTCTAAAGCTTTCTGGTTGACACGTGAAGTACCTTGACCTTGCCCAAAGAAAATGTGCCTGCTTTTAAAGATGGCAGTGTATGTCTTGATCTCCAAAATGTAGGAGGCAGAAGCAGGGGAATTATGAGTTTAAGACCAGTGTAGAAGAGAGTGAGAGAGAGAGAGCGAGAGCGAGAGAGAGAGAGAGAGAGAGAGAGAGAGAGAGAGAGAGAGAGAGAGAGAGATTCACCCCAAAGAAAAGTTCAAGCCAGGAAGAGATGAGAGCCATTTGCAGACACTAGACTCTTCTTCGCCGGTTATTAATGTTAATACATCGACTGCATGCAGCAGACTCCAGGCTAGCTAATGAGCATGGGGACTTTGCTAGAGTGGTTGCTTAAATAATAACAATTCTGTTGGAGGGGAAAATATAATGAAGCAATGTTTTCTTCCAAAACATTAGCATTGTAGGGAGTAAATACAAAGAGAAAATGAGACCCCAAATAACAGTGGGTGATGTCTTCTTTACTACCCTTTGTCCGGGATTAATAAAAGTAGCTACTTACTTACAGTGATGAAAACAGATTTTCTGAGAAACACCTCATCTAATCTGTGGCCGTTTTCAAAACAAAGGTGAACAAGGTCATTGGCAAAGAGGATTGCTTCCTGAGGTTCTTGGTGTGATTAAAATAATAAACAGCTTTGATAGTTTGCTTGTGAAATGAGAGCCCCCTTGACTGGCTTGGTAAGAACATCAGTGTAACTGTCCCATGATGACTTAGCCTTCTCTGGAAGGAACAGACCTCAGGGATGAAGCCAGGTTTCCACATGCACAAAGCCTGTTGATTAGGTTATCCAGTATCACTGTTCCCAAGAACTGCTTGTGATACAGAATGCCTGAATAAGTTTCGATAGAAGGACCACCAGTTTCTGCCAGCCCCACTTAACACTCACCATTTCTGGATAACTAAATGGTCTTTTTTCCCAATGGCAGGCAACCATAACAGTGTTAAAAAGAGCATTGATATTTTACTTCATTCCTAAACCTTCCCAATTACAAGAGTTACAAAATGCAGAAAAATAGTTTCTCACCAATTCTTTTATAAAGATCATCACCATAATATATTATGCACATATTTATGTAATTAATTATGTAGCTGCATTCCCAGGGAAGATAAACACCAAAAGCTTTTATTTATTTTTTTTTAATTTTGTAGTCTGTATTATTAGAAGTAATGGGCAGGCTTTGTCATAGTTAGAGTTTCTGGTGCTCTTGATAAAATACTGATCAAATGCAACTTGGAGTTTATTTCAACTTGTAGCTTGCAGTCTATCATGAAAGGAACTCAGGGCAGGAACTGAAGGCTGGACTCTGGAGGCAGGAAAGGTCATGGAGCAACACGGCTTACTGGCTTGCTTTCCATAGCTTGATCAGCTCATTTTTCATACAATCCAGGACCACTTTCACAAGGACTGGTACCACCCACAGTGATCTGAAGCCTTCCATACCACTCACTAATCAAGAAAATGCCCCACAGGCATGCCTACATCTAAATATGATGAAGGGATCTTCTGACCTAAAGTTCCCTCTTCCAAAATTGATCTTATTTGTGTCAAATGTATACAAAGTAACTAGGGCACATTTCCCATTAAGTGCTATTAATTGATTTTAATTGTTTTATGTAAAGTAAAATATGTAAATGTTTTCCATGGGGATCTGTTACTTTATGAAACCAGAAGGAATGAGACCAGCACCAATGAGTTTGAGGAGACTAGTCTTCAGCCGGAGAAGGCAGGAGGTTGTAGCAGCATTCAGGGAAAGGTCTCCAGCATCCATACTCCTTAGAACAGTTTGCATAGGACTCACACCCATTGAGAAGAGTCATATATAGTATTTTTTGCCTCTGATGCTTTCAGATATGCCTACGGTCATAAAACCAACAAACAAACCACGTGATTTTTTTACTGAGAGGAGCAACGTCATTGACATGAGTTTCCATTATGAGCAATTTGTCCTTTTGCCTGGCAGCATCATGGATCAATGTCTATCTTCTGCCCAGTGAACAGTGGGACATAAGAAAGGAAATTTGGGAAACTGCTCAGGTTGAGGGAGCTGGGAGGTCTTATTTGTTTCAGATCCAACTGCATTTTTTTTTTCTTGCACAGCAGACCCAGGAAAGTATGGGTAGTTTCCCAGACCAGGGTGCAGATTCAGGTAGGAGAGAGAGAGAGTTGGCCTGGTGTCATGTAAAGACTCCAAGAAAGACTATCAAGAAAGGAGAAATAGCACTCCCATATGTGAAAGGTACCATGTGGTGCTGAAACCCATCAGGACAAGGAACAAGGAGGCAGCACCCTGTGAAAAGGAGTCATTAGCATCACACGCATAGACCTTGGCTACACACATTGACCTTCATCTGAAGAGTGGGAGACAGCCCCATAGGAGCATCATCTGATGTTTCTTCTCAGATCTGAGGTTGTGCTCATCACTCCAATTTAGACACAGCTTCAGAGATGTGTCAGGGCAAACATGACTACCCATAAGTGTGTCCTGGTGATACCTACCTCTAGAGAAGGCACATGTTTCTTAATCACCCCAGGCTTTTCTGGGATATTTCAGTAAGAACACACTTGGTATTTATCCACACTCATTCAGGAGCTCCAAGAAGGCTAATGTCCCATAAAGTGAACCTTGTAAGGATAGGGTTAGCAAGAAATTACAGGCTCTCCTTTCTCTTGTATTATAAAGCCCAGGACAGAGGGGGTTGAACAGAGAAAAGAGGGAGGGAAGGGGGCTTATGGGACTTTCGGGGAGGGAGGAAACGGGAAAGGGGAAGTGATTTGGAATGTAAATTAAAAAAAATAAAATTAAATTAAATTAAAAAAAAATAAAATAAAGCCCAGGACATAAGGCTTTCCTTCAGGTCTCAGGAGTAAGATCAGTCAGATATCTTGATATGGACCAACTTGAGGGGATGTGTTTATTTTGGTCATTTCTCTTGCCTTCCAAATCTCTATTCTTGTCCTTCATTCCTGTTACGAGGTCATGAGTTCCAGGGAATCACGCAACTTCTACTGCCTGAGAGCCCAGGTCTAATGCATCCTCCTTGAGATAACAGAGGATTCCATGCCAGCACAGAACACTTGCGAATTATCAGCTGTATCCCCTGTTATTCACCCTTCCGATGTTCCACTTGCTACCTAGAAGGTAATAAGCACTTACCTTTCAGATAGTACACAGAGGAAGAGGCAAATCTGAAAATGAAAAGTCCCATCCCACTTCCTGAAGTGCTGTGGTTGATTCAAACAACACAGATGGAGGAAGGGAAACAAATGAAGATTAAATACATCTAAATAATGAATTTTATCCAAGCCTGGAAATCCCACTTTTAATGTCAAAACCAAATTGATTGTCTAGATGTTTTTGAAGGAAGCCTAATACTTATAAGTGGGCAGAAACATAGGACCAGCCAAGATATTATGCTGAATCATGGAAAGACTACATTATAGATTCTTGCCAGAAATATAGCTCCATTGGTTCCTGTATCATTATCAGGGTTACTCATCAAATAGGCAGCAGTAAAAGCTGAGTCAGCGATTATCTCTAAAATTTTGTATATCAGTTAAAGTTCATTAGCTACATCCCATTATTAGAATCATGGTGAATAAAGCCAGGTATTTATCAAGGTGCAATGTTCACCTAATTACTGTTAGCATCCATCCTCTTATAGAGATTCATATTTTATCAATCATTAACTGAATAATCAGTTAGACCCTAAGAATCATTAGGGCATTTATCTGTTAATCAAAGCAGAGCAGATAGAATTAAGACATTAGAGTTAAGGTTGGAAGACATCGAACACCAGCTACCAGACAAAATAAATACCTTTTCATAGTCAATGTCCAATCACAAGAGATCTGTCCAGGTTAAATGTATTCCTAAATGAAAATGTCTGGAACACTTAAAACCTCAATCATTTAACTCACATTTTATAAGTTAAGTGGCAAATGAAATATGGAACATCTATGGGAGCAGAGGAGGGGTGTGCAGTCATCTCCTGTGTGGAGTGAGGGCTTCTTCTTCATATTCTTGGAACATCTGCAGTGCTCTGTGACACAAAAGTCCAGTAAATTCACAATGTGAGGAAGTTTAGAGACAGGCAATCATTTTTCATTTCCAACTTAGTGATCATGTATTCCAACATTAGTTTTAAAGATATTTTATTCTTTTTTAAATTAAAAGATAATTACTTCTCTTCCTCCCTCTCCCATGTACACCTCCTTGTTCTCTTTCAAATTTATAGAAAAATAAATGTGTGTGTGTGTTTATGAGAGAGAGAGAGAAAGAAAGAGAGAGAGAGAGAAAGAAAGAGAGAGAGAGAGAGAGAGAGAGAGAGAGAGAGAGAGAGAGAGAGAGAGAGAGAGAGAGAGAGGGAGAGATCAGGAATGACTGCATGGGATAATGGAGTTCTGCAGACTACCTCCCCGAAGAACTGAAGAGGAGTATTCTCAGTGTTTCTTGGCTGCCTGTAATTTAGTGTCTAGGTTTGGAGCCCTATGAGATTCTCTGCTCCTGTGTTAGCATATATATTGCTGGTGTCCTTGTGCAGGTCCTATTTAGGCAGCCATATCCATGAGACGTCATGGCTAGCTGTAGCTTCTATGACACCTTTAGGGCATGAAATCTCACAGCAAACTTCTTGGTCTCCTTACTCTTCCAATCTGCCCCATCTTCTGCTTCAACCCTTAGGTCCTCCATACAGTAGGCGTATTTTAGATGGATCCTCATTCTCTCCATTTTAAGCAGTGGTGATTTTCTGTAACGATCTCTTTCTTTTGCAAAGGGAAGTTTCTTCGATAAGAAGTGAGACCTACACTTACCTGTGGTCATACAGATACGTATTTAGAATGCAGTTAGGAATCACTCTCATTTAGTAAAGTGATAGTTGTAGTTTCTCCTCCAAGACCTATGACCTCACTAGCCATGAGTAGTTAGGTTTCCAGTACCAGGCACAATTTCTTTCTTGTGGAGCAGGCTTTAAGTCCCATTAGAAAGCTCTTGGTTACCTCAAAGAAATACATACTACTATTGCACCCTTTGGGTTATGGTACATTGCTGGTCATTGTAGTTTATAGGTATGATATCTGGATATGCAAGTTGGTTGTTTTACTCCCTTGATAGCTACCATGGAAACTTCTAGTAGCATGGAGGCTAGAATTGGGGGAAGAGACTTAAAAGTCAGATCCAGCTCAGGTCCTGTGTATGAAGTACATGGTGTTTTTGGTCAGGGGGACTTACCTTGCACTCCTAGGAGGCAGTGTAGGCAATAGCTTAGGATGTGGGGATTTCAAGTAGTGCTATTCAGACCATGGAGGGAAGGAACACTGGATATAATATCCAGCTAGATCTTTGAGGTTGGGAAGGCTTCAGGAATGTACAAGAAGTAGAGGGTTGGGTGCATATTCCTACATTCTTAAAGCCCAAATTTCCATTAAAGCCGGAAGTAGTTAACTAGTGCAGGAAAAAATTATGACATTCTAGAAAACACAAAGGACAAATATTCATATCCCGTATTTCCTTAGGCATTGCTTTCATCCATATATCAGATAACAAGTAATTCTGAAATAACCACAGAGATGGAAACACTATTGACACTTCAGATTCTTTTCATTCTTTCTTTTACTTTACAAAACCCTTTTAACAGAATAAAAAAAACCTCAATTTTTAATTTTACTTCCAAATAATCAATTAAAGGAGGAAATCCAGGAATTTAGAATCACCAGTGAAGTATTCTCTTGCTTTGTAAATCAGCATTAGAGAACACAGCAGATCAGAGAATTCATGATAATTTTACGTTGTAATTTATTAAAACTAGAAGTATAGTAAATAAATGGCATCGGGCAAACAAAAGACACTAGCATTTGAGAGATGTCGCTGAGCCAAAGAAAGGAAATGTTTTATACACAAGTACCTTAATATCACTTTTGGCTCTCAGAAGCATAGATTTCAATTTTCATCTTCTGTTGGGTTCCCACCAGTCTTGGAGCCTGACCCAGTATTCGTTTAATAAAACTCATTATTTGTACATGAGATTCTCCTAGAATCCACATCCCATGAAGGAGTTCCTGTGGGAAGGCAGTGGCCTTTTTTCAGGTGGACCAGAACACCCAAAATAAATGAAAGCACTTCTCATTGGTTTGACCAACAGGTGGCGCCATTGTGCCGGGGGCGGAAAAGTGTACCCTCCCTTAAGGGAAGTGGTGGCCAATATCCTGGGTGTGGAGATCTCAGAGCTCAATTGAAGGTCAATCTCCCTTTTGTCCACTGATATAGGAGCATTTATGCAAAACAAACGACAACACCTTGCACAACTCTCAATTCCATTTATTCTGTTTTTCTTTTGCTTGAAAGTTTGACTTTACTGTTCTTATTTCTAACCCACGTTTTGTGAACCACGGTTCGAAGAACGGTCACTATTAATATAATGCATTTCTTCTTTCTGTGTTAAAGAGAGACTAGGGCATCTTTCTTATCATCTTTGTTTTGGCAATGCTAGACAAGTGGTGGTTGACTGAAATATCACAGACTTTGGGGAGAAATAGAAATTATGCAAAAGCATAACACAGTGACTTTTATTCTTTGCAGTTAGTGGTCTATTTTATCACTTCGTTCCGAAATAAAAGCCGTCAAATTAAAAATATAATTACTTCTCTGGTAGTGTGTTTAAAATGAAAGACCTGACAGGATGGTATTTAAATATGCATTCTAGCTTTTGTAGCAGAAGATGAAATCAAAGACTGCTCCTCTGTTCATTAAAAATTCACCGTTTTCTCCTTCAGAGCAAGTCTGTTGACTGTTATCTTCTGCCCCGACGTCCCTCACCCTCCCCAGGGCGGTTTAATTTAGGGATATTACTCTTCTTTGTATTCCTCCCACGCTGTTGTGAAGTGTTGCTATGAGGCAGAGGCGCAGCTGCTCTGCCTGTCCACAGAAGTGGCTGGATTCCAACAGTGGGCACAGACAGTTATGTAAAGATTGGTTTCCAAGGTTTCCTAGGAAACTAGTGATACTGGTCCAGTCGGATTGGACACGAAACCGAGAAGATGAAGTTTAACTTTGGACAAACGAACCGCGAGCGCTCAGTCCTGTGCGGGTGGGAGGTGACTCTGCAAACTAAATCCATAGTAACCTGCTTCACTTTCATTTTGAAAGCATATAATATATTCACAGTGGAGAAACACTGAAATTATCCGAAAGACAAAGATGGTCATGTTGAACTGAAGTTCACAATCTTATTTGCTTATCCACAGTGACCTACAATGATTTTTTGTTCACTAACAAGATGTAAGCTTTCCTCAACTATGCATAAAAAGCCAAAGCGAGTAGAAGTTTCAGCTATATGACGATTTCAACAAGTAAAACACTAAACCAGGGAAGGTCAAAGTTCCTCTTGTAACTCCATCATTCCATTTCGCTGGAGTATCGAGTGAAGTTACATTTGGTTTTGGGTCAGATTTTGAGAAAACAGGAAAATCCGTGCAGGATGTCTAATCGGATGCCCCATAGGTTAGGAAAAAACAAACAAACAAACAAAAAAACGAGAGACATTGAAAGCCGGATGCATCATGATTATCTATCCTGGGATGTCTGAAGGCCGCCTGGGACTCATTTTTAATTAGCATCCTCTGTGGAAAATACTAGAATGCCTACTCTATTATAACAATTGCTGCATGATGGAGAAAAGTCACTAGGACTCAGTTTTAAAAATGCCTGTCTAGGTGATACAAACAGAACCTTCTGAATGATTAGTCAGACTGCTACATTTTGCCCAATAACTCAGTTAAGACAACAGTTCAACTTGAAAAATCTTCAGTATAAAGAAGCAGGCATACTGATAATAAAGAAAGATCAAGTTTTGCAGAAAATCACAGAATTTAAAATTTGTTTACCAGTTGTCTATTGTCATTACTGCACCTTTCATAGAAGTTGTATTTCAGAAATGAGATTTTATTATTTATGTGTTCTCCTCCAGTGACTGACAATTGCTTTAACCCACGTACTGCACATTAATATTGTAGACATTGTGAAGGGGGGATATTTCGGGCAACTGCGTTATTTCTTTTGTTTTTTTTTAATTATTTCATTTATTAACATTCCAAATGTTGCCCTCAGTCCCAGTATCCTCTCCCAGAGTTCTTTATCCCACTCCCCCTCCTGTTTGCCTCTGAAAGGGTGCTCCCCCCTGGGCATTCCCTTTCTCTGGAGTATAAAGTTTCCACAATTTTAGTCACAACCTCTCCCACTGAGGCCAGACAAGGCAGCCCCTGCTACATATGTGTCAGGGCCTTGGATCAGTCCTTGTATGTTCTTTGGTTGGTGGGTTAGTCTCTGGGAGCTCCCAGGTGGTCCAGGTTAGTTGACAGTGTTGGTCTTCCTATGGGGTTGCCATCCCCTATAGCTCTCCAATCCTTCCCCTAACTCTTCCATAAAGGTCTCCCATCTCAGTCCAATGGTTGGCTCTAAGTATCTGCATCTGTCTCAGTTGCTAGTAGAGCCTCTCAGAGGACAGCCCAGCCATGCTAGCCTCCTTTCTGCAAGCAAAATATAGCATCAATAATAGTGTCATGGTTTGGTGGCCACCCATGGAATGGATCCCAAGTTTGGCCAGCCACTGGATGGCCTTTCCTTTAGTCTCTGCTCCATTTTTGCTCCCTGAGATTCCATTTTACATTAATCAGAATAGCTAAAATTAAAAAACTCAACTGACAGCAGCTGCTGGCAAGGATGTGGAGAAGAACACTCTTACATTGCTGATGGGGTTGCAAACTGGTAAAATCATGCTGGAAATCAATCTGGTGGTTCCTCAGAAAACTGACAATAGTTCTACCCAAAGACTTAGCTATACTGCTCCAGGACATACATCCAAAAGATGCTCCACCATACCACAAAGACTTATGTACCATTGTGTTTATAGAACCCTTATTCATAATAGTCAAAAATTGGAAACACCCCAGATGTCCCTCAACTGAAGAATGGATACAGATTTGGTTCATTTATGCAGTGGGATACTATTGAGCTATTAAAAACAAGGACATCATGAACTTTGCAGGCAAATGGATGGAACTAGAAAATATCATCCTGAATGAGGTAATCCAGACCCAAAAGGACATGCATGGTATGTACTTACTCATAAGTGGATGTTAGCCAAAAAGTTCAGAATACCCATAATACAATCCATAAACTGTAAGAAGTTTAGCAAGAAGGAAGCAGCAACTGAAGATGCTTCAATACCACTTAGAATGAGGAACAAAATAATCAAGGGAGGCAGAGGGAAGGAGGGAGAGATCTGGGTAGGAAAGGGGAGGGGAAGAATCAGGTACGGGGGAGGCAAAAAAAAAGAGAAGCCCAGAGGGCCAGGAGAATGAATGAAAATGTGCAGCTTCTGGGGGTGAGGGGCAGGGGGAGCCTCTAGAAATTCTAAGAGGCCTGCAATGTGAGAAGGTCTCAGGACTCATTTGGGTGACCTTAGCTGAAATGTCCAATAATTGGAAGATGGAATCTGAAGAGACCACCTCCAGAAGGTAGACAGGGCCCCCAGGGGAGAGATGGGGTCACCAATCCAGCTTCAAAAATTTTGATACAGAACTCCTCCTGTCTAAAATAAATGCAGGGGCAACTGTTTTATTTCTTAACAACAAGAAGAAAAAAGAACTGGCCATTTTGAATTGATTTTGAGATGTAAGGACTTTGGATTGGGTAGACTTTATTGATGAATTGAGCACATGTTGAATTTATTCTGATACTAACATGGATTTATTTGACAAAAAGCAAAAGAAAAGATGGCAGTAGTATCTAAATCTGTTATATGTGATGTAGTAGGAGCCATATTTCATCTATTGTTTCTAAGAATTCATAGGATTGATTTGCTTTCTTCCTCTATATTTTCCTCTTCCAGTTTCAAAACACACAATTATCCTTTAGGTATTGTCTGTCCCTCACACATAATTTATCTGTCATCGGGTAACTCTGTACAGTTGCCATGACTTACCCAACAAAGCCTTCCAGATCTTTCTTCACTATCAGATATTTCTTTAGGCAAACACCCATGGCTTACATCCAAAGGTTGTAGCCATTGCAATTGGCAGCTTTCATGAGTAGAAAATACCACTTCAAAGCAGGTCAGGAGATCGTTGGCTTTAGGTTTATCGATAATGGTCAGTTCTGCTTATTGGAAAATATGACTTTTTTTTCCAATGTGACTGGTATAGCTAAACACGAATTTGAGTATCTCATAGTTGTCCATTTGTCTGTGTATATTTTTATAATGCAACATACTAGGTAAATGCTGAAAACAGTGTTCATCTGTAAGGAACAACCTAGTATATTCATGTTCAAAGCAAATAAAATTTCTGTGTAGATGGTGATGGGTTCATAAAACCTCACCCTTATTTGATGAACTACTCAAGGTTGATGGTATCTGCAGGAGGGATAGTTCTTTTTCTTTAAGAATTTGGTCATTGGTAGGTTCCTAGAGCTTCTGTAGATGGTCCTATATGCATGTACACATGGGCAGAACTATTAGACCTAGCAGGCCTGAAAAGGGAGATGCAAAACTGTGAAGGAGATGCTATGGGAAGAGTTGAGTGAGACAGAGTCAAAGTAATCAAAACATATTGTACACATGTATATAATTCTCAAGCAATAGATAGGTAGAGATAGATAGATAAACTGATAGATGGTAGGTAGGTAGATGAATGAATAAGAGATAGATGGTGACAAACAGACAGGAAGACAGACAGTCAAAAGGACAATAATAAATGTTCCATATCAGAGTCCATTTGCAAGAAGCTTATTCCCAGTTTAGCAAATTGCACAGTGCATGCATGTACATATGTACGTACAAGAACAGAACTTTGTAGTCTTTGATTTGAAATTCATAATTAGTAAAGAAAAGGCAGTTTGATATTTAGCACTTTTTGATGCTAATATACTTTATAGGAATAACCAAACTTAACATAGCACGAGGATCATGATATTTGAACTAATTCCCTTCTAGAATTTCTAGGGAAGTTTGTTTTTTTATTATGGATTACAAGGTTGTCATTTAATCTTTGTCTATGCCCTGACTGTTGGGCTTGGTTACAGATGTGAAGGAGAAGAGTGTAAAAACTTGATGCCTTCAGTAATGGTCCCCATAGAGACTCTTCATTTATTATTCTCCTCTGAACCATTTTAGTGTCATCTGGGACAAAACATAAGCTACTTTGAGATCATTAAGTAGTACGAGATCAGAATGATATTGGGGGAACCCAAGGAACTGCACATAAAAGTTTGTTGCTCTACCCAACTATAGGTGTGTTCTTTTTTCTAGACTTACCATACATTTAATGATACTAGATTAAGCTTCCAGAAGAATATTCTCAATGAGTCGTTATACAAAGCTTGTATAGATTTTACCCTTTTTTTTTGTTTTTTTTGTCCCTACGTTGTTATTTCACAAAGACAAATTAAATAACTTGTCCAAACATAAATATGAAGACATGTTAGATAAACATTTTGCTCCTTGGTTTTTGTTATCCTCTCTGGATTTTAGGAGAATGTGGTGGATGTAGATTGACTGGTAGAGAGTCCTTGCCAGGTGTGGCTACTGGAAGTTGGGGCATCCCAGGTAGAATGTGTTTTCAGATGTTAGGGGCTGGAATAAAGAAATGGAGATGAACTAGAAGGGGGTAGGTGGTAAGGGAATCCAGAGGAAGGAGGAAAGCTGGGTCTGCAATGAGTATCTATGAATGCTCAAGAGGAGTGGAGGCAGAGAGGAATGGATAGCCTCTGTACATAGTTTGCACAAAGGCTGGAGATTAGACTGGGGAATTTCAGTAGAGAACAGTAAGAACAATGAAGATGGCTTCCCTGACACTAAGGCCAGCATGGCCAGGAGGTTCCCAGTTGAAGAGTGCCACCAGGTATTGTGACTAAAACAAAGGCAAGTGGGTCTTTGAAAATGTGCCATTTTGCCAAGTTCATGGCATTAGCAAAGAAGATAATTGGTGAATGTTCTGTCTGGAAGTCCTATCTGAACTCTTATCCACCCTATTAATTAATATATTTTTTCTTTGTTCCTGGATTGAATATTTGTTTTATTTCCTGTTTAATGAAATCAAGTCTTTAATGTAAATAAATTAGGCACTTATTTGGTAATAAACCAAATAAGGAACAGTGGATATATGTGGCTTGAGAGTTCTCTGCCATTCTGAGAGAGGGTGGCCAGCCTGATATAGGCTGGGAGAAAAGGAAGAGGAGGAGAAAGGAGAGAGGAGCATGATGCAGTAGGGGAGAGGGTGGGCTTATTACAAGTGTCTCTCCTCTCTAGCTTTCCATGGCAGCAAACTTGTTAACAGAAACAATGGGTTCTAATCTTGATGATTGCAAAGCCAAAATGAACATAGCTAAGAAATGAAAGAGTGGAAAAAGTGATTACCTGCAGCAGGTAAAGAAAGCTCAGAGATTATTTATGGGTCCATTTCCTTCTGGAGCAAAGAAAGCCTGTGGTTTTCACTTGGGTATACTCCTATAGGAAAGCAGTTTAGGTGTGGCACATTCCTGAGCATGCTCAGTAAAGGATTGCATTCTTAAGTATGATCATAACCAATATAAGGTCATAATTCAAGGATAAAAAAGGTGATAGGCACATTTATAGGCACAGTCATGTCAGGCTGCATGGGAGACATATTCAATTTAAGTACAGCAAGAAACCTCTGATCATCTTCAACCTCCTCAAATAGTTCTTGGTTTAAAAGTAGATGAAACGAATACTTGAAGGTGTGTTTATTCAGGAGTTTTCCCTGCTTAGCAGCTAACAAAATGATCTTGAAAAATTAAAAGAAAACTTCCAAACCACGCGTAACTTCCATGGTCCAGAGAAGGAAAATAATGCCCTTGGTTAAGTCTTATACAGCATTAGTTTTTCTTTCATTTTCATTGATAAGAGAATTCTAGATATCATCTCCATTATAAATGTACTTTACAAAATACATGTGTTTAGTTTGGAGTGGGACCTCCAAAGATTTTGACAGTTCATGGTTGCTAAAGGAAGGAGAGCCTTTCCTTGGGAAAGTGGCTACCAGTACCAGTTACTCAGGCCTCAGGGCATGACCCCGTATCCATGCATATATGAACATCACTAACTGGATTTAGTGGGTTATTTTAAAAAGTCATGAGGTTAGGAGGATGATGTGCTAGAATACAGACATAGAGGAACTGGACAGGAGTAGTCTGAGTTGGATGTGATTAAAATGTGTATCCGTGCCATGCTGAAACATTCAAATATTAAATAAATTGCTATCCTTTAAAAATAAAAATGATGGCAGGGAAAGGTATAGACGATTTGAAAATGTCTTTATGTTGCATATTTACCTTCATTCACTGAACGAGCTACCAGAAATTAAAGCTCGGTGGACAATTGGATTAAGTCAGGGAGGAAGAAATAATTTTCAGCCCTGGGGGCTGCTGATGCCAGATTCCTTGCTGGAAATCAATAAACTAGAAGCCACTGAGAACTGAAGAAGGATTTTTCTTGACGCTCAGTGGAGATTAGTTTAAGCAGTTGGGAGCAGGGCCGGCGATCATCATTCTAAAATAACCAATATTGCTAACTATTTCTGCTTTAAGATGAAGTAAATGGAAGGGAGAAAAATTGACATTGAAGCTCATGTCTGAAACTAAGAAATAGAATGAGAATCCAAGAAAGAGGACTTGGGTTTGCTTAGTCAAACATCTAGTTGCTTGTGTTCATGGCTATTTTTTAATGTTCTATTCTTTTTTTTCTGTTTCATTTTTTAATACAAAATATAATATGGTATTTATTAGTAGTTTTAAATGTATTATTCATGCAAATTGTCTTAAGATTTTATTAAAATCTAGATTATAATTCAGTGCATGTGAGTTTTAAATTTTATTTTTCCACAAATTACTTATTTATTCACTTTACATCCCAATCATAGCCCCCTCCTTCCTCTATGTGAAGGGAAAGCCCCCCATTGGGTACAACCCTACCTTGGGACATCTAGTCCCAGTAGGGCTAAGCACATCCTCTCCCACTGAGACCCAACCAGGCAGTCCAGGTAGGGGAAGGGAATCCATTACTAGGCACCAGAGTCTGACACTCCCCCACTCCAATAGTTAAAGGGACCATAGGAAAATCAAGCTGCACATCTGCTACCAATGTGTAGGGGGCCTAGGTCCAGTCCCTGAATGTTCTTTGGTTGGTGGATCAGTCTCTGTAAGTCCCCATGGGCCAAGGTTAGTTGACCCTGTAGGTCTTCTTGTGTTATCCTAGAACAAATATGTTCAGCTATATGCATTTGAAGAATATTATAGAGATGTTAGGAAAGGTTCAAAGTTGCTCTGTTTAAAACTGTCCCAAGAGTTTTTGAATATCCAGGACCAATACATGATGAAACAATTATGGTCAGACATTCATTTAAAAAGGAAATGCAAATGGTCCATAAAGATGTGAAAAAAATATGCAGCATCTTTAGTCACTACAGAAATTCAAATGAGGGGGGTTGGAAAGATGGCTCAGTGGTTAAGAGCACTGACTATTCATCTGAAAGTTCTGAGTTCAAATCCCAACAACCATATGGTGGCTCACAACCATCCGTAATGAGATCTGATGCCCTCTTCTGGGGTGTCTGAAGGCAGCTACAGTGTACTCACATATAATAAATAAATACATCTTAAAAAAAAAAAGAAAAAGAAATTCAAATGAAAACTTCACTGAGACAAGCCAGGGTACCTATCACCAAAAAAACAAAAGGGTTGGCTGGAGAGATGGCTCAGCAGTTAAGAACACTGACTGCTCTTCAAGAGGTCCTAAGTTCAAATCCCACCAACCACATGGTGGCTTACGACCATCTGAAATGGGATCTGATGCCTTCTCCTGGTGTGTCTGAAGACGGCAACAGTGTACTCACATATATAAAATAAATAAATCTTAAAAAAAAACCCAAAAGGACATACCAGTAAAGGTGTGTGTGAAAGAATCTTAACACATTTTGATGTGACTGCAACTTTGCCTAGACACTGTATAAATGAGTATAAAGGAGCCTCACAAGACAGAACACAGATACCATGGGGTCTAGTGAATCAAATTCTGGGCATCTAAAGGTATCAAGCAAGATCAAGTGAAAGATACCACTATAGCAACCTCATAAACTGAACCATGGCATTATTTGACAGAATATGTTTGTAGTCTTTGGCCATTTTCTTTTCAATGAAGCATTTCTAGTACCCTCTTACTCTCTCTGCTGTGTCTTGTCTCCAGCTTCCAGCCTGGAGTGGGGCAGAATGCAGCTTCTCACTAGGATCCAGCACTGTGTGCTGTGACTTCTCCAGAGCTGAAGACGTTTCTGTTCCTTATAAACCAGCCAGTCTGTTGTATTCTGTTCTATCAGGAAATGGACTAAGACAATGGAAAACAAACGCTAATAGAATAAGGCATCTTAATTGCTAAACACATGGGACCTGATTGTACACTTACTGGTATCTTAGCTCAGATTTATCTTCATATTAAATGAAGGGTTAAGTTAACACTATTACTAAGAGAAATTACCAGATTATGTTGATATAAAATGTCATCCAAGAAACGCATAAAGCATACACAGTTACTAATTGCCAGCCTGTTTTTCCACCTTGGAATATAAGGATCAGTTTGTAAAGCAAATGCTGTGGATAAAATACACAAAAGACTTTTTCAATACAAACAGGATTTAAAACTGGACTTAAAACCGTGGTGAATGAATCGCATAAAGCTTCCTTTGCATCTTTTCAATGGCATATAAAAATCATTTATTTTAGGTCAGTTTCTGGGCTTTTCACCTGTCTTTGGGACTACACAGCAGCTGGGATTCTCCCGAGAACTCGAGACACTTCTTCTATACTCTATTGTTGGTCAAGCCTGACTCTTGCCTGGCACTTGCCCTTGACCAACCAGCTGACAGGGAAACAAATGAAATTCTGGTTCCAGAGATAAAAAAGATTTTGAAACAGTGTCCCATTGAGAAGCACATTATCATTCATCTATTCATTCTAAAACAAAGTGCTTTCTATTCTCTTCCTAACGGAGAAGACAAAGCACAATAAAGTATTGTTCTCCCTTGTTGGTTTGTTGTGTTAAGGAATCAAGAAAAGACTCTGCTAGCAAACGAGTAAACATAAAAAAAATATCATGAGCTTTCACAGGCTCAGAGAGAACAGAGTATAAAAGGGATCACAACAGAATAACCCAGGAATGTGCAGGCACACACCGATGGTAGAAGGTGAACAAGCAGGCTCAATGTGTATGCTTTTGTTTGCATCTGCTGCAGACACACCCTATTCTCTGATGCTTCTCAGTGACTTACAGTATTTATTGTTATTTTTCTCATGTTCTGCCCCTACTATATGACCAGCATTCTGATTTATATTGGGTTCAATTTTCGTAAGTAATATTTATAAGAGTAAATAAATCCTGGCTGAAATGCTTCCCCACTATCTCTCACTTTCCCTGCCTCTCCTCTCTTTGCTCTCTCTCTCCTCCCTCTTCTCTCTTCTCGCTCTCTCTCTCTCTCTCTCTCTCTCTCTCTCTCTCTCTCTCTCTCTCTCTCTCTCAGCAGCAATGATCACAAGAACAATGAGTTTCTTCAAAAGGGGGAAAAACAACAACAACAACAACAAAAAAAAACCAAGGCTCACAACATGAGGGTCCAAGGAGTTCCAGAATCAGTCTGCAATTGAACTCACTTCTTCCAAGTGCTAATTTACTGAATAATGGAGAAAAGGTCATTAAAGGCAATACAGGGATTTTTGTTGTATCCTGAAAGGTCTCTGAAGATACTGGGAGCAACGACCTCAGTACTACCCAGAAAACAAATTATGGGGAAGAAAACATCGAGAACCTGTGCTCTCTAAAGGGATTATGTATGCCTGCCATTACAGCACTCAAGAGGCTGAGGCAGGAGATCAGTAGTTTGAGATGATCTTTAATTATACAAGGAGGTAAGAGCCAGCCTGGACTACAAAGAAAGAGTCTGTATCAAGAAGTGAAAAGAATTAATGAATTTCAGTAGCACATTTTCCATTTCTTCAAAGGTTGATGTTTAAGGGACAGTGTTATTATAATGAACCTCTTTTCATTTTTCTGCTCTGCCATGGGAGTAGAGACTATTTCAACTATTCTCTGAAGAATTATAAACATGGAAGTGCTCAAAATATTGGGAGGATCGAATGCAAACCTAAGTAGGCAAATATGTGACAGGGTAGAAACATTCGTCCCGAGAAGAAGAGTTGGCATTCAAATCCAAAGCAGCCAGTTACTGGCTACCTGACCTTCCTATGCTGATGCTGCCCTGCAATAATGAGGGGTTACTTTAGAGAAATTCTGACAGGCATGATGTATATCTGAACTTTCTAGCATAAGCCTTATACATGCTAGCCATTCAGGGAATTTAGACTCCTCTTCCATGATCATTTAAGGGAGCAACAACAAGGTAAACCTTAAGAATAAAAGATATTTAGTAGATTCTTTAATTGTTAGATGCTTCAGAAATACCTTGCACATTCCTGCTGACCCCAGAGACAAGGTAACAAAGAATTCATAGACTCAGAATTCTGAGTGAGCAACTCTATTAAAGAAATGAAAGGTACATTGTGTCACTGTAGTTAATCAAGAAAGAATGTTCAAAGCATCTATCTGCAGAGCGTCTTCCAGCTCTTGCGCAGAGGCTGGCATAGGAGGAGCTTACTCAGCCTTGATGTTATTCTGAGTTTGTGAAAGCTTCAGCAAGTAGATAAGAGAGATTTTTAATTAGGAAACTAAGCAGTCACAATAGAGGAAAGAAATGACAGTGTCCGCCGAACTGTCACGTCCCTGATTTTAATTTTCTTTATGTATTCTCTTTCATAGATTGTTACAGAAGTGAATTTCAGCCGATGCCTTTAGAGTGTCAAGCTTTTCAAAATGCAGAATTATCAACCTTCAGGTAAATGAGGTTTCACTGGTTATGTTAAATATCAAGCTTTTTGGTACCTGAGTCGAAATAAGATCGCCATTTGCAAATTTAAAGTTCTACCTTTCTGTCAGTACTTATCATCTTCTACTCTTAGTGAAGTGTGGCTTGGCTCTAGATTACTTTTGAGGGACTCAGGAAAAAATAATGTGTGTTTATTTAAAAATAAGAGACAAGGACTGGGGAGATGTGTCAGAGGTTAAAAGCACAAGTTGCTCTTCCAGAGGTCCTGAGTTCAGTTCCCAGCAACTACATGGTGCCCCACAAGCATCTATCTAGGATCTGAGGCCCTCTTTCGGCATGCAGGTGTACATGCAGGCAGAACACCATATACATAATAAAGAAGCCTCTTAGTACATATGTAGCAGAAGCCTGCCTTGTCTGGCTTCAGTAGGAGACAATGCACCAATTCCTGTAGAGACTTGATGCCCCAGGGTGGGGGATACTTAGGGACTCATTCTTTCAGAGGCCAAATGAAGGGGGATTGGGGGGGAGAGAACTTTGCAAGAGGAGACCCAGAAAAGGGGACAACATTTGGGATGTAAATAAATAATTAATTAATAAAAAAAAGAAAGAGAGAGAGAGAGAGAGAGAGAGAGAGAGAGAGAGAGAGAGAGAGAAGAGAATGCCAATGTACAGTTTTTGAAGATTGCCTGTTGCTTAGATACTAATTAACAAATGCGCTCTTCATCTGAGATATGTATTTTATGATTCTCAGAGGACTGAGCTATATTTTCACATGGATTATAAAGGAAACAGAAGAGTTTGGTACATCTCTAATATAAATCATTAAGCTTTAATTAGTGAAATAAAATTCTCATTTATAAAGATAGTTTGCCCCACACACTGACTTCAGAAACTATTAAAAGGAGGCAGAGAGACCCTACATTCAATGAGTAAAGGCATGCATCACAACTAGGAGGACATGAGTTAAGCTTCCTCTTGCTTGCTGCCCATCCAGTCTAACATAATCAGTAAGTTCTGCACTGAGTGAGAGACCCTGTCTGAAAAATCAAGGTAGGAAGTGATCAAGGGAAACACCCAACATCAACCTCTGAACTACACACACACACACACACACACACACACACACACACACACACACCAATCCCATACAAGGTAAACTATTGACAAATGCTTGCTGCAAAAGAGGTTTCAGATTGAGAAATTACATATGAATCAAATAAACACAGGAACATCCTAAATAGAAGTTGAAACCATCTTGAAGTTGCTGATCTATTCTATGTGGAAAGACAAGAAGTAGATATTTGACAAAGATGCTAAAACCATCCAGTGAAAAAAAGACAGCACTTTTAACAAATGGTGCTGGTTCAACTGTTGGTCTGCATGTAGAAAAATGCACATCAACCCATTCTTATCTCCTTGTACAAAGCTTAAGTCCAAGTGGATCAAGGGCCTCCACATAAAATCAGATACACTGAAACTTATAGAGGAGAAAGTGGGGAAGAGCCTCGAACAGATGGGCACAGGGGAAAATTTCCTGAAGAGAATACCAATGGCTTATGCTGTAAGATCAAGAATCAACAAATGGGACCTCATAAAATTGCAGAGCTTCTGTAAGGTAAAGGACACTTTCAATAGGACAAAACAGCAACCAACAGATTGGGAAAAGATCTTTACCAATCCTATATCTGATTGAGGGATAATATCCAATATATACAAGGAACTCAAGAAGTTAGACTCCAGAGAATCAAATAACCCTATTAAAATGGGGTACAGATCTAAACAAAGAATTCTCAACTGAGGAATACCAGGTGGCTGAGAAGCAAGCACCTAAAGAAATGTTAAACATCCTTAGTTATCAGAGTAATGCAAATCAAAACGTCTCTGAGATTCCACCTCACACCAGTCAGAATGACTAAAATCAAAAACTCAGGTGACAGTAGATGCTGGAGAGGATGTGGAGGAAGAGAAACACTCCTTCATTGCTGGTGGGATTGCAAGCTGGTACAACCACTCTGGAAATCAATCTGGCAGTTCCTCAGAAAATTGGGTATAGTACTACCTGAGGACCCAACTATACCACTCCTGGGCATATACCAATAAGATGCTCCAACATGTAATAAGGGCATATGCTACACTATGTTCAGAGCAGCCTTATTTATAATAGCCAGAAGCTGGAAAGAACCAAGATGTCCTTCAGCTGAGGAATGGATACAGAAAATGTGGTATATTTACACAATGGAATACTACTCAGCTATTAAAAACAATGAATTCGTGAAGTTCTTAGGCAAATGGATAGAACTAGAAAATATCATTCTGAGTGAGGTAACCCAATCACAGAAGTACAGGGTATGCACTCACTGCTAAGTGGATATTAGCCCAAAAGCTCAGAATACCCAAGATACAATTCACAGACCACATGAAGCTCAAGAAGGAAAACCTTTAGTTCTTCTGAGAAGGGGAGCAAAATACTCACAGGAATAAATATGGAGATAAAGTATAGAGCAGAGACTGAAGGAAAAGCCATTTAGAGACAGTGCCACCTGGGTATTCGTCCCATATACAGTCACCAAACCCCAACACTGTTATGGATGCTAAGAAATGCTTGCTGAAATGAGCCTGATATGGCTGTCTCCTGAGAGGCCCTGCCAAAGCCTGACAAATATAGAGGCAGATGCTTGCAGCCATCCATTGGATTGAGTGTTGATGAGTCCCCAATGGAGGAGTTAGAGAAAGGACTGAAGGAGCTGAAGGGGTTTGCAACCCCATAGGAAGAACAACAATATCAACCGACCAGACCCGCCAGAGCTCCCAGGGACTAAGCCATCAACCAAGGAGTACATATGACTCTTACCTGCATATGTAGCAGAGGATTGCCTTCAATGGGAGGCATCAATGGGAGGAGAGGTCCTTGGTCCTATGAAGGCTCGATAGATGCCCCAGGATAGGGGAATGGTGGGCGAGGAAGTAAGAGTAGAGTGGGTGGAGGAACACCCTCATAGAAGAAGGGGGAGGGAGGATGGGATACGGGGGTTTCTGGATGGGTAGGAAACCGGGAAAGGCGATAACATTCAAAATGTAAATAAAGAAAATATTCAATTAGTAAAAAACATAAAATAAAAAAGAAGTAGAATTTTACAAAGGACTCTGTAGAGTCAGGTGTATTTCAGAGCCCGTGGGTTTACCGTATGCTGGAAGAAGCTATTTTAGGTCTCTGACTTCAGCAGATTCAAAATCAAATTTACATTGGTTTATTTCTAAATAAATACTACCTGTGACCATACGGGCAATGATAGATTTGAGTTAAAATAAAAGTTGTAACATAGAAAATGTAAATTAGTGTGGAGATGTGGTACTAGGTTGAGTGGAGGGAGGGATATGTTTAATCAAGGTAAATTATATGCATGCCTTAAATTATCAAACAAACTCTCCCTATACACTCACACACACACACACACACACACACACACACACACACACACACATACACACACACATATACATAGAGAGAGTTTGATAATACATATATATACATATACACATACACATATACATATACATATAATTTAAAAAGATATTAGAGTCTCACTTTTCATTTAGGGTCTCACTTTGTAGCCCTGGCTGGTTTTCGACTTGCTCCTATGACCATCTTATCCAAAAATTTATCTTAAAAAAATCTTTAGGATTGTAGAAATAGAAGGACCTGCTGATTAATGAACTATATTTAAATAGATAAATTTTAAATAGAATCCAAATATTGATACCAATGATAGGCTATTTGTAAAGATGGCTATATGACACTGCCTTATACATTACTTAGACGTTAAAGGATGGATTAGGAAATCATACATAGTTTCTTTAGTAAAATATATTGCTAAGAAACTTACTTCTAGAGAAAAATATGAGCAGATGTATCACTGACCCACCCTCATTTGCTAATATTCATGTGTAGATATGAATATGCTAATATCTATATTTGTATGTGTGTATCTCACATAGATTTAGCAACATCAGCATAAAGTATATTTTATACATGCATATGTATAAATTCATATGTAGATGTCATATTTATATAATAATATACACACTCAATTGTTCATATGCATATACTTATATATGAATGTGTTAAAGTAGTCTGTATTTTCTACACTCAGAGTGAAGTACATTCTAAAAATTATTTGCTGCACAAGTATCTTTTGAGATCATAATGTTTAATTGGTTGGGTAGTTTATTTTCTTTATCGTGTTTGATTAATTGCCAGTGTGTGCTTGTTGCAAGTTTTTTAAAAAGAAATCATTCTTAATGATCAAAGACTGAATAATAAGCCAGAGAATTGGTTTTTGGAAATTGAAATATTATTAAATTTTGTGGTATTTTTAAAAAATGTTCCAAACAATTTGCTAACACAACATCTGCCATTATTCTCTCATTACAGAGACCTGGAAAATTTGAGATTGTTGATATATTACTCTTGAATTTGTATAGATTTTTGAAGATTAGACACTAGAAAGACAGTCTTTCCTACTTGGTAATGTGCTTGGTAGAACTTTAATCAGTCACTCTCCACTGCAAAGTTAGTTTCTCTGGTGAGAAATGAAAATTGCACTTATCCTTGGTTATAATGGCAACTACATATAAGGCAGTTTGATACTATGTACACAACAAAATAACAGTAGTAGGTTCTCTCCTAGGGCCTATGAGCTGCTTGCTCACAGGTTCCTAGCTTGGCTTCAATCATGAGGTTCCTCCTTTGGAAAGGGCTCTCATTCCAATCAGAAATGTGCTTGGTCACACCCATAAGAATCATGCCACAGTGGCTCCAATTCACATATCCTGCCAGACTGATCATTACCATAGCTTTTATGGTTCACAGCTGAGCAACACTGTTGGTTTTTTTCCTCTTCTAGCCTGTATAGAGTCTCCCAGGACTGTGGAAACTCACCAGTAGAGAGGAAGTGTACTGACTTGGTTTTTCCATGTCCCGTGACTAAAGAGTTTGATGTCTTTTATCAATAGGGTGTGGCCACAGGTCCTGTTGGGAAACCAAGAGAAATACCAATAGCTTGTATTGTTCTTGGAGATGCTTCTGGGATCTTCCTGTCCAACCACCCAAAGGGACTATCTTTGGCACTAGGTATTTTGTTTGATAACCTACAGCTTCTTAGAAGAATTGCAATGCCCTATGTAGGACAATCTCATTTATGTTCTTTTGAATATATATTTTGGGAATCTTAAAATTGTGTGTCTCTGCTTTTTATTCCAACTATCCTTGGTGTTATCCCTTCTCCCAGATATTTCTTTGCCTTCTCCGAACACCCCCTCCCCACTAAGTGTCCTCATTATCCTCTCTTTCCAAATTCTTACCTGTCATGTTCAACAGTAACTGGAGTAGATGGACTATATACATTATTCATATATACATATCGATTCATATATACACATGCATATACATATATATCAAAAATGTGGCAGGGAAATAAAAGGGATACAAGGAGTGTCAGAACAGGTTGGAAGAGGATGATGATAGATGAATATTATCAAAATATATTGAATACTTGTATGAAAATCACAGTAATACATAAAATTGTTAAAAAAAAAACAAAGGAAAGTGGTGGTTAGTCTAGGTTCTATACTCAGATCTTTAGAGTTAGAACTGGGAACCACAGATGAGAGAGAATAATGCCTAAGTACATTCTAAATACCCACCCTCAATCCCTAGAATAAGTTTATCTCTCACCCATCATTAAAGAAATGTCTCTTTGAAGCAGACAGGGACAGATACAGAAAACCACAACCTGTGAAAATACAGGAAACCAGTGATGGTAGGGTACCTAGTGCCAACTGATGCGTTTACAATATAACATGCAGCTAAGGGTCAGGGAACATCTGAGAAGAAGAGGAGGAAGTATTTTAAAAGCCAGGGAAACAAACAAACCGTGAGTTTGTGTCTCCTAGAAATAACAGGGGAGCATCACCTATGATACCTCAGCAATACACCTGACCAGACAAGACCTGAAGAAGTACACCACCAATAGACAGGTTATCATAGGAGCGGGGAATCTCGTGAGATCCCACCCATAGACAACCACAGGCAACTAACAAGTCCTTTAGTGGAAGAATTTAGTCTCCTGATGTAATGGGCCTTCTAATTGCTTATACACGGTGGTCAGCTGTGAAATCATATACATACAAGTAGCACTAAAAGGACTGAACTGGTTGTATTAATATATCTAGGTATGAGTGTGTGTGTCTAAAGAAAAAAGTTCACAATTTTGAACAGATGGATCCAAGAGAAGGGTGAGAGGGAGGAAAAAGAATGGGGGTAAATGATATGACTATATTTTCATTTAAAATTAAAATTAACAAAAACAAAGTAAAATAAATAGACAAAAAAAAAGCACAACAAAAGGGAGATAGATCTTGGTTTTCTACAAAAGAGAGTAACGAATTCTGTTTTAGTAAGCAAATTCGTTAAAAAGAAACATATGTTCATATGTTCATTAGTTAGCTGAATTTTTAATTATTCAAGTAATTTGACATGAGTCCAGATGAAATAGCATATTTTCATTGAACTGCTAGTGGGAATATAAACAGGAAACCACCACTGCTTTAAGTCTGCCTGGAGATTGTCATTTTTCATACAAATGAGACATAGAGAGATTAGTGTGTTTGCATATGTTCTGTACTGTGACTGACCTTGGTACTAGTCTGTCACCAAGGCACTGATTTTAATGCCATTCTCCAACAGCAGGAGTCAGCAGGGCCATGTGGAGGGTGTGTTCAGGACTAGGTCATAGAAAATAGAAGGTGAAAATAGAATACTTTATGATCCCATAAAATGAACAATTATTGTCAGTGAGAAGACCCAGTAGGTAAGGATGCTGGCTGCCAAGCCAAATGACATGTGTGTGATTACGGGGACTCACATAGCAGAAGGAAAGAGCTCCCATGAAGTGTTCTCTACGTTCCATGCAAGTTTTACGTCACACAGGTGCCCACATCCCCTACATAAAAAGTCATATGTACATAAATATTAGTAAAATGTGTCAATTCTTTTTAAAAGAATAATTCAAATGGATAAAAATCATAGAATTAAGAAATTCCACATTGACAGATGCTAGAGCAACAAATGCAAATAATTTGCACACAAACACTATAAAATGCACATATACTTATGTATTTTAAATACAAAATCTTAATTGGAAGATATGCAGCTAATAGAGTAAAACATAAATATTTCAAAGTACTGTAAAAATATATAAAATGATCACGGGAGCTAAAACCAGTGTGAGGTTATCTGAAGTCACACAATCTATTTGCATGTATTCAAGGCATTTCTCTCTGTATATAATGTTCAATAAAGAAAGAAGAGCGTATTTGCTCTTAAGAAAACTGGTATCATCACCTTGGCTTAGAATCCCTTGGAACAGTGTTGGAATAGTGTGGCTACCTCATGACATTGGTACACGTCTTCTTAATATGAGTCACAAAAATTACACAATGTCCAAAAGCAGATCTACTTCCCCAAATGCCTATTTTCATTCTAAACTTGAAAACGAATCAGTTGCAGCCAAACTGGGAAAAATTTAGTATGGAACTACCACTCATCCAACCATAGGTCATGAAAGCAAAGACAGCCTGGAGAGTTGTCACGTGGTGTTGGTGGGTTCAGGAAGTTGTAAACACCAACTTGTTTGTTCAGGCTGGCTTAGGTTATTGTTAGCTGGGTGGAACATCATGAGCAAAGCAACTGAAGGAAGAAATGTTTATTTGGCTTATACTTCCATATAACTCTTCCTTTGAGAAGGAAGTCAGGACAGGCTCTAGCAGGGCAGAATCCTGGAGCTGATGCAGAAGCCATGGAAGTTCACTGTCTTGTTCTTCATGGCTTGCTCAGCCTGTTTTCATATACAACCGGAGCACTAACCCAGAGATGGCACCACCCACAAATAGCCTAATCTTCTGGTTCCATTTTATCAATTATGGTTCCCTCCTTTTAGATGATGACAGCTTGTGTCATGTTGACAACAATGTAATCAGCACACAGGCCTTGACTGAATTATAGGAAAAAAAGGAATAATCATAAAGACAATCAAATGTAAACAACTGAAAACAGTTACTTTTCTGTTTTTTTTTTTGTTTTGTTTTGTTTTCAATAATTATTCCATGGGAACTTCCCAATTTTGGCAAATGGGAGACATGAAGAGAAGATAAATCTCTTTGTTAACTTTTCAGTCTTCCTCTATGATGCTAGTTACATTGAAAGACGTTACTAGCATGTAGTTTGAAACAATTTTAGTTGATTTTCTTAATTTCTCGTTTGCATCTGTGTAGACAAATCCAACCTCAATGTGGACAGCATCTTGGATGAAATATCCAATTCAAGGCAGCAGTGACATAAACAGGTCCTCTGGCTTTGGTCAACTTCATGTTGGAGTGGTGAGAAAATCCATTCTGACTATTTAAGTTCGTAAATGGAAGACTAAAGTACCAGAATCCTCTCTTTTATACTATACTCACTGGAAAATAATAGTATTTTAAAATACATTTTTCGTTGACCTCTTGATTTTCACCATTTACTTTGCCTTCTGCTGATTTGGGTGGCCTCTAGGAAAAAGGATATTGGAGAACATAATATATTCATGGAGAAAAATTTCACAGGAGAGTTACATTTGGCCATTTCTAACACTAAGTAAATTCTTCTGAGCATCATTATAAGGCACACATATAAGATACATCTCAGATGGTCAGCAAATTAATTTCTAAAGAGAGTAGAAATTTTACCTACCTGGATTGCCCACTAATGGTCTTTGCTGGAAAAACCTGTGAGAATCCCTTGCTAGTCACATGATTATGGCTAACAGGGTTTGTGAGCTATTTATGCAGAGCAAGTTTTTGAACATGGGAATGGGATGAGGGAGCTGAAGAGAGGATTTCTTGGCTCTGCGAGTCTTCATTTCCGTAATGGAATAATAATATGTGTTCTATCCCCCTGAGGATGATGGGAATGAGCAAATTTGTGATTATAAAATATCCCACAGTTTGAGAGTGGTATTTTGTTTTTAGTGTCTTATTGGCAAGTATAGTGCTTGAAGTAGAATCAGCTGAGATAGGCTTTTTTTTCTCTCATTCTGAGATGTGTGTGAAAGAATGAAATGAAATGAATACAGAAAATGTGCAAATGAGAAGAAAAGGAATATGTATGAAACTGGGAATCTACTTACTCAAGCAGAAGAATGCTAATATTGCTCTTAAAAATGGAGGATAAGCATGAATGACAGAAGCTGACAGTCTCTCTGCAGGTGGAGGGAAGGCTGAAAGATGGCAGGAGTTTTGCCTGGGGTGGAAATGGAATATGTATGCAAATACATCTATGAAAACATTTATGTCTGAGGCAAAGATATGGAAAGGATGAGGGGGCAGCTCATCAGAGATTCACAACCACTAAGGTTTGACATTCCCAAAGAGAGAAAAAAAAATAAAAAAGAACCACTTAGAATTTTCAAATACACTTTGAATTATGGGTCCAGTTACATCTATACAGCATTCTCACCCATATCACTTTTTAAAAGCATGGACATTATAAGCCTGTTTTCTTATTAATCATTACAATTAATATTGGAAAAATACATTACATGTACACGATAGTAAAATGACTGGGGTGAGTCGGTTGTCATCAAGTAGGTGGAGAAATACATGAATGGAGAACAATTACTAAATTTTGGTAATGAGCAAAACAACAACAGCAATACAGAACATAACAAGAATAAACAAAACAAAACAAAAACAAAACTACAACAACAGCAACAAAAACCACAGTAGGCTCCAAACAGATTACAACTTCATGCATTTGTTTTTTAGAAAACTTGATTTATGAATCCTCTTGTCAGAAATGTTCTTAGACAATTCATTAGAGTTATATGTATATTTATGTATCAGTATTTTTATTAGGGAGATTTATTTTAATTATATTTTTGGTTAATTTTAAAATGTCATATATGTATACTATAGCTACATCATGTTCTATTTTTCTCCTCTTTCCAGTATCCATTTCCTCCTGCTTCCTCTCAAAGTTATACCTCTTTTTCTTTAATTATTTTTATTACAGACACACACATGCAAACACATACATACATACATACATATGCACACATGCATACACATGTAAACACATGTACACAGAGACACAGACAGACACACATATGCACACACACATGTACATGTACCCACATACACACATCTGATGACTCCATGGAGTATTTCTTGTATGTATATGTTTTTAGGGCTGCATATTTAGTTTATATAACCAACTAGGGGTCTAATCCCTGGGGAAACTAGATTATCCTCTTTTGGCAGTTACTGGTTTCCTGTAGCTCTTCATACAGGGTGAGATTTCCTCTATCAGGCATACATGCAAGCAAAATACTCACACACGTAAAATTATTTTAAAATTAAAACAGTCATCATGCTATAATTGTAATATATCTATGTATATCTATATCTATATATCTTAGTATATATGTTATCATTAAGAAGATCTTAATGGGTTAAAACCAAACTTTACTGTTAGAAACCGTAGTCAAGAGTCATTGAGAAAAACTAGAAAGAGGGAGACATAACAAACACAGAATCATAAATGGCATTATTAGGAATGAAATACTAGGATGTAGAGAGCATAAATGTAGGAATTTAAAGTCAGAGGTGGAAGTATAGTTACACGAGACTAGCTATCAGCAAACAGTGGCGTGGGGCCTCTTGCAATCTGTTCAGAACATGATGGAGAAGTACCTCAAAGCAGATACCCATCAGAGGATCCTGCATCCATCCGAACTCGGGAGATGCCAGGTATCTCAGACAGGAACAGCTCCTAGCTGTGTACCCAAGGAGGACCTGCTTTGTGAATACATACTCTTTTGAATCAAATAAATTAAGGAGAATAAAGACAAGAGATTGAAGGAGGAGAGAACTTTCCTCGAGGGGAAGAAAGGGGCAGTTGGGATAAAGATGAGCCTGGAATGAAGAATTTCACCCCAAAGTGCACCTGGTCCAGGTAGCAGGAGGAGTTTAGAAGGTTCCAGAAAGATATCTTCAGGAAGACTAGTTGACCAAGAAGGGCATATGACAGAAGGAAAAATTAGTTGTTAGAGTTAAGGAAAAAAACAGGAGAATCAAACTGAGTATGGTCAGCAATGCCATAATTCAGCACTATAGTGGAAGATGCAAGAGGATGAGAATTCAAGGCTAGCACATACAACATTCTGAGGTCCAAGTCAGCCTGGGTTAAATAAGAGCCTGTCTCAGAAACAGTGCAAACAAAATTGTTAGAAGTATTGAAGGCACAAAAAGCTGAATAACTATTGTATGGAGTATATGTATTTACTAAAAATTTCGATGATGATTTAAATATTGGAAGTCTTTAGAACACACATTCAGATATTAAACTGTACCTATGGTTCCTGATAATCTCTTTCACAGCATTGTGTTTCTCTCTCTAAGCCATTTTGTACTAAACAAAATTTGGTGTTGAACATAACTTTTATCAGACTTGTAATTTACAATTTATGTATGCACTCTGTAAAAAGTTACTGAATTTACTAATACATTATAATATATGCATGCAAGAAAAACAAAAATAAAAAAAGGAATACAATAATATATTAAATAGCTCCATTAAGAGTATGCAATACATAAGGTGTAGCTTATATGATTAAAGCCCATGGGAATTTGATATAGTTAAAATCATGAAAATACTGCACATAGATATTTTTAAATAGTAAACTTTGAGGGATTGGAGAAAATAATGAGTGTCTCATACATCAGTGGATGCTGCATACATTTAATTTTGTTAAGGCTACGTTTTTCTTTTTCTTTTCTTTTTTATTTCTTGAGATCTGTATAAGCAGCCAGGCTGGACAATCTCTACTGGTGTCATTTCCATCCCTCCCACTGCTGGCCTGCTACTCTTCTCTTTTTTTTTTTTAATTTTTTTTATTGGATATTTTCTTTATTTACATTCCAAATGTTATCCCCTTTCCCAGTCCCCCCCTCCCGGAAACCCCCTATCCTGTCCTCCTTCCCTCTGCTTCTATGAGGGTGCTCCTCCACCCCCCCTACTTCCACCTCTTCACCCTCAATTCCCCTACTCGGGGGCATCTATCAACCCTTCATAAGACCAAGGACCTCTCCTTCCATTGATGCCCCAATGGAGGAGTTAGAGAAAGGACTGAAGGAGCTGAAGGGATCTGTAACCTCACAGGAGGAACAACAATATCAACCAACCAGACCCCCAATCTCCCAGGGACTAAGCCACCAACCAAGGAGTACACATGGCTCCAGCTGCATATGTAGTGTTGAGGCTATTTTGAAGCAGAAGACAGAGGGTTAATTAAAGTATTGAAGCTGAATGCCCCTGGTGACTAATTCCTTTGAAATTGGGAGAGAGATAGCTAGGTTTTTGCCCTATACTAATTATCAATGCTTAAAATTATTTTTTCTTTTTTATTTTATTTTATTTTTTTAATTTACATTCCAAATCACTTCCCCTTTCCCGTTTCCTCCCTCCCCGAAAGTCCCATAAGCCCCCTTCCCTCCCTCTTTTCTCCATTCAACCCCCTCTCGTTACTCTGTCCTGGCGTTCCCCTACATCCAGTCTTTCCAGGACCAGGGGTCTCTCCTTCCATCTTCTTAGAAATCTATTGATATGCAGATTGTGTCTAGGGTATTCCGAGATTCTGGGTCAATATCCCCTTATCAGTGACTGCTTACCATGTGTGTTCTTTTGTGATTGGGTTACCTCACTAAGGATGATATTTTCAAGTTCTGACCATTTGCCTAGGAATTTCGTGAATTCATTGTTTTTACTTGCAGAGTAGTATTCCATTGTGTAGATATACCACATCTTCTGAATCCATTCCTCCGTTGAGGGACATCTGGGTTCTTTCCAGCTTCTGGCTATTATAAATAAGGCTGCTATGAACATAGTGGAGCATGTGTCCTTATTGCATGCAGGTAAAGTCTCTGGGTATATGCCCAAGAGTGGTATAGCCGGATCCTCCGGGAGTGTCATGCCCAGTTTTCTGAGGAACCGCCAGACTGCTTTCCAGAGTGGTTGTACCAGCCTGCAATTCCACCAGCAGTGGAGGAGTGTTCCTCTTTCTCCACATCCTCGCCAACAACTGCTGTCTCCTGTGTTTTTGATCTTAGCCATCCTGACTTTAAAATTTTAAACATGTGAAAGAAACAGTTCCATAAAAACATTATAATTGGTGAAACTATAATCAATTTGTTTCAAATTAAATTAAATGAATGATGTCATATCTCAACAAAACCTATGCTAAATGAGTTGGCATTAAACTGTACAACCTTTCAACCCAGAGAACTCCATTGTATAACATGAAAATTCGGAACTACCAGAAGTAGCTCACATTTAATTTGCCTTAAATTGAAGGAATGGGAGATTCATCAAGGTGCAGATTCCCTTAGCTTTTTCCCGGTGAGATGATATGTGGGAGTCTTGGTACCATGTGAAGCATCAGTATTCTTTTATATTTTTTAAATTATTTAAAATTTTTTATTGGATATTTTCTTTATTTACATTTCAAATACTATCCCCTTTCCTGGTTTCCCCTGGAAATCCCTTATTCCATCCCCCTCCCCCTGCTTCTATGAGGGTATTCCCATACCCACACACCCACTCCTGTCTCGCCACCCTGGCATTCTCCTACACTGGAGCATTGAGCTTTCCCAGAACCAAGGGCCTCTCCTCCCACTGATGCCTGACAAGGTCATCCTCTGCTATATATGCAGCTGGAGCCATGGGTTCCTCCATTTGTACTTTTTGGTTGGTGGGTTTAGTCCCTGAGAGCTCTGGGGGATCAGGTTGGTTAATATTGTTGTTCTTCCTATGATGTTGCAAAGCCCTTCAGCTTCTTCAATCCTTTCTCTAACTCCTCCATTGGGGAATCCAGGCTCAGTCCAATGGTTGACTGTGAGCATCTGCTTCTGTATTTGTCAGATTCTGGTAGAGCCTCTCAGGAGACAACTATATCAGGCTCCTGTCAGCAAGCACTTCTTGGCATCCACAATAGCATCTGGGTTTGGTGACTGTATATGGGATAGATTCCCCAGGTGGGACAGTCTCTGGATGGCCTTTCCTTTGGTCTCTGTTCCACACTTTTGTCTCTGTATTTCCTCCCGTGAGTATTTTGTCCCCCCTTCTAAGAGGGACCGAAGCATCATTCTGAAGCACCAGTTTTGCGATTTGCCAAAGGGGCTTGTGTCCACTGGAGTCTGGTAATTTGTCTTTGAAGAAATAATGATACACAATGGAGATTTTAGCTTGAAGGAGAGACCTGAATAAGGTGCCAGAATAAGGGGACAAAAATGTAGATTACCATTCCAAGAAAATAGAAGAAAATAAGCCATCTCACAAAAGGACAGCAGAGACTACAACGCTTACAGTATTGATGTTATTCCATGCCCCATAAGACTTTGCACCCTCTGTGGCATCCATGTTCTGCTAGGAAAACCCTTCCATCCAGGCTTTGGAGAGATCAGTAGGACTGTTCAGTCTGGTTGTTAAAAGAGCACAGTGCACAGAGTTCTCATGCACACCGTGCTATAGTATATCCTTATCTGACACATGGAGGGAGGCATTTTGCCAGATGATCTGCTTATCCCGTGCAAGTTCAACTGTTATCTATACTACAGAAATGCATATCAACTCTCAGCTAAGCTGCTATCCTACCCTGGGTCTTCTTACTCTTTGTTTGATCCCTTGTTGATCCTTCTTGGAGGCTTCTAACCATGTGCTCCTCAGCTTGGCTCAGTTGGAGTTTGGTGGAACCCATAAGAATTATGCCCTAATGGAAAGTTGCCGGGCACATGTCCATGAAGGGCAGAGTGGAAATGCTTTCACTTCATAGCTATTTCCAGGCCACCTTGGATTGAGAAGTTCCTTTCTGTCAGTTGCTCCCATGTGATGCCTTTCACACTACAGGCTCCAGGGAAACAGATGCAATTGGAAATAGACTAAATTTTCCAAAACTGTGAGCCAAAACAGTTTTTTTCTGTTTAAGTTGAATTCTCTTAGGTATTTGTTATACTAACTGAACTACGACTAATAATCTCATAGATATTTTGTGTTCTTCCACCACGCATGTCCATTACCTTCTTTTTAAATTAATTATTTTATTTATTTACATCAAAAATGTTGCTCACCTCCCAATCTCCCCTGCCAGAGTTCCCTGCCCCTTCCCTCATTCCCCATACCCTTTGTCCAGGGTCCTCCCTGGCATCTCCTATCTCTGGGGCATCAAGTCTATATAGGATTAGGTATATCATCTCTCACTGGGATTAGACAAGGCAGTCAGTCATCTGTTACATATGTGCCAAGGGTCTCTGGCCAACCTGTGTATGCTCTGGTTAGTGGATTAGTTTTGATTTTAGTTTCTTGAGAAGCTGGGTTAAGGTAGTCATTACTCAAAGTCATTGTTAAGTTTGGATTCTTGGGACTTGGGTAGTTTTCTACTTCCTATATCTGGGTCACAGTTCTCTTTTACAAAATGACATGTTGATAGAAGTATACCAGAGCTACACAACTACAAAGAACTGGTCGTGTGTGTGTGTGTGTGTGTGTGTGTGTGTGTGTATGTGTATATGTGTGTGTGTGTGTGTGTGTGTGTGTGTGTGTGTGTGTGTGTGTAGGCACACACACATCATTTCTATTTATTGGCCTTTCTTTTCCAGTGTTAGCAGGTCTTTATTGTAAGATGTCAAAGATCACCAAACCTTGGATTGTTGAATGAAATATTCAGTGATAAACCCCTGAAAAGAGAGGTCTTAGATACTTAATAACACTTTTTTTTCCTGTAAGATGGGAAGCAACAGCCAAGCTAATTGAAACCTCGTGATTTGTAAAGAGGAATAAAATTTCTTCCCAGAGTCTTGATCTTGGGAAGACTTACTACTTATTTTTATGATGCTACAGAGCTTCATAACATTCAAAGATCTAGCAAGATAACCTGATCTCATCTAGTAATTTTCCATTCCTAGTAACTGTTGTGAGACAGTACATATCTATGCAATTGGAGGGAAAGAGTTCTTGATACCCCTTTGCTTCACTTACAGAGTATAGTGCTTTTCTTAGAAGAGTATTAATCTTAGTGTTTGATAGGGGATGAGTCATGGATAAGATTAACTGGCTTTAAATCTAAAGATAAATTAGAGACAAAAAACATTCACTTTATTGCTAACGATTCTCCACACTTCTGTTAAACTGTGTAAACATCCTTTTCTTTGCTTTCTCTGTATGGGCAAATTAAATTTTTAGAGTATTTTCATGACACATAAGTCTCTCCTAGCTTAAAAAACTAAATGCTGCTTCTTTGCTACAAGTCTCTAGAGTTAATAATTCTAACAGCTAAATTTCCCAAACGTGTGTTTTCTATAACTGTCTTCATTTCATTTCCAGGTATTCAAACCTGAGAAACACATAGAGGCTTCTGCTCTCATTACTTTAAGCGATTATTGAGAAGCTTGCCACCAGCATTATAATTATTAAATGCAGACAAATTTTTCCAGGCATTAGATTATGTAATTTTCCTTACACTATTTTTTCTTGTTCTAAGAGTACATAGTTTTATGTCATTGCAATCTGGCTGTATCGGCTACATTTTCCTTCTTCCAGATTCTAAGAATTAGCTAACATTATTTGATTTTATTGTGTATGAATATATCTGAGAGTTTCTTTAGTCACTATCAAAGAAGCAGTAATTCTTTGTGCACACTCTGCTGAAACCCATTATTGGACATGAGCAGTGAAAATAATATATTCCTTGGTTTATTTATACATTTATTTTATGTGTGCCTCCATGTATGGCTGTGTGTGCATATCTGTGTGTATGTCTCTCTCTCTCTCTCTCTCTCTCTCTCTCTCTCTCTCTCTCTCTCTGTCTGTCTCTCTTTCTCTCTGCGTTTGTGCATGTAACTATTTGTACATATTTACACATTGTCATAGTTCAATGCAGGGGTTCTGATCCTTGATTTCCACCTTGCTATATACAAGGTCTCCCTTTTGTTGGGTACCATTAAACATCACAGGCTGGTTGGCTCGCTAGCTCTGAGAGGTCCTCCTGTCTCCACATCCCATATCCCCACAGGAGCACCAGAATTGCAGGTACACACTATTGTGCTCAGAATTTAGTGGTATTCTAGTTTGCTTTTATTTTAGGGTATTAAAACACTAACTGTGAGCAACTTTGGGGAAAAAGGATTGATTTGAGCTTATAAGTCCATCACTAAGGAAATTTAAGCATGGACATAGAGGCAAAACCCATGGAAGAATGCTGCTTACCAGCTTGTACTCTGTCCCACTCTGCTAGCTTGTAATGGTCAGAAGCTGGAAACAACCCAGATGACCCTCAACCAAAGAATAGATACAGAAAATGTGGTTCATTTACACAATGGAATACTATTCAGGTATTAAAAATGGAGGCATCATGAAATTTGCAGGCAAATGGATGGAATTAGAAAATATCATCCTGAATAAGGTAGCCCCGACCCAAAAGGACATGCACGGTATGTACTCACTGATAAGTGGATATTAACCAAAAAGTTCAGAATACCCACGATACAACTCAAAGACCTTAGTAAGCCAAAGAAGAAAGAAGGCCCAAGTGTGGATACCTGAAACCCACTTAGAAGGGGAACAAAATAATCTTCAGAAGCAGAGTGAGGAGATGAACTTGGTGGGAAAGGGAAGAGGAAAAGAACAGACAGGATCAGGTATGGGAAGAGACAGGAGGGATGCTCAGAGGGCCAGGAGAGTGATATGCAGCAGTGGAGGTTAGGAAGCAAGAGGAATGTCTAGAAAGTCACAAAGACCTGGGATGTGAGAGGCTACCAGAATTCAATGGGGATGACATTAGCCAAAATGTCCAACAGTTGGGAGATGGAATTGGAAGAGACCACCTCTAGTAGATAGACATGGTCCCCCAATTGAGGCAGGGGAACACCCATCCATCTTCAAAATTTTTAACCCAAACTTGTTCCTGTCTAAAGTAAACACTGGGACAAAGAGAGCAGCAACTGAAAGAAAGGCCACCCAGCGTCTGGCCCAACTTGGAATCCACCCCATGCATGCACAGCACAATGAATCCTGACATATTACTGAGGCTATATTGTGCATGCAGAGAGAAGCCTGGCATGGCTGTCCTCAGAGAGGCTCTACCAGCAACTGACTGAGACAAATGCAGATACTTACAGTCAACCATTGCATTGAGGTTGGGGACAAATACGGAAGAGTTAGAGCAAGGACTGAAGGAGCTGAAGGGAATTGCAGCCCCACAGGAAGATCAACATTATGAACTAACCCAGACCCTTCAGAGCTGCCAGACACTAACCAAAAACAAAAACCAAGGAGCATACATGGGCTGGTTTTTGACCCTGGGCACAAGTGTGACAGAGGATTGCCTTTTATGGCCTCAATAGGAGAAGATGTGCTTAATCTAGTAGAAATTTTATGCTCCAGGAAAGAGGGATGCTGGGGGTGGGGGGTGGTAAGGTGGGGATGGATAGGCAGGTGGAGGAGCACCCTCTCAGAAGCAGGGGTAGGGGGGACCAGGAAGGGGGGAAACTCTTGAAATGTAAATAAATAAAATAATTTATTAAAAGGGGATCTATTTATTCCCTTTATTCCACATGACAAGTGTTTTGTCTGCATTTAGGTGAGTACATTATTTATACCCCTGGTGTCTCATGACATGAGAAGTTGGTGTCAGATCCTCTGGAATTGGAGTTACTGACAGTTGTAAGCAACTGTGTGTCCTGAGACCCAAATCCAGATTCTCTGAAGAACAGCCAGTGTTCTGTTGGAACAATCTCTCGTAGCCCATAAACTAGCATTCACACCATTCAGATTCACCTGCCCAAAAGGAGTGCCACTCACTGTGGACTGGGCCCTACTACATCAATCAATACACAAAGCAATCCACAAGTCAATCTGATTGAAGTAATACCTCAACTAAGGGTCTCTCTTCCCTGGTGATACTAGATTGTTTAACGTTGACAATGAAAGATAACCAGCACAAGTGGATTCTGAGGATTTTAACTCAGATCCTCTTGGACACAAATACTTCACACACTAAGCCATTTCTCCAGCTGCTCTGTTCTTTGTTTTTCAAGCCAACTTTTTGCATTGAGTTAATCTCTGAGTTCTGATGATTTTTTTCTATGAATTCTTTCCCATAACTTTTCTTCACGTTTTCACCCCTATTTCTCTCTCCATAGTGTCTCCTTATATCATAAGAGCTAATAATTCTTATGTAAGGTTTATGCTTCATGCTGTCTTTATATTTGTCCATGTTGTAATCATTTCAGGTTTTTTATGGTTAATGAAATTTCTCTCCATCTGGATATTGGTTTGTGATGAATTGTGAACAGTTTAATTGTTATACAATAAGCAATTAATTACTAAGTTGGCATTCAGTATCCTTTCTGAGTATAATAGGGATTATTTATAAAATAATTGTAACCCTAAGTTTGGATATCAAAGCTAAGGCATTTCCCTAGCACATACTTAAGAGATATGCAGTGACTCACTGTAGCAATTGTTTCTGGTGTTACGTATCAAAACAATTACCATTTGATGGATCCATGTTGGTTATAATCCAACATTTCATGGGAACCATATTTAAAGGAGGTTTCCTGAAATAGACAGGAAGGAGGAAGAAGCCACAGATGTCTGCAGTTTCTGGTTAGACCAGTTTTCTCAGCAGTTATCAATGCTGAGTAACTATTTTGTTGTAAGTAATGTTAGTTTCAAGGGTTACGGGATATGCATCTCTGTGACTTACTGTAAACCATAGACATGGATTGTTTTCTGTCCCCATGTACAGAATAAAAGAAGAACAATGGGTGACTTTTCTTCAGATGTTTGATTTGGAACAAGTAAGTCCTGGCTTAAAAAGAATATTAGAGTCAGATATTCACAGTACATCCAATAGCACAAACAGGAGCTTTCAATAGACTCTATAAGACCCATTAATTCAAATGCAAAATATATTTATTCCAGCTGTGCAAAATTGCTAGCCTTAAATTGCAAAATAATATAGCAGAAATTTGTTCTCTACCACAGAAAGAGGAGTGTACTAGTAAATTCAGTGTATTGCAGAACTGCTTTTAAAAGGAAGAATTTATAAAATGAGCATGCATGTAATGATTTTTCTCAAGATCAATTAAACTTATCAGTCAGTATTAAGTGGGATAATGGAGTAATGAAGTTTGGATGGTCTTAAAAAAAGAGATTATTTACACTGACAATTAGTATGCCGTGTCCTATGAGGCAGTAATCTAAGTCATGATTTGGTAAATTATTTTGGCAAAAGGCCTGATAAACATTTTGGAGACTGTGGGCTAACCAGGGATGGGTTTAACAATTTCATTGTATTTTCAAGTGTAATAGGATAGCAGTTCAAAAAAGATGAGAGCAAGTGGGAATGACTGGGCTCCAATAAAATGTCACAACCTGATTCATGGTCTATATTGGGTGGTATCTGCTCATCTTCATTTTCATCCTTTTAATTTAAACTTGGGGGGACCCTTCACACCCACCAAAGTTAGAGACTGTTAACTTGTTTGTGAATTAATCTATTGACTAAATAATTTTATGGGTCTGGGACAATGGCTTGGCAGGTTGCAAAAGCATGGAGTCTGGAACCCACACACCCATGTAGAAAGTCGCAAAGTTGCTTAGAATCCTAATGCTTTAGAGAGTAGAGACAAGAAGAGCAGTTGGCTTACTGACTGCCAGCTAGGTCTAGGTTCATGAGGGACATTGTGACAAAGAAATAAGGTTGAGAGTAATAGAGCATAATATCTGACATTGTTCTTTGACCTCTGCATGTCATGTGCACACTTGCACATCCACTTCATATACACAAGTAGGCATCCATCTTTCCAGACACTAGCATGACCGAAGTATATTTTTTTTCAAAAATATTGATAAACATAGAATGTTACAAATTAGTAAAGTCCAGAAATGAATACAAATAGTACTAAATTCACTCATGAACACTCTGACGCTCTGAGAATGAAGACAATTTGCTCAAGATGCGTGGCTCATAAAAGAATGATCTGGGTTCATATTCTGAATTTCAATAGGATAGACATTTGTAATAAAGTGTTAGATGAAGCCTCTGGTGTTTTAGGCTGTAAATCGTACATTAACAAAATGAGAAATGCGGCAATGTTTATAAAATTCACAGGACTGGAAGGCTTGAAAGATGCTGCACAGCTAATGGAGCAAGAACAGAGCTGGGAGGCCAAGTGCTGACTGATAATATTGCAATAAGTTTAATTTAGATCAATTTAGATAAATGAAAAAACATGATATTGTTTGCAAAATCATGCATTTCCTTATTTTTCATGTGTAACTGAATATTTTTGCAGAGTAAAAAAATAAAATATTATCTTCCTTCTTCCAACTGATTGAAGCATATTGCTAAGAGAACTCTTCATAGCATCTCTACATATAGAATAAAAATTCAGGCATTATATGCCCTGGGGGAAAAAAAAATCTTCAAATCTCTTGTGACTGCAGAAGTAAACTGAATAGGTTGCATTTGACTCTCATTTAATCACTGTGGAGAGCCCACATGATTTAAGAAACTTAAGATTACAAGTTGATTTCTGAGATTGTGTCTCACACAGCCTAGACTGGACTCTGATCTCTAACTCCTGGTCCTTCTGCCTCCATTTCTGAAGAGTCGGGAAGAGGAGCATGTGCCATCAGACAAGACTGATAATACAAGTTAATGCACTAAACTCAGTTTTACCTCACATTTAAGGTGGTTGGGATATCTCAGATAAAAGATTTTATGAAAATGGAATGATGTTACTCAATATCATAAATTTCTTTCACAGCCACCCACAATGAACAAAAGAAAGTGAATACCTCATCTTTGCTTTCCTATAAATAACAGTCCTTCCTTCTTTCCTACCTCATTCTCAGGAATCTGGTCACTCAGTTGAGTAAACCTTTGAGTTTTCTCAGGTCTCTACTTTTCTGTTTTATGTGAACCTGCCCTCCCTTTAGAAGCCTTGTCATCTTCTGTCTAAGAATTGCTGACCTACTACTTGGGTTTTGAATCCTATATGCGATTTTTCTTTGCTACATACTACTCCTAAATCTGTGAATAGACTATAATATATTCAAGTTTCCCATACCATCTGAATAAACATTCTCATGATTTTCTATATTTCCTGACCATGTTTATTTTAAGCATTTTAAATCTTAACTTAAGTCAATTCTTAACTTACACACACACACACACACACACACACACACACACATACACACACCACATGAGAGAGGGGTTGATTAGTTTGTAAAATCAATTATGTATTCCTATTGCATAGGGTTAAGAACATAATATTGAAGTCTAGAGGTACCAGATTTGATCATTTGGTTCAGAAAAGTTTAGTCGTAATTGCATGGACTATGAAGATGATCATCTTCATCCACTCAAGCATTAATTGGTGTAAGACTTTGACTATATCATTGTTGTTCAATCTCTCCCTCTGGTTCATGTTAGCTCCTTAAGAGGTGACCATTGAAGGTCTTAGACCTAGTGTTTGGAGATGGTGTCTTTGCCTGCCTGGTACTTAGAGGTAATAGGAGTATTAGCTGCTTTTCTAGACTAGTAAATTTCAGTATTTTAGTATTTTGCTGAAGAGAACTTTAGAAGTTAGAACATGGGCAAGGCTTTGATTGAAGAATATATCTGGTCTTGGTTCTGTAAAACTCTAATTTGGGGGTCTGGAGAGATGTCTCAGCAGTTAAGGGTGCTTACTGCTATTGTAGAACACTTGAGTTTGGTTTCCTGTACCCTGAAGTTATCTCACAACTGCCTGTAATTCCACTTCCAGGGAATTCAACACCCTCTTCAGGCCATTTTGAGGAATATACATACACGGTGCACATGCATACATACAAACAAACAATTATATCCATGAAATAAAAGTAAACAAATCTTAATATAAACTCTAGTTTTGATATTTTCTTCTTACATAGTCATTGGAACATCACCTGACTTCTTTTTTTTTTTTTGGTTTTATTTTCTAAGTTTTTTTTTATTTACATTCCAAATCATTTCCCCTTTCCCGTTTCCTCCCTCCCCGAAAGTCCCATAAGCCCCCTTCCCTCCCTCTTTTCTCCATTCAATCCCCTCTCGTTTCTCTGTCCTGGCGTTCCCCTACATCCAGTCTTTCCAGGACCAGGGGTCTCTCCTTCCATCTTCTTAGAAATCTATTGATATGCGAATTGTGTCTAGGGTATTCCGAGATTCTGGGTTAATATCCCCTTATCAGTGATTGCATACCATGTGTGTTCTTTTGTGATTGGGTTACCTCACTAAGGATGTTATTTTCAAGATCTGACCATTTGCCTAGGAATTTCGTGAATTCATTGTTTTTAATTGCAGAGTAGTATTCCATTGTGTAGATATACCACATCTTCTGAATCCATTCCTCCACTGAGGGACATCTGGGTTCTTTCCAGCTTCTGGCTATTATAAATAAGGCTGCTATGAACATAGCGGAGCATGTGTCCTTATTGCATGCAGGTAAAGTCTCTGGGTATATGCCCAGGAGTGGTATAGCCGGATCCTCCGGAAGTGTCATGCCCAGTTTTCTGAGGAACCGCAAGACTGCTTTCCAGAGTGGTTGTACCAACTTGCAATTCCACCAGCAGTGGAGGAGTGTTCCTCTTTCTCAACATCCTCTCCAACAACTGCTGTCTCCTGTGTTTTTGATCTTAGCCATTCTGACTGGTGTGAGATGGAATCTCAGGGTTGTTTTGATTTGCATTTCCCTAATGACTAAGGATGATGAACATCTCTTTAGGTGCTTCTCAGCCATTAGATATTCTTCAGGTGAGAACTCTTTGTTTAGCTCTGTACCCCATTTTTTAATAGGGTTACTTGCCTCTCTGGAGTTTAACTTCTTGAGTTCTTTGCATATATTGGATATTAGCCCTCTGTCAGATGTAAGGTTGGTAAAGATCATTTCCCAGTTAGTTGGTTGCTGCTTTGTCTTTTTGACAGTGTCTTTTGCTTTGCAAAAACTTTGTAATTTAATGAGGTCCCGTTTGTCTATTCTTGATCTTAGAGCATAAGCTATTGGAGTTCTGTTCAGGAAATTCTCCCCTGTGCCCATATGTTCATGGTTCTTCCCTAGTTTCCTTTCTATTAGTTTCAGTGTGTCTGGTTTTATGTGGAGATCCTTGATCCACTTGGAATTGAGCTTAGTGCAAGGAGATAAGAATGGGTCAATTTGCATTCTTCTGCATGTTGACCTCCAGTTGAGCCAGCACCATTTGTTGAAAAAGCTATCTTTTTTCCACTGGATGGTTTTAGCTCCTTTGTCAAAGATCAAGTGACCATAGGAGTGTGGATTCATTTCTGGGTCTTCAATTCTGTTCCATTGATCTACATGCCTGTCACTGTACCAATACCATGCGGTTTTTAACACTTGCTCTGTAGTACAGCTTGAGGTCTGGGATACTGATTCCCCCAGAGGTTCTTTTACTCTTGAGAATAGTTTTAGCTTTATTCTTTCTGTTATTCCAGATGAATTTTTGAATTGCTCTTTCTAACTCTATGAAGAATTGAGTTGGGATTTTGATGGGGATTGCATTGAATCTGTATATTACTTTTGGTAAGATGCTCATTTTTACTATATTAATCCTGCCAATCCATGAGCATGGCAGATTTTTCCATCTTCTGAGGTCTTCTTCAATTTCTTTCTTCAGAGACTTGAAGTTCTTGTCATACAGATCTTTCACTTGTTTGGTTAGAGTCACGCCAAGATACTTTATATGGTTTGTGGCTATCGTGAAGGGTATCATTTCTCTTACTTCTTTCTCAGCCTGCTTATCCTTTGAGTATAGGAAGGCTACTGACTTGCTTGAGTTGATTTTATATCCGGCCACTTTGCTGAAGTCGTTTATCAGCTGTAGGAGTTCTCTGGTGGAGTTCTTTGGGTCGCTTAAGTATACTATCATATCGTCTGCAAATAGTGATAGTTTGACTTCTTCCTTTCCAATTTGTATCCCTTTGACCTCTTTTTGTTGTCTAATTGCTCTAGCTAGAACTTCAAGTACTATATTGAAAAGATATGGAGAGAGAGGGCAGCCTTGTCTAGTCCCTGATTTTAGTGGGATTGCTTCAATTTTCTCTCCATTTAGATTGATGCTGGCTACCGGTTTGCTGTAAATTGCTTTTACTATGTTTAGATATGGGCCTTGAATTCCTGATCTTTCCAAGACCTTTAGCATGAAAGGATGCTGAATTTTGTCAAATGCTTTCTCAGCATCTAATGAGATGACCACGTGGTTTTTTTCTTTGAGATTGTTTATATAGTGGATTACATTGATGGATTTCCTTATATTGAACCATCCCTGCATCCCTGGGATGAAGCCTACTTGATCGTAGTGAATGATCGTTTTGATGTGTTCTTGGATTCGGTTGGCAAGAATTTTATTGAGTATTTTTGCATCGATATTCATAAGAGAGATTTTGGCGGCACTCAGGGCTATGAATTTTCCTCTTAGCACTGCTTTCATTGTGTCCCATAAATTAGGGTATGTTGTGCCTTCATTTTCATTAACTTTCAAAAAGTCTTTGATTTCTTTCTTTATTTCCACCTTTGTCGGATCTTTGTGTGCTTTTGGTATTAGTGTAATTGTGGCTTCATAGAACGAATTGGGAACTGTTCCTTCTGTTTCTATTTTGTGAAACAGTTTGAAGAGTATTGGTGTTAGGTCTTCTTTGAAGGTCTGATAGAATTCTCCACTAAAACCATCTGGGCCTGTGCTTTTTTTGGTTGGAAGACTTCCAATGACAACTTCTATTTCTTCAGGGGTTATAGGACGGTTTAGATGGTCTATTTGATCCTGATTTAATTTTGGTGTTTGGTATCTGTCAAGGAAATTGTCCATTTCCTCAAGATTTTCTAGTTGTGTTGAATACAGGTTTTTGTAGTAGGATCTGATGATTTTTTGAATTTCCTCAGTTTCTGTTGTTATCTCTCCCTTTTCGTTTCTGATTTTATTAATTTGGATACTATCTCTGTGCCCTCTGGTTAGTCTGGCTAAGGGCTTATCTATCATGTTGATTTTCTCAAAGAACTAACTCCTCGTTTTGTTGATTCTTTGTATGGTTTTATTTGTTTCTACTTGATTGATTTCAGCCCTGAGTTTGATGATTTCCTGCCTTCTACTCCTCTTTGGTGTATTTGCTTCTTTTTGTTCCAGGGCTTTCAGGTGTGCCATTAAGCTGTTAGTGTATGCTGTCTCCCGTTTCTTTTTGGCGGCACTCAGGGCTATGAATTTTCCTCTTAGCACTGCTTTCATTGTGTCCCATAAATTAGGGTATGTTGTGCCTTCATTTTCATTAACTTTCAAAAAGTCTTTGATTTCTTTCTTTATTTCCACCTTGACCAAGGTATCATTGAGTAGAGCATTATTCAGCCTCCATGTGTACATGGGTTTTCTTTTGTTTTTGTTGCCATTGAAGACCACCCTTATTCCATAGTGATCTGATAGGAGGCATGGGATTAGTTCTATCTTCTTATATCTGTTGAGGTCTGATTTGTGACCAATTATATGGTCAATTTTGGAGAAGGTACCAAGAGGTGCTGAGAAGAAGGTGTATTCTTTAGCTCTAGGATGAAATGTTCTATATATATCTGTTAGTTCCATTTGGTCCAAGGCTTCAATTAGATTCACTGTGTCCCTGTTTAGTTTCTGCTTTCCTGAATGATCCATTTCAGAGAGCAGGGTGTTGAAGTCACCCACTATTATTGTGTGTGGTGTGATGTGTGCTTTGAGCTTTAGTAAAGTTTCTTTTACGAATGAGGGTGCCCTTGCATTTGGAGCATAGATATTCAGAATTGAGAGTTCTTGTTGGTGGATTTTTCCCTTGATCAGTATGTAGTGTCCGTCTGTGTCTTTTTTGATGACTTTAGGTTGAAAATCAATTTTATCTGATATTAGGATGGCTACTCCACCTCGTTTCTTGGGGCCATTTGCTTGTAAAATTGTTTTCCAGCCTTTTACTCTGAGGTTTGTCTTTGACACTGAGGTGCATTTCCTGCATGCAGCAAAATGCTGGGTCCTGTTTACATATCCAGTCTGCTAGTCTATGTCTTTTTATTGGGGAATTGAGACCATTGATATTAAGAGAGATTAAGGCATAGTGATTATTGCCATCTGCCATTCTTGACGCTATCTTTATGTTTGAGTGGTTATCTACTTTTGGGTTTGATTCAAGAAGGTTATTATCTCATTTTTTCCAGGGTGTTGTTTCTCTCCCTGTATTGGCGGTTTCCACCTATTATCCATTGCAGGGCTGGATTTGTGGAAAGATATTGTGAAAATTTGGTTTTATCATGGAATATCTTGGTCTCTCCATCTATGGTGATTGAGAGTTTTGCTGGGTATAGTAGTCTAGGCTGGCATTTGTGCATGAGATCTGCCCAGGATCTTCTGGCTTTCATAGTCTCTGGTGAGAAGTCTGATGTGATTCGGATAGGTCTTCCTTTGTATGTTACTTGGCCCTTTTCTCTTACTGCTTTTAATATTCTTTCTTTGTTTAGAACGTTTGGTGTTTTGATTATTATGTGATGGGAGGTATTTCTGTTCTGGTCCAGTCTGTTTGGAGTTCTGTAGGCTTCTTGTACGTTCATCAGCATCTCTCTCTTTAGGTTAGGGAAGTTTTCCTCCATAATTTCGTTGAAGATATTTACTGGCCCTTTAAGTTGCAAATCTTCACTCTCATCTACCTATAATCCTTAGGTTTGGTCTTCTCATTGTGTCCTGGATTTCCTGGATGTTTTGGGTTACACGTTTTTTGCATTTTGCATTTTCTTTGACTGTTGAGTCGATGCTTTCTATGGAATCTTCAGCACCTGAGATTCTTTCTTCCATCTCTTGTATTCTATTGTTGATGTTTGCATCTATGACTCCTGATTCATTCCCAAGGTTTTCTATCTCCAAAGTTGTCTCCCTTTGTGATTTCTTAGTTGTTTCTAGTTCCTTTTTTAGTTCCTGGATGGATTTGCTGAGATCCTTCACTTGTTTGTTTGTATTTTCCTGTATTTCTTTAAGGTATTTTTGCATTACCTCTTTCAGGATTTCTGCCTGTTGACCCACGTTCTCCTGCATTTCTCTGAGTGATTTTTGTGTTTCCTCCTCATGGGGATCCATCTGTTGATCCATCGTCTCCTGCATTTCTTTAAGCAGTTCTCTTGTTTCCTTTGTAAGGGCATCTATCCGTTGATTCATTTCTTTAAGCAATTTTTGTGTTGCCTCCTTATGGGCATCTGTCTGTTGACCCATATTCTTCTGCATTTCTTTATGCAATTTTTGTGATTCCTTTGTGAGTGCATCTACCCGTTGATTCATCTCGTTAAGCGATTTTTGTGTTGTCTCCTTGTGGGCCTCCATCTTTTGATCCATGTTCTCCTGCATTTCCCTAAGCGATTTTTGTGTTTCCTTTGTAAGGGCTTCTAACCGTTGATTCATGGTCTCCTGTAATTCTTTATTAGATTTATTTGTGTCTTTCTTGTGATCCTCTAATAGCATCATGAGAAGTGATTTTAAATCCAGATTTTGTCTTTCAGGTGTGGTGGGGTATCCAGGACTTGCTGCTGTTGGAGAGTTGGGTTCGGATGGTGCCATATTACTTTGATTTCTGTTAGTAACGTTCCTACGTTTGCCTTTTGCCATTTGGTTACCTCTGATGATAGTTGGTCCTGCTGTCACTGGCTGTTGTTTGGACCTCCTGTGAGCCTGCAAAGCTATTTCTGGCCCCCCTGGTTTACCAGGATTCCCCTGGCACAGATTTCTGGGGCCTGCCCTGCTCCTGAATGACTTCGGAACCCTGATGTGCCTTGCCCCAAGTGATGCTATATTGGGGAGTCCTTGCACATCCAAAGGCTCAGCGTAGTGGATTCCTGGAGCAGAGGTTGCCAAAGGGAGGCTGGTAGGCTCCTGCCCTGTGCAGGGGTGTGTGATCTCTCCTAGAGTGGGGGGGGGAGGGGGCGTCCCTCTGCCAGGCAGAAGTCCCACAGCAGAGCTAGCAAGCTGGTTACTGCAGATCTGCCCAGCTCTTGGGATCCGCATACACACAAGCCGTCCGAGACCCAAGCGATATTATGCCTGTCTGTCTCTGAGCCTGGCAGTCCCAACTTCCTGGCCGCTGGAGCAAAGATGGCGAAGTGCACTCTGCACTCTCTCGGTGGCACTGGTCACCCTGCAGAGGCGATGGCCTACAGCAGATCTGGCACCCAGATGACCACAGCGCTGTCCAGTTCTTGGGAGCAGGCGGAAGCCCCAACAGGCCTTGTCCCAAGAGATGTTATATTGGGGAGAACCTGGGTACCTGTCTCTTCAGTGCAGTCTACCTGAACAGAGGTCGCGGAAGGGAAGCTGGTAGGCTCCCGCCCAGTGCGGGGTCTCTCTGCCAGGCAGAAGTCCCACAGCAGAGCTGCCACGCTGGTTACTGCAGATCTGCCCAGCTCTTGGGAGCCGTGATCACCTGACTTCTTATACTCCTGGAGGAATCCAAAGCCTGAGCCAGGCTACTGTTCTCAACTCTTGCCAGTTTAAAATCTATTATGTCTCAAGTTTTAGTACACTGAATGTCACTTGTTTTGTCTATCCCTTGATTTATTTGAAATATGATTTCTGTGATTTACTCAAGTATTCTTATTGTATGCAGTAGAAAAGTTACCTGCTTAGGAGCAGAAGTAGAAATAGTAGTCTAATAATGGTTACATACACACTTCAATGAACATTCATAAGACAAGAGTGTTCTTTATCACCATTTATATTCAGTGTTATATCCAAGGACATTAAAAATACATGGTAATATACACACTAAAGTGTATCAGAACTTGAAAACCTAGATATGTTATGAACATAGGACATAATACTGAACTTGAAAAAATTCAAATTAACTACCACCAGGGTCCACATCTGTAGAAGCAGGGGTCTGTTACCAAGGGCTAGGCAGATGTCTCTGGTCTGGGTTGCTGCCCTGGGAAATGCTGATGTCTGGTAGCTGTGCAGAACTAGTCCTACCCCTAGCCAAGGCATCCATCGTGGGAGAGCTGGTCCTAAGGGCATGAGAGTATGAAGCCATAAGAACTGGAGAGCTGACTCTTCCCTTGCCCAGCTGCAGTAGGAGAGAGAGTCCTTCCCCCCCAACACCCCCCCCACACACACACACATCACCCAGGAAGCACAGTAGAGCTGGCCTTGCCTACAGGAGTCATGGGTGAGCCTGTACCAAGGATATGAGCCTGGAATCTGGCCCTGCCACTCAGTTCCTGTATAATGGCATGGAAGAGGAAGAGATGCCCCCTCCCCACTTGCCCCTTGCCACCTTTAATAAGTGGGAAACCTGACCCCTAGTGTCATGAGAGCAGGAGAACTGGGACCTAAACCTCATCTGGGAAAGAACAGAAGCAGAAAAGACAGTCTGCTCCTGACTTCCTTTGAATGAAGAACTCTCAGCTCTTTCTGCACCATGCCTGCCTGGATGCCATATTCCCATCTTGATGATAATGGACTGAACCTCTGAACCTGTAAGTCAACCTCTTATAAGAGTTGCCTTGGTCATGGTGTCTGTTCACAGCAATGAAACCCTAACTAATTCAGCAAGCAAAGAAGTGTGGACAAAAGGGTATACTGTGGGACGCACTGTAACACACTACAGCTTCCACAGTGAGAATTTTTTTTATCTATTGTGGGTGCTTTAAGGGTGGAGGATGGGTACAAGGGGAGGGGGAGATGAGTGTGATTGAGGTGCCTGATGGGAAATTTGCAAAAGACCAATAAAAAAATTATAAGAACTTAAAAAAAAACTTTTGTCTGATGATCAAAGTAACACATGGATTTTAAAAGTTCCCAGAATGAAAAAAAATCCATTATAAAACTATTGCATTCCTATTACAATACCACAAGCTAGAAGATCAAGTACCAAAGTAAGAACATTTATAGTAGAATAGTAATGCTGAAAATGTACAACTATATCTTGAGAATTATTATGCAAGTATGTGTGTGTGTGTGTGTGTGTGTGTGTGTGTGTGTGTGTGTGTTTGGTATTTATCTGCTAGAAGATTCTATACTAATTAACCTGAATGTCATTACAACTAATGTATACATTAAATATAATTTTAAAGTCCTGGATAGAGTTTGTTTATATATATATTAACAATAATTGGCAAGGTGACTAAAAATCTTACAAAGAAATGCAAAAATTCAAGAATTTTTATTCCCATACATATTATATATTATACATTAATTGTACAATTATACATCCTCCGTATAATGTAGTCTATATTCAAGATAAACAATGATGACAGAATCTTCTGTACCTATCACTTAAAAATATAGCATTGTCCTAGATCATATAAATTACTTTATGATTTTGAGGTTATGTAGGGGGGAAAAAGAAGTAATCATAAAAACAAATATTGTGAGGCTGGGCTTCATTAAAATACAGTAATTCAGTTTCCATGATATTTTTAGTCTTTCTGCTGTTTCTGTTGTTTATGAAGTCCAACTTTAATCCATGGTGATCTGATAAGATACAAGGGGTTATTTCAATTTTCTTATATCAGTTGAGGCTTGCTATGTGATTGAATATATGGTCAGTTTCTGTGAGGTGCTGATAAGATGTTTGTGTGTGTGTGTGTATGTGTGTGTGTGTGTGTGTTTCTGTTTGTTTGAAATGGTCTGTAGATATCTGTTAGGGCCATTTTATTCACAACCTCTGTTAGTTTCATTATTTCTCTGTTTAGTTTCTGTCTGGATGACCTGCTCATTGGTGGCAGTGGAGTGTTGAAGTTTCCTACTATTAATGTGTGGGTTTTGATGCATTATTTACGTGTTAGTAAAGTTTCTTTTATGAATGTGGGTGCCCTTGCATTTGGGGATTAGATATATAGAATGAACAATTCTCTACTCAATGACCACTGGATCAGGGAATAGATAAAAAGGAAATTGAAAGTTTTCTAGAATTTAATGAAAATGAAGCACAGCATACCTAAACTTATGGGACACAATGAAAACAGTTCTAAGAGGAAAGAAAGTTCACAGCTCTATGTACCTTCATAAAGAAATTAGAGAGTGCTCATACTAGCAATTTAAAAGTATACCTGAAAGCTATAGAAGTAAAAGACATTCAAAAGGACTGGACAGCAGGAAATAATCAAACTCAGGGCTGAAATCAATCAATTAGAAACAAAGAGAACAATACCTCAAATCAACAAAACCAAAGCTGGTTCCTTGAGAAAATCAACAAGATAGACAAACCCTTAGTCAAACTAACTAAAAGGCAGAGAGACAATATCCAAATTAACAAAATCAGAAATGAAAAGTGGGATGTAACAACAGACACTGAGGAAGTCCAAAGATTCATTAAGTCTTACTTCAAAAACTTATATTCCACAGAATTAGAATTTCTAAAAGAAATGGATTCCTTGGTAGATAGCACTTACCAAAGTTAAATCAAGATCAGGTGGACAATTTAAATAGTTCTATTATTTCTAAGGAAATAGAAGCAGACATTAAAATCTCCCAACCGAAAAGAGCCCAGGGCCAGTTGGTTTTAGCACAGAATTTTACACTATTTTCAAAAAGCTAATACAAATACTTCTCAAATTATTTCACAAAATAGAAACAGAAGGAATGTTGTCAACTGCATTCTATAAGGCCATAGGTTCCCTGACACATAAACCACACAAATACTCATCAAAGAGAATTTCAGACAAACACTCCTCATGAACATTAATACAAAATTACTCAATAAAATACTCATAAATAAATCCAAGAACACATCAAATCATCATCCATCATGTTCAAGCAGGCTTCATATCAGAGAAGCAGGGATAGTAAAACATAAGAAAATTAATCAGTGCAATCCACCAAAACAAAGGAAGAAAGAAAGAAAGAAAGAAAGAAAGAAAGAAAGAAAGAAAGAAAGAAAGAAAAAGAAAGAATCATGACCATCTTATTAGATGCTGTAAAGGCTTTTGATCAAATTTCCAACACCCCTTTATGCTAAAAGTCTTGACAAGGTCAAGGATACAAAACACATACCTAAATATAGTAAAAGCAATACACAACAATCTAATAGCCAACATTAAATTAAATGGAGAGAAGCTTAAAGCAATTCTACTAAAATCAGGGATAAGCATGGCCACTCTTTGTATCCATTCAATATAATACTTAAGTACTACAATGCCAGAGTAATAAGACAAGGGGTACATATTGGAAATGAAGACGTGAAAATACTACTACTTACAGATATGATAGTATACACAAGTGATCCCCAGAATTCTACCAGAGAACTGCAATATATGACAAACACCTTAAGCAAAGTGTCTAGGTATAAATTTAACTTAAAACAAAAAAAAAAAAACAATAGCCCTCCTTTACACAAACAATATAGGGTTGAGAAAGAAATAAGGGAAACAACACCCTTTACAATAGACACAAATAATATAAAATATCTTGGTGTAGCTCTAACCAAGCAAATAAAAGACCTATATGACAAGAACGTCAAGTCTCTGAAGAAAAAACTGAAGATATCAGAAGATGGAAAGACCTCCCATGCCCATGGATTAGTAGGATTAACATAGTGAAATGGCCATTTTACTGAAAGCAATCTACAGCTTCAAGGCAATCCCCATAACAATTCCAGTACAATTCTTAAGAGACCTTGGAAGAACAATACTCAGTTTCATATGAAAACACAAAAAACCCAGGACAGCAAAAGCAAACCTGTACAATGAAAGAACTTCTGGAAGTATCACCATTTGTGATTTCATGCCATATTATAGAGCAATAGAAATACAAACTGCATGGTATTGGAATAAAAACATACAGATGGATCGATGGAATTGAATTGACAGCCCAGAAATAAACTCATACAACTATGGGCATTTGTTTTTTGACAAAACAAATCCCAAAACTATACAATGGAATATAAAGCATCTTCAACAAATGGTACTAGTTTAATTGTATGTCTGCATGTAGAAACATAGAAATAAATCCATATGTATCACCACATACAAACTCAAGCCCAAGTGGATCAAACAGCACAACATAATACCGAATATACTAAATCTACTAGAAGAGAAAGTGGGGAATAGCCTTGAACACATTGACATAGGAAACAACTTCCTGAACAGAACACCAAAGGCTCAGGCACTAAAACGAAAAATAAATGGGACCTCAAGAAACTGAAAAGCTTCTGTAAGGCGAAGGACATTTTTTGGTAAGACAAAATGGCAACTACATAATGGGAAGAGATCTTTACCAACACTACATCTAACAGATGGCTGATATAAAGAACCCAAAATTTTCACACCACCAAACCAAATAACCAAATTTAAAAAATAGGGTCCAGAGAATTCTCAATAGAAGAACCCTGAATAGACAAGAAGCACTTAAAGAAATGTTTAATTTCCATAGGTCCTTAGTCATCAGGGAAAATGCAAATTAAAAAAAAAACTCCAAGGTTCCATCTTATATCTTTCATAATAGCTAAGATCAAAATCTCAAGGACAGCTCATGTTGGTGATGTTGTGGTGTAAGGGGAACACTCCCCAATTGTTGGTGGGAGTGCAAATTTGCACAACCACTTTGGAAATCAATTTGGTGGTTACTCAGAAAATTGGGAATAGTTCTTCTTCATGACCCAACTTTACCACTCTTAGACTTATAGCCAAAAGATGTTCCACCATACCACTAAGACACTTGTTCAGCTACGTTCATAGTGGCTTTATTTGTAATAGTCAGAAACTGGAAACAACCAACCTGCCCCTCAACCAAAGAATGGATAAAGAAAATGTGGTATATTTACACAATGGAATAATACTCAACTATTGAAATCAATTGCAACATAAAGTTTACATGAAGTTCATCCTGAGTGAGGTTACCCAGACCCAAAAAGATAATCATGGTACACCCTTACTAATAAGTCGATATAGCCATAAAGCCAAAAACCACAGACCCAAAGAAGCTAAGTAACAAAAAGGGTCAGGGTGGGACACTTGAATCTCACTGATTAAAGGAAATAATTTAGATATTGGGGGTGGATGGAAGGAGGGGTTTGAGTGGGGAAGGATTAAGGAGGAGAATAGGAGGGATGAAGTTGGAGAAGCAAGGAAGAAGTCAGAACTAGGAAGTAGAACTGAAATCAGAGCAGAGGGTATCTAAGGGACAAGCTAGAAACCTAGGACAAGGGAAACATCCAGGAATCTATGAGGGTGAACCTAGCTGAGACTCCTAGTAACAGAGAATATGAAACCTAAAATAGTTAACTCCAGTAGCAAGGCAAGATTTCCAAAGCAGAGATAAGGGCACCAACTACCCACAAAACTTTCATCCAAAACTTTGTTCTGCCTTCAAGATGTGCAGGAATAAAGATGGAGCCAAAATTGAGGGAATGACCAACCAATATCTGACCCAACTTGAGACCCATCCCATGAGAACCAACTCCTGACACTATTAATTATGAAGGAGCCTAGCATAATTGCAGTCTGAGAGACTTCACCCAGTAGCTGATGGAAACAGATAAAGAGTCCCAAAGCCAAACATTAGGCAGAGATCAGGAAATATTGTGGAAGAGGAGGGAGGAGGATTGAAGGAGACAGAGAGGTCAAGGACACCACAAGAAAACCTATAAAATCATCTAACCTGAATCTACAGTGGCTAACAGATACTATACCACCAAGCAGAGAACATACATGAAATGGACATAGGCCCCCTACACATACAAATGTGCAGCTTGGTCTTCACGTGATACCCCTAACTGAAGAGGGATTATCTATGATTCTGTTGCCCACATTTGGATCCCTTTCCCATAACTGGGCTGCATTGTCTAGCCTCAAAATGAGAAGATGTGCCTAGTTTCATTACAACTTGATATGCTAAGACTGATTGATATCCATTGGAGGCTTTCCTTCTCTCAGGAGAAAGGGAAGAGTGGGTATGGGGAAGAGAGGTCAGAGGGAGGCACTGGGAGGAGAGGAGGGAGTGTAAGCTGTGATTTGGATGTAAAGTAAATACATTAATTAATGAAAAAAATATGGTGTCTTAGTCAGGGTTTCTATTCCTACACAAACATCATGACCAAGAAGCAAGTTGGGGAGGAAAGGGTTTATTCAGCTTACACTTCTACATTGCTGTTTATCACCAAAGGAAGTCAGGACTGGAACTCAAGCAGGTCAGGAAGCAGGAGCTGATGCAGAGGCCATGGAGGAATATTTCTTACTGGCTTCCCCTGGTTTGCTCAGCTTGCTTTCTTATAGAACCCAAGTCCACCAGCTCAGGGATGGCACCACCTACAAGGGGCCTTCCCCCAATTTGTCACTAATTGAAAAGATGCCTTACAGCTGGATCTCCTGGAGGCATTTTATCAATTGTAACTCCTTTTTCTGTGATAACTCCAGCTTGTGTCAAGTTGACACGACACCAGCCAGCACATATAGTAGTTCAGTTAATTTAACCCTGATGATAAAAGTAACCTGCATGTCATGTAACTGTTGCTATGAGACACAGAAACAACTACTTAGTCATATAGAGAAGGTATCAGCAAACCAAAGCATTCTTTATAAGCCTAGCCTGGTGAAACAGATTGAGGTTAATTACAGAATGCAGCTGTAACTACTCCACTAGGAAGTCTCATGGCAGTCTAATGTTTGCTTTTCATACCTTCTCAAAGAGAAGAGGGACCTCCTGAAGATCTCATGAAGTACATATGCAATATGTATGCTTTTCTAAAGCTCCTCGTGAAACTTGTGAGACACCCCGTCTCTCCAGAAGTTAGAACAGATTGAACCTCCTAGGTCTGATGTGATTCACCACTGCTGTTATGATTCAAGACAGCCATGTCTAACCCAGAGTAGGCACCTGCACTGCACTGAAAGACTGTATGTTGACAGCACATATCTAATAGTGTAGGCAGACGTGATATGAATAATACGAAATTTCTGCGAGTCTTTCAATTCATAACTAATAAATAATTTTAAAAGGTTCAAAACCTTAAAGAAACACCCAATGAGCAATGAAATAAAATTCATGTATAAACATCCAACAAGCCTGTGGAAATACGTGTTATTGGTTGTTAAAATAATGAACATATATAAGGACAATGACTGAACCACAGTCCTTGAAGGAAAACTGACAGTGTACAATGTTGTCAAAGCTTCAGGGTAATATCAATCATCTCATACCACGTGTGGGTTTAGAAACAGGTGTAACCACTGAGGTAAATTATTTGATAGTTTGGTTAGTTGAATATGTACCTGTTGTAAGGTCAACTACATTTTTGCATATGATATCTAAAAAAATTTTAGAAACATTGTTTATATCATGTTGAAAATTAAACTCATGCAATTGTTTAAGTACAAAAAAAATCAATAAATTGGGTTTAATCCATGCAAAGGAAGAGCATACAAACCTGAGAACTGTGAAGTAATATCTACATGGTATGGATTAAATCTAGTTAATATTGAACTAAATAGCCAAGCCATAACATAAAAACCTTCCATAGTTCCATGTATATGAAATGAATGAGCCAAACAAAAATACCTTATATCAGAAATCAAAGCAATGATTCCTTTTGTTGAGGGAGAGAGTGGAAGAAGGAGGATTCAGGGACACTAACATGTTCTATCTATTTGGCTTACCATTTATAGATTTTACTAATTTTAAACCTCCTCAAGCTGTAAATTAAGATGTGTAAATGTGTTTATTTGTATTAATACTGAATTACTAGCTTTTCTAAAATTGAGTAACAGAGAAAATAAACTTGAATCATATTGTTAAGTGCACAATGAAGTAAAAATTTACTTAGCCTTAGTTTTGACGTTAACACAAGAGATTCAGCTGATGGATATCAACTTGAGATTACATGCGCATAAAAAGGATCACTCGCTTCCTTATAAAATGTTAACTAGCAAGAACTATGCATCTGAAACCTTTCTTTTTATGGCTCTTTCAATAAGCACAAGCTAAAGATGACAGAGAAAAAACTATTAATTTGTGAATTGTGAAATTAGGAATGATTTCATAAATAAGGAAAGGCCATCCAAAGACTCCTCCACCTGGGGATCCATCCCATATCCAAACCCAGACACTATTGTAGATGCCAAGAAGTGCATGCTGATAGGAGCCCAATATGGCTGTCTCCTGAGAGGCTCTGCCAGAGCCTGACAAATACAGAGGCAGATGTTTGAAGCCAACCACTGGATTGAGCACAGGGTCCTCAATGGGGTCCCCAACGGAGGAGTTAGAAAAAGGACTGAAGGAGCTGAAGGGGTTTGTAATCCCACAGAAAGAACAATAATATCAACCAGACCCCTCAGAGCTCCCAAGAACTAAATCACCAACCAAAGAGTACACATGGCGGGACCCATGGCTCCAGTCGCATATGTAGCAGAGGATGGCCTTGTCGGGCATCAATGGGAGGAGAGGCCCTTGATACCCCAGTGTAGGGGAATTTGAGGGCAGAGAGGCGGGAGTGGGTGGGCAGAGGAACATCCTCATAGAAGCAGGAAGAGGCAGGATGGGATAAAGGGTATGTGTGTGGGAGAACCAGGATAGGGGACATTTGAAATGTAAATAAAGAAAATATTCAACAAAAAAGATAAAAAACTAAAAAAAAATAAATTTATCTTTCTTCTGGTTAAAAAAAATAGAAAAGTTAAATAGGAAAAATCATGGGAAACTAATCATTTTATGTTTTTAGGTTTTAATTACATGCATTATGAATCTATTGGAGTATATTGGATGTGGAAGCAGTGGCCATGGAGGACAGAAGTTGCCAGTTGCCCTGGAGTTGGACTTACAGATAGACATCTGCTTTCAGAGTGGAAATGGGACTCTAATCTTTTGGAAAAGCAACAAATACCCTTAACCAATAAAGCACCTCTCCAGTCCCTTATTTACTTTCATGAACATGTACTTGTGGTGTGTTTGTGTGTGTGTGTGTGTGTGTCTGTGAGTGTGTTAGAGATTTTTCCATAATACACATTCTTCAATGATAAACACAAGTCAATAATTATGTAGCTTTTAAGCTACTAAATTATGCAATATAGATCCTTTCATTGAATACAAATAAGTATTCTTAAGGTAATGCAGATGATAAAATGTCATCTCCATATGACCCCTTGTATGTGTGCATGCACACACACACAATGAAATAGTTTTGTGGTTTTTCCAGCCTGCCATCCATCTTTACATTTCCACATGATGATAGTACACCTTTTCAGAAGTATTATTTATTATTAATATTAATGTATTTTTCTTTAGCTGAGACACTGAATTTTGTTTCTCTGCAATTCTCAGGAAGTTAACTTCAAAATAATTAGTTTTAAAGCAGTAACTATATTCTGGGAGACCAAGCTTTGTGAATTTTTGCATTTCAAATTCTATTTTAATTAGATAACAGCCTCTCTCTCTTCTCTTTTTGTCTAATTAAAAGCTAACTAATGGATTTTAAATGAACCTAATTAGTTGCCAACTTTCTACTCTTCTGAAAGAGACTTATCCCTCTTTAGCTAACAAATGAATCTTTAATCATCATGGCACATCTTTTAGAGAAGCTGTATTTATAAACACCTTGGAGACTCAGTAGACAAACATACATTTAAGATGTATATGTAGAAATCCAAAGGGTTTTCACTGAGATCATCCCTAATAGGAAATCATAAGGCACACATGAGGCATGACAAACACCAAAACTTCACCATTGTCTAACATTCAAACAGTACTCTCCTCATGGGCAACAATTTTTCAGAAAACAATAAAATTATCTGTATTTTATTTTATAAGTATAGGTATTGTTTTTCCATGTATGTATGTTCACCACATGCATGTCTGGTGTCCATGGAGGTCAGAAGAGTGAATTACATCCCTTGGAAGTGGAGTTAAGGATAATGTGAGTGATGGGAATGAGCTCAGGTTCAAGTGCCCTTAACTGCTGAGCCATTTCTCCAGTTCTGCATGTCATCTTTTAAAAACCTTCTACATATTTTCACTTAATAAATGCTATGACAAAGATACATCTTAATGGGGAAAATGGAGATAGAGTAAACCAAAATGACCAAACTCACAGTTCTGAATTAGGATGGCTGGGAAATTGGACACATTGCTGCCTTTCCTGTGGTCACCCAAAGATAATACTGTTACGATAAAATTAGACATTAATGTGAAAGATGTACAAACCATTATCTAAACTATTTTCATTTGGAAAGGAAAACAAATACCAAATAACTGGCTTAATTTGCCAGGGCATGCTTTAGGAATAATTACCTAAATATTTTCAAAAAGCAAAGGATGCTGAAATCTACATCTGCGTATATAACTACAATAATCAAGCCTTATCTTCCTAATTCTGATGATAATGAAGAGCAACATTGTTTCATTAAAAAAGAAACATTTTGACACAATTAGATGAGATAAAATTGCTATATTGACATGAGCATTGATCTGAATGAAAGTTTTATGTGAGAATTTTGTATTATGATCCTTTTAGCAATTTCAAAATGTAGGACAGATGCTTCTCATCTCAGGTTGATCATATCATAAGTTAAGATTTAATTTTATAACTCTAACCCATGCTTATTATAGATTAACAAAACATGTTTTGGATTCTCTAAAATCTGGATTGAATGACTTTTGAATGGCTAAGGTTCACAGCTGCTGTTCATGGCCGTGAGAGAGAATATGAGGTAGCCTTGTTTCCTAGGGGAAGACTTAAAACAGTCAAAACTCCAGGGGATGTTTTTACTCAATTCACATTCATTCTGCATCATTGTAAAATTAAAACATTGTAACTGGTACAAACAAGTCAAAACCATGCAATGGAAAAATGAAAGCTTCTTCAACAAATGGTGCTGGAATAACTGGATGCTTGCATGTAAAAGAATGAAAATAGGCCTCTATCTATCCCCCTGCACAAACCTCAACTCCAAGTGGATCAAAGACATCAACATAATACTAAACATACTAAATCTAACAGGAGAGAAAATGGGGAACTGCCTTGTACATATTGACAAAGGAGTCAAGTTCCTGAACAGAACTCCAATAGCTCAGGTACTAAGATCAACCATTAATAAATGGGACCTACTGAAACTGAAAAGCTTCAGTAAGGCTAAGGACACCATTTATGCTGTCTAAAAGACAAAAACAGTGTGCTTCAGTGATTTGTCAAACCACTGGGGTGACCATAACAAGGCCTTTCCTCACAACAGAACTGTTTCTTTGGGCAGTGAGCTCACGATATTTGCAGAAGCATTCCTCCCTGCTCTCTCACACTCCTGCATTTGGCCATTTATGAGCTTCTCTGTAGGAGCAACTCCGAAGGGGGACATTCTCATTCTGTATCCCACACCACCAGACACAATGCAAATATCCTTATTTCTTTCTTGAAAGGTGGAAACTGTTCATGCTGCAAGTTACTAGACTGCAGAAACAAAACACGGTTTGCTGAGCCTCTCTCTGGACACTTCCTTGTTTCCACCATGATGGCATGGCCATTGGAGACAAAGGGGAACTGACAGAGATAGATTGATGCTGGTGGTTTTCATAATCTATAAAAACAATAAAGTATTGTTCTGATTTCTTTGGCGTTCTACAGAGGATCAGAACTTATAGAATGAATCTACATACCTGTACATATGTATTTATGTATATGTAATCATATGTATATGTGTTTATGTGTATACATATGTATATAGATTCATTTGTATACATATATACATATATAAACATTCATATAATACACACACATGCACATACACATACATATATATCACATACTCATATAAATATATATAAAAAGGATTATTAGAATAGCTTACAGGTTTTGGTCCTGCTAGTCCAACAATAACTGTCAAGCACTAGAAGATTCTAGAAGGCTAGACATCTCAGCAGCTCTTCAGTATATGCCAGAATCCTGAGGAAATAGGCTCTAATGCCAGCAAAAGAATGGACTTGCAGTTAGTTTGAGAACAGGCAAACAAATGGGAAGCCATCTTTCTTCTTCTACGTCTTTGTATAACTTGCCAGCAGAGGGTGTGGTCCAGATTAAAGGTGGATCTCATTACCTCAAAGATCCAGATTAAAGTTAAATCTTCCTGTCTCAATGATCCACATTAGACATGGCTCTTTCCACTTCAAGGGATTTAATTAAGAAAAAAAATTCATCACAGATCTATCCATATTTTAGTTAATCCCAGATGTATCCAGTTGACAAACAAGAACAGCTATCCCAGTCTCTGACCCAGCAATTCCCCATCTTCAGGTAGTACCCATGAACTCATAGCTAGCAGGATAGCCTGTAACTAGGCTAAAACCAAACATCAGATTTGACTCATGAAGTATTGGATCATATCATGTGTATACTGACTTAGATGCATATTATTTCACTTCATTGCTGTAATTTCTAACGTACACATTATAATGTTAAATAATGAAAGAATACATTCAGAGGGCATAAGAAGATACAGTCGTGGCAGTTTGTGTGCTAGTTTGAGTGAGAATGGATCTTATAGGCTGATATATTTGAACACATGGTTTCCAATTGGTAGATGTGACTTTGTTGGAAGGGTTTGTCATTGGCTGAAGGCTTGGAGGCTTCAATCGACTCCATTCCCAATGTCGCTCTCAGCATCATGGTTGTATCTCACTGTGTGAGTCAGCTACTGCTCCAGCACCATGGCTGCCTGTTTGCTGCTGTATTCCCTGCCATAGAAGCTACAGATCCGAACTCTCTGAAACCATTAGCCTAAGATAAATACTTTGTTTTATAAAGTACTTTGGTCATGGTGTTATGTCACAGCAAATGAAAAGTAGCTATAGCATCTTGTTTCTTTCTTTTTAAATGTATTTTTTTCTCAAGTTCAATTTCCATTAGTTTATAGGCATGTATTGATTAATTACAGTATATTAACTAGTGTGGGTAGTTTTAGTTAGTAGTATTATCTTAGAAACCATTTCACTCCAGCTTGTACCTAAATGATGTATAAGTGTATGCCATTGACAAAATCTGATACCCCTCTGCGCTTCAGAACTGTCACCTAAAATACTGACGCTAATGATAGTATTCAACTCCAGGTACTGTTGAGGGAATTAATGAAGGTAATGCATATACCATATTTTTAATTTGTTAAATACATAAGATGTTAATAGAAACGAGCGTCGCTGGTTAATATCATGTAGATCAGAGGATTCAGGGATAAAAAAATTTTAGATTCCTGCTTTACTGAAACTAATATTCCAGTGAGATAGGCATGATACACAGGAAGATGTCAGCAAAATATTAATCTACCCAAACAATAGATGAAGGTTTAAATATTGATAAGTCCTATAAAAAGGAGAGAAAGTCAATCATGCTACATGATGCCATATGCATCATGGATTGTTTACATATGTGAACATGAGCTATAAAGAGCAAAGCCAGGCAAGCAGGGCTTATGTTTAATGGTGATATACAATGTAGGCATCATCTTGATGGACAGCCTTTCCAATTAGATTCTCAACGTTAAGAAAGACTGGGTTTTCTAGGTTCCATGAGCTTAAAACTTTTAGGATTGGGATATTTCCTGCAAGTTGCAGTAAAAATTTTAATCTGTATGTTTTGAGGAAATGCTACAAATGGAGACTAGGAGAACACACAAGGAAGGCAGAGATTAGTAAATAGTGTCTAGGACATGATGAAGGCAAGATAAAAATTTCTAAATGTACAAAAAATGAGAACACAGAGAGAAGTAGGGGAAATTTTGATTGCATTGCTCCTAGATTCTTATTTGCCAATATCTCACACAATAGCCTATTAATCTCTCACCACTCAATGCCTCTTCCAGCCAAAGTTCCAGTCATTTCCATCCTTCCAATAAACCACATCGTCAGGTCAAGATCATATCAACACCTCTCTTTACCTGCTTCCAATTTCTGTTCTAGTTTGCTTTCTGTTGCTGGCATAACACAGTATGACAGAAAGCAATGTAGAGGGGGAAAGGATTCCTTTGGCTCACATTTCCGGGTCACAGTCTATCATTAAAGTAAATGAGTGAAGGAGATAAAGCAGGGACTGATGAAGAAATCATGAATGAATGTTGTTTACTGGCTCACTGCATAGCTCATGGTCAAGTAGCTTTCTTGTGTAGCAATAGGCCCCTGTCTAGGGATGGTGCTACCCACAGGGGCCTGGGGCTTCTCATGTGAACCTTCAACTAAGAGAATCTTTCAGAGAAATGGCCACATCAAACTCTGTTTAAGGCAATTCTTGGGCTTTCTTGTTTTCAGGTGCCTATGGGTTATGTCTTGTTAAAAACAAACTAAACAGGAAAAGGTGGCCTATCCTGGAGATGGGGAAGAGCAGCTAAATTATCGTCCAACTAGTCAACAATTCAGGGAACAAAGGTGAGTCATATGTTGCTTGAAATATTTTTTCTTAAATAAACCCACTTATTGTGCAAAGGACAAAGCACAGTAATCCAACCATTGCTGCCTTAGTGGGTGAATCATAAATAATCAGGTGAGAATCACAGAGACAGATGGAGTACTTGGTATAAAATATGGGCTCAGTTCTTCTTTCTCCATGTTCATCATGCCTTACTCCCTATGAAAAACAGAGTCAGAAGAAATAAAGAAAAATGTAAGAGAAAAAAAAGAAGAAGAGGGAGAGGAGGAGGAGAAGGAGAAGTAAGAGGAGAGATTCAAATTCACAATGTTGCATGCATATAATTTTATGGGTGTTGATAGCAATGTTTTGCAAGCTGAATTTGCTCTATTCAGTGTTTTAAATAATTAAAAGTGATTGATAGTTACTTCTTTGGTGGCAGAAAATGCAGTTTTCAATGCTTTTGCTTGCTATCTCACATCAGCAAAAAGAAATCAGCTTGCTATCTTGAAACTTTTTTGATGTGCTATATAAAATATTTTGTAGTGAGGACACACATTTATATGGTCTCATTAATGTTTTTTATGATGTATATTTTAACTATGAACCCTAAAGAGTAATTTTCTTAATACTTGTTAATGACAAAGATTTTCAATTCTCTGAGTTAAATGGAAGCAAACATTTTGAAGTCATTGTTCACTTAAAATGTTTTTGAAAACAATATTTTAGTTGTACACTATCAAAAACAGTATGTTGTGATTACACAACAAAAAATGTAGCTAAAAAATCATGTATCCTAAAAGTCATGTTTGGTTAAAGTGTAAAATAGTTTTTAAAACCAGAAAAGTATGGAATTCATACTTTTCCAACACACTGAACTTCGAAACCAACCATATAGATATCTTTGTTATTTTGCTTGAAGTCTTTCTTTAAAAGTATTCATAATATATATAATTTGACGGTAACTGCATAGGCCAGAAGAGAGAATCAAATTCTCTGAAACTGGATTTATGAATAGTTGTAAGCCATCATATGTGATTGCTATTAACAGAACTTGGATCCTCTGGACTGGAATAAAAGTGTACCTTCTTAGCCACTCCACTATTTTCCCGGCACCTAAAATCTTACCTTTTAGTGTATTTGAAGTTCACCACTTCATATGGGGAAAATACATATCATCTCAGAAATTATTTAAAATGAAAACATAAGGATGTGAAAGCTAAGAAGTGCTGAAATAGTTTTTAAAATCCATTGTGGGTATACAGCTCCATGTAGAACCCAGGTGGCATTAACAACCTTGGTTCCACCCACACCACAAATGAATATACAAATAATAAGTATAACAAAAGCTGACTAAACAAATTGTTGGCATGGTATTCCCAATGTGCATGAAGACTGACTATTGAGTTTCTCTAAAGCCTGTTCTCTGATTTGATTTATGTAAAAGTAAAGACAGAGAAATGTTAGAAATTGCTAAATTGCTTCTATGTGCTCCTCGCTATTGTCATCTCAAGTCAGGTTCTTTTTGGGATTCTAAGAGTCATTGAAATGTCAGAGTGACTTGCTCTGGATTTTAGCAGCTGTTTATCTACTAATTTAGGTTTCCATGTGTTAAATAACAAAATATAGACAGTAGGAGATACTGGGATTGATCTCCTTTCAGAATATCCACGTGGGAATGCTTAATTCTCATGATGAGTGTTTAGAAAGGTCAAAAGTAAGTTGAATAGATATGGAGATATAGAAGAAGGAGAACAATCCATTCTGTCAGCCTGTGTCTTTTTATAGAAGAAATGAGTTCATTGATGTTGAGAAATGTTCATAATCAATGATTGTTAATTCCCTTGTTTTATGTTGGTGGTAGTAGTAGTAGTAGGAGGAGGAGGAGGAGGAGGAGGAGGAGGAGAGGGAGAGGGAGGGAGAGAGAGAGAGAGAGAGAGAGAGAGAGAGAGAGAGAGAGAGAGAGGAGAGAGCTTGCACATCGCATCTGTGTGTGTGTGTGTGTGTGTGTGTGTGCATGCACACTTCAATATTTTTTGTTTTTGCTGATGTGAGATTATTTGTTTCCTGTGTTTTCTTGGGTATATTTAACCTCCTTGGATTGGTGTTTTCTGTCTAGTGTCTTCTGCAGGACTGGATTTGTGAGTAGATATTGTTTAAGTTTGGTAAAAATGTAAACAGAGGATTCTCAACAGAGGAATCTCTAATTGCCAAGAAGCACCTAAAAAATGGTCAATATCCTTAGCCATCAGGAAAATGTAAATCAAAATGACTCTGAGATTCCATTCTACACCTGTCAGAATGGCTAAGATCAAAAGCCCAAGTGACAACTCATGCTGGAGAGGATATAAATCAAAGGGAATACTCCTTCATTGCTGGTGGGAGTGAAGCTTGTATAGCCTCTTTGGAAATCAATTTGGCAGTTTCCAATAATATTAGGAATATATTGATCTACCTTAAGACCCAGCTATACCATTCCTGGACATATACCCAAAAGATGCTCCACCATAATACAAGGACACTATGTTTATATCACTTTTATTGGTAATTGTCAGAAACTGGAAATATTCCAGATGTCCCTCAACCAAAGAATGGATGAAAGAAATTGTGCTACATTTACACAATGGAATGTTAGCTATAAAAGCAATGGCATCATTAAATTTACAGTCAAATGGATGGAACTAGAAACAAATCATACCAAATGAGGTAACCCTAGTCTGGATAGACAAACATAGCCTGTACGTACTTACAAGTGGAACTTAGTTCTAAAGTAAAAGGATAACCATTCTACAATCCATAGATCCAAAGAGGTTAAGTAATGATGAGGGCTCAAGGGAGGATGCTTGAATATCACTGAGGAGATATAGAATAGATTAGATATCATGGGTTGATAAGGGGAGTGATGGAGGGAGAATGGGAATAGAAACAAGATTGAAGAGAGATCAGACTGGGAGAGGATGAAGGGAGAGAGAACATGGAGAAACAACTGGAATGCGAGGGAGGGGTGGGCATCTTCAAGGTAAGCTAGAATCCTAGGGCAATAGAAACTCCAAGGAATCTATTATGGTGACCCTAGCTAAGACTTGAAGCAATAGGGGATATAGAGTCTGAACCAGCCATGACCTGTAACTAGGCAAGTCTTCCAATGAAGGGATTGGGATAGCAATACAGCTACCACCTATAATTTGTTTGGCCTACAAGAGGAACAGGGGTAAAGATAGAACAGAAATTGAGAGAATGGCCAACAATTCACTGGTTCAGCTTCAGACAAAGCAAGTGATAGAAACAGATGCAGAGACCCACAGGCAAACATTGGACAGAACTTGGAGAATCCTTTGGAAGAGCAGAAGAAAAGACTTTAGGAGTCAGAAGAGTCAGGGGCATCACAAGAAAATGTACAGAATCAATTAACCAGGCCCTATAGGGGCTAAAAGAGACCGAACAACCAACCAGAGAGAATGCATAGGACTGACTTGGGCCCTTTGCACATGTGTAATGGTTGTAGCTTGGTCTTCATGTGGGACTTCTATGATCAGGAACAGGGTATGTCTTTGACTCTGTTTCCTACTTTTGGAACTTGTTGCCCTAAATGAGCTCCCTCATCTAGCCTCCATAGGAGAAGATGCACCTAGTCTTACTGCAACTTGATAGGACAAGGCTGGTTGATATTCATGGGAGTCCTCCCAATCTGGAAGTAAAGTAAGAAAAGCAGAAAGACAGTTGAGAGAGAAAGAGAGAGAGAGAGAGAGAGAGAGAGAGAGAGAGAGAGAGAAGAAATAGAAAAATAAAACTTGATGTAGTTGATTGAGTCTTCTTTATTCTTAAATGTTTATAATGTTTTTCTACCAAGGCCAACATTTTCACGTTGAAATTTTTCATGCATTTATTTATAATTAATATTATTTGCTTTTTTATGTGGGAGTGAGGACTGAACCCAGGGCCTCAAGCATGTAAGTGCATGTTTTGCAGTGAGACAAGCACCACTCATTAAGTAAAATCAGCCATGAAAATATGTAGAAGGCTTTCATTTGGGAATAAAAATCTTTTTGTATAGGGAACTTTTTTTTTCTCATGTTATTCAGAGCTAAATCTTTGCTAGGTCCTTCCATGATCCCACAGTGAAATGTGCATGTGTGGACTTGTTTGTCTTTGTTAAGCCATGTTTAACCTTCTTTTTTTTGTTATTCAATAAAATATTAATTGACTTTAATTACCAATTGCCATTTGTTAGGAGGATGATTTTGGAAAACAGTTCCCTCACATGGTTTTTGTGGAAGGCAAGCACACAGTAAAATACTAATAAGAATATTCTTAAAACATCTTTTTGCTAATTATAACACAGATATCAATAGATTCATCCCTATCATGATGGGGTCATCAATCTACACCCCTTATTTGAGCTTTTCTCTTGAGATCTATTTTTTTTTTTAGGATTTTGGTTTTTTTCTTTTTTATTATTATTTTTATTTTCTATATTCTTTACTTACATTTCAAATAATTTCCCCTTTCCCAGTTCTCACCCCCAAAGTCCCATAAGCCCTCTTCCCTCCCCCTGTTCCCCATTTGCCTAAGAATTTCATGAATTCAGAAACGAAAAGGGAGAGATAACAACAGAAACTGAGGAAATTCAAAAAATCATCAGATCCTACTACAAAAACCTGTATTCAACACAACTAGAAAATCTTGAGGAAATGGACAATTTCCTTGACAGATACCAAGTACCAAAATTAAATCAGGATCAAATAGACCATCTAAACCGTCCTATAACCCCTGAAGAAATAGAAGTTGTCATTGGAAGTCTTCCAACCAAAAAAAGCACAGGTCCAGATGGTTTTACTGCAGAATTCTATCAGACCTTCAAAGAAGACCTAACACCAATACTCTTCAAACTGTTCCACAAAATAGAAACAGAAGGAACACTACCCAACTCGTTCTATGAAGCCACAATTACACTAATACCAAAAGCACACAAAGATCCGACAAAGAAAGAGAATCTCAGGCCAATCTCTCTTATGAATATCGGTGCAAAAATACTCAATAAAATTCTTGCCAACCGAATCCAAGAACACATCAAAACGATCATTCACCATGATCAAGTAGGCTTCATCCCAGGGAAGCAGGGATGGTTCAATATAAGGAAATCCATCAATGTAATCCACTACATAAACAATCTCAAAGAAAAAAACCACATGGTCATCTCATTAGATGCTGAGAAAGCATTTGACAAAATTCAGCATCCTTTCATGCTAAAACCTTCTTTATTATAGAGAGAGAGAGAAGGAGGATGAAGATGAGGAGGAAAACTCAGTAGCTTGAATATTCTCTATTATACTTGTTGACTTGATCCTTGCTATATAGTCTTTTGCACTGACTCTAAAGCTCTACTTCCAACTGTGCGTTTCTCTCATCATCTATTCTAGTAGAGAAGGTTCCCACTGGAGTGTACTTTCATCCCTTTGGGAAGAATATGAACTAATATTGTCTTAGAGAAAACTTTTTATTCTCTTCACCACTATTAGAGACTGTGCAAGGATCTGTTACCAGGCTTCTCATCTCATATTAAACACGGCAAAACAGTCACTTGTCAGAGTTGTATATGTATGTATAAAAGAGAATTAGGCCTAATTCGTCCCCAGATCACTATACAAATTAGATATACTACAGTATATGCTTAATACAGTATATTCAGCCTTGCATTAGGAATACAGCATTGACTAACTGGTATATATTTTATTGCATCTTGAGATATTTAAAACCAATTCTACTTCCTCATGCTTGCTTTCTAAACTGCACCTTTTGGGGAGAAGGTTATGAATGACTCATTTGAAAATGACTTGAGTACTTTCACGTTCTCTCTAACAAATGCTCGATACATGCTGATTAAGCAAATACATATAAATTAGTTAAGTAAGTGTGTGCTAGCTGAACATTTCAGCCTTCCGAACTTGCTTTAGTAAAATTAGTGAAAGCCTTAGGTTTCAAAACTGTCCATTGTGTAAAAATCATTATTAAAGGTGACCTTGCTTTAAGGACATGGAAATGTCACATGGTGTGGGGACTTCTGTGGTCAACATGTCAGGATGTGAAAAAAAAATCCTTGATTTAAATGCATTTAATTATTCATTAGTTGCTTAAATTCCAGATAAGAGAGCAATTTTCTTTCCCCAATTTATCAGGAAGGTAATTGTTTGCAGGTGTATTGAGGAGATAGCGAGAATTAGCACCACTACTGACCATCCTTGTTCCAGAAATACATTTAGCGGTAAATTCCCTTTTCATTCTGTATAAAAAAAATATTCAACCCAGTTTTAAATTTTCTTATGTAAACCAAGTAATGAAAAGTTTGCTCCTTATTTCATAGGAATCCTGTTTAACTGTTCAGCTTTATAGTTAGGATCTCACTCTATAGCCCAGGCTAGCCTCTAACTTTGGAGTCTCTTTCCTAAGCCTCCCAAGTCCAGGGATTTCAGGTGTGCTCTGACATGTATGGCCTCATGCTGACTTTTTTAGGACTATCTTCCAATATTTGTTCATTTACTCTTTCAGGATGTGGTTACTGTGTGCTTAGTAAACAGAAATATGGTGTCTTCTTGTTCCAGTTGAACTTTGAATATGAGAAGATCAAAGTAGAGGAAGAAGTTGGATAAAATTACAGAAGAAAGGACTCATGAACTTATCTTTTCTCAAAAGCTGTTGCCTATTTTTGCTGTGTCATTTTATTTGCACATTAAGCAACTAGTAGAAGTGGAAAAATTTAAAATATTGACTATGGTATATATATATATATATGTATATATATGTAAATATATTCTCACATGCAACACATCTTTATTTTGGATTGGTTTTCTTCTTTTTTTTTAAAAATGACTTTGAACTTGAAAGACATTGAAAACAGGTGCATATTACAATGGTCTGTTTATTTGACTGTTAACCTGTTGGTGATAAAGACACATAGTCTTGTTAAAAATAGATTCTTTGTAGTTTCAGTCATGTTTTCTTTTGGGTGATTCCCTTTGACTCTGATGCTCATTGTGTTATTTTTCAAGTTTGAGAATTAATGCAACTCTTCTCACAGGGCAATACTACTTTGATGAATTCATTATTACAAGATGAACTCCACTTGCACTTGGGAGAGGATGGTATTTAAGGAAATATGCCTCATCATTTCATTTTTCTATGTGTTCTCCTAGGACTAGAAGCTAATAGTAGAATATTATATAATTCAAAATGTTACCTATAAGATGGATATGTATTACCTGCATGCAATTTCCCTGGTTCATTAATCATTTTTGAAACATTCAACAAATCAGTCTCCTGATCTAGCTGGAGTAACTATAAGAAATGGACATTTTCAGAATTTTTTTTTTTTTGCAAATCTTATTTTTACTGAAAAAAAATGATTTTGGGTAAACTTCATCTGACTTACCTCTATTTTTAATTTTGAAAGATAAATAGTCTTGTGTCTAGGCTTTAACCAATAAGATTACCTTTACGAGAAGTGTCTGGGGGATGTGAAACTCTAAAAGAAACACTCTCTGTTGAGTTTCATATGGTTTGAGGAGAAAGAAAGACAAGAAAGAAACAAGATATAATAACAGGAAAACGATTTCCTCATCTATACATATAGAGATTAGTGCATGAATGTGCCCTCATCAGAGAAGTTTCTTTGTGCAGTAGATGGCAACCAGCATAGACCCACAATTGGTCAATGTGCAGAGAATAAGAAGCAGTGAAATGCTCTGCTCTAATCAGGACATCCTCATCACACTCCTCCACCCAAGACTCGGGGATTACTGGGGAAGAGGAGGCACATGGATTGTAAGAGACACAGATATTGGAAAGAGGGTTTTCTGGAAGCATTAAGGCAACTGCACATTTGAACTCACAGTATGCCCAAGAATTAACACAGTCTCAGACCAGACAAAATCCCACTACATGGAAGAGAAATGGACAAGAAGTCCCACCCTTAGATAAGAAGCTATGAGCAGATGATAGTTCTTGGAGAAGGCTAGTCAATTTTCCTAAAGTTGTACACTTGGTGGGTAGACCATACTTCAACGTGGGTCATGCATCCAAGAGTATATGGGTAGCACAGCCTGTCTTTGATTGATTTTTCAAAAATGAACTTTTGATAAATATGGATCTATTTGCATTCTTCTACATACAGACCACCAGTTAGACCTGCATCATTTGTTGAAGATGCTTCTTTGGTGGTCTCCCCCACCCCCGACCATTCCCATCCCATACCTCCTCCCACATCTCCAAGAGGATATCCCCACCCCCTCATCCCAACCCCACCAGACCTCCTCACTCCCTGGTGCCTCAAGTCTCTCCAGACTTAGCTGCATCTTCTCTCACTGAGGCCAGACCAGGCAGTTCTCTGTTGTATTTGCATTGAGAGGCTGGTGTATGCTGCCTGGTTGGTGGTTCAGTGTCCAAGAGATCTTGGGGATCCAGGCTAGTTGAAACTGCTGGTCTTCCTGTGGGGTCACCCTCCCTCTTTGCTTCTTCCAGACTTTCCCTAATTCAACCACAGGGGTCCAAGGCTTCTGTCCATTGGTTAGGTGTAAGTATCTGCACCTGATTCTTTCAGCTGTTTGTTGGGCCTCTTGGAGGGCAGCCATGTCAGGCTCCCACCATAGCATCAGTAACAGTGTAAGTCCCTGGAGTCTACCCTTAGTGGATCCCAATCTGGGCCTCTCACTGGACCTCCTATTCCTCAAACTCTTCTCCATACTTGTCTCTGCATTTTCCCTAGACAGGAAAAATTCTGTGTCAGAGTTCCTGACTGTGGGATGTCTACCCCATCCCTCCACTTGAATAGAAAATAGCAAGACTTGGGACAAAATAAAACACAATAGGGACAAGGCAAAAGCTCTTATATTGTGGTTGGGCGAGGCAACACAATAGGAGGAAAAGAGTTCCAAGAGAAGGGAAAAATTGTCAGGGATACACCCACTGATACATTCACTTGTACTCTTAACAGTCCCATCAAAAACACCAAGCTAACAATTATAACATACATGCAGAGGATATAGTGCAGATCCGTGCATAGATCATGCTTAGTGCTTCAGTCTATGTGATCACAAATGAGCCTTGCTTATTTGATGAGATGGAACATATTCTCCTAGTATCTGCCATTCCCTCTGACTTCTAGAATCTTTCTTCCCTCTCTTTTGAAGGGTTCCCTGTTCTCTAAGGTGAGGGACCTGAAGAAGACCTCCAATTTAGACTCACTCTCTGCATATGGCCTAGGTGAACACCTGCTACCATCTGCTGCTAGAAGACATCTTTCTAATGGTGACTGGATAAGAAAGGAGTAGAAGGAGGGGAAACTGTGGTTGGGATGTATTGTATGAGAGAAGAATCTGTTTTCAATACAAATTTGTCAACTGATTGATTATTATTTTTAAAATTGAAAACAGAATTCTTTTATGGCCAGTAGTCTCATCAGTTGGTGTTTATCCAAAGTATACATAATCAGTGTGTTAAATAGGTATTGAAATCATATTCTCAGGTTAGCTGCATTATGTCACAATGTCAGGGGTAAAAAACGGATTTCATTGTGCACCAGAAGACAATTGCATTAATAATATGTGGTATATGCATAATAATGACTTGACATTCAAATGTACAGAAGGAAGATATGGAGTTGTTAAAGAGCAAAATTAATTAACTAACAAAATAAGAAAGCAAATAATAAGACCTAAATGTTCAGAAGAAAGAAAGCAAACCTCAAATAAATTTCCCATAGGTTGCAAAATAAAGGTGTGAGTAATTGATTAAACACACACATCTAATTGCTACTCATCAGTGAAAATGAATAACTAACCATTCTTACAATAAATAAAGAGATAATTGTCTTTAAAGATAGTTAAGTGTTTGGGAGTGTGACATATGATGACAGTGACCAAGGAGGTCAGAAGAGGACATTAGATTCCTCTGTAGCTGGAGTTACAGGCAGTTGTGTTTCCTGCTAAATGGCTGGAAACCAAACTCTGACCTCTAGAAGAGCAGTAAGCTCTTTACCACTGGGCAATACCTCCAGCTCCCTTGCTTGTTTGGTTTGTCTGTTTTGTTTTGTTTTTGTGACAGTGTCTCATATAGTTCTGACTGAACTAGTTATGTAGCCACCAATGCTGCTCTTGAAATCCTAATTTTCCTGTTCTACTTCCCAAATTATATGACAACTGATTTGTGAAGCTATGCCAAGTATCGTAATTTTATTTCTAATATAAAGTTGAAGGTCTGGATTTCAACTGTGAAACTGAAACCAAATAGCATAATTTAAAATAATTTAAGAGTGCCATAGGAAAGGACCGTGGTCAAAGTCACATACACGACATTTGATTTCTCACATTTTACGAGTACTTTTCAATGAAAGCTTCGGAAAGGGTAACAGCTTCAATACAATCAATACTAGATGCATCTCTTTACGCTTAAGACTCTCCACTTTGCTCCAAATTACTAGTTGTAACTTCTGTTTTGCAAAGTTTGAACACCAGATTTTCTTCTGTGCCCAAAAGGGTATATGAAAAATCAAGGCATCTCTCATCTTGCAATGCCTGCTGGTTTGTTTCTAAGTCTCACAAAATCTATGTGGTTCCATACACAAATCTCTTCTGAGCCCTTTTCTAACACTGTTGTGTGTTTGGCATACATGTGTTTTGTTTTGTTTTGTTTCTTCTACAAAATGGGCATAGGTTAAAATCTAATAATGTGCATGTCTCTTGCTTTCTATCAATTCCTTTTAAGATTTATTTTTATTTTGTGTGTATGAGTACTTTGTCTGTTTGTGTGCATGTTCATTGTGTGTGAACCTTGCCCAGAGAGGCCAGAAGAGAGTTTCGGATTCCCTCAAACTGGAGTTACAAATGTTTGTGATCAGCCCTGTGGTGCTGGAAACAGAATCCTGGTCCTCTTGTCAAGAACACCTAGTGCTTGTAACTGTCTTTTCTCCTGCAGTAATAGAGTATGCTTAAAGTTCTTTGAAGTCAGGAGACTTAAGCTTTTAAAATGTAATTAATATAAGATGACATACTATTAATATGATATATATATATTATTATAGCATACATTTCAGCATTAACTTTCACATTAAACTGTAGTTCAATATTGACTGTAATGGTTTTGAAATAATTTCAAATAAGCCTGAGGGCTAGAGTATACCTCTTTGCTGAAAAACTTTAAAAACAGAGTTGCATGTGCCTCTAAAATCAAAGTGAAGCAAAAACTTCCCTTCTTTATCCTGCTCTTAAGTTACTGAAATGGTTATAAAAGGAAATTTAGATTTTTCTTATGATGCTTGATATTGCAGGTCTAAACTAAAAAAGTCTGTCTTTATAAAGTTGAATTTCTCAAGATTTGCCTAAGCAGAAATGGTAACACATCAGTCTTAAAATAGATGCCAGACACAGAGGGATGAATTTCTTCTTTCCTATTCACTGCCATGTGCTCTCACCTGCCAATTTCTTTTTACTTTGTCAGCTGGAAGTAAAATGTGTTGTTCAGTGGGTGAGAGCAGTGGTGGGTTAGGGGAATACAGGAGGATGCAATAACTTACTGTCTCCAGTCATTGTGCTCTGAGTTAAATGGATGGTTGTGCTCAAACTGATTTCTACCATATTTCATTGTAGATATTATCATACCATAATAGATATTATCATAGACATTATCATACATCATAGATATGATCACATATCACAGACATTATTATACATATATCATAGACATTATACTTCATAGACATTATCATATGTGTCTTCAAAATAGTATAAAATCATTGCATATATTTGTTATAAAACCTAAGGTGTACCACTAAAATTTCCAGTATAATGTTTTTCCTAGTACAACTTAAACCTTCTATCATGGGAAGCAAACATGAAAAGCATGAAAATAGATTTCATTTTAATTTTTCTCATTGCAAATTACAGTTGGTGTATTAAGTGTCTTAATTATCTACCAAGAACAATTATTTGTAGTTTGTCTCTAAGTCCTAGACACAATGTAAGTCCTCAATAAGCTAATTTTAAAATTAAAATAACATCAATGAGAATGTGAATCAATTAGAAAGTAGATGATCTTAAAGGAAAGCATTTATATTTTCTGAATGAGTTGAGTGGACACTGTCTTCATGTAAATTCCCTTGCTAAAGAGAATCCTCCGTTCTCTATATACATTCTCCATAGAGGAATGGTATTAATTTCCCCCTTGCTCTAAACAGTTGTCTATTATTCCTCAAGCTAGATGACATCCCTTTTTTGCCAGAGTATTATTTACTGAAAGATATTTTGAATGGTCTTTCAAGCATCTGAAAAAATATATAATTAATGAAATGAACATTTAATATAATCTTGCATACATAGCACCCCAGGAAAACAATGCTGAAACATGGTGTCTTTAAAGACTGAATCTACAGTGTATTTCCCTGGCACTCCTGTTTGAAATGAGAGTATCTATTTGACCGTAGAATAGGGACAGCTAAAAGAGGCAACAGTGGAAGAAATTAATCCACTCTGCAGGACTCTGCCAATCAACAGGGCTTAAGGATGCCTTCTGCTGTGCATTATAGTTCTGTTGATTTATGGTGTTTACAGAAGGCTGGTTGCATGCCTGGAAAGATACTTTCCATAAAATGTAACTAATTACCCACATGCACATACACATGTGCATGTGCATGCACACACACACACACACACACACACACACTTTCATTTACTACTTAAGCACACCACTTTATTGCACAGTACTGAATACTTTTTTTGTGTATAGTGTATGCTTCTGTTTTCACTGGTATGCTTCCTGTATCTATTCATGTATATGTATATATCTTTCTGCTCATGTGTATGTGTACTCGTGTGTGTACATGCAGGGAAGACATGTCAATACCAACATCAACCATCTTCCTAAATAACTCTTCATCCTACTTTTGAGACAGAATCTCTTGCTGAACCTGGCATTCTCTCATTCAGATAGCCTGGTGTTCCTAGGAACGCCAGTATCATTTTTTTCTCTGCCTTACCAGCACAGGAGTACTTACTAAGTGCTCTACATTTGGCTTTTACATGAGTACTGGACATCTGAACTCTGATTCTCAAGCTTGCATAGCCAGCACTTTTTATGGAGAGCTGTCTTCTGAGCTCCAATACTCTGTAATTTCTAAAAATAATATTGTGGGACTTTATTTAGCCCATTTCACTAATTTTGTTAATTTTCAACCAATTGGCATGACAGTTTCTAAATCACAAACTAAAAGGAACATCTTATGAGCGACATCACAGAAAGAAATGCACAGATGATTTTTCTCTCCTTCCATATAATTTCAATCCCACCAAATAACTTGTTGACATTAATTGACAAGAAAAATTTCGACACCAACATGTGCAGTTTTTATTGAAATCCTTCTTCCTATAACTCATCAATTTGAGACCTTTCTCTGGTGAAAAGTTGGAGTCTCAATGAAAAAGACCAGCCATTGTTTTCTATTGAGAGGCCTTATATTATTGCTGATATACATAAAGTTACCTCACACACACACACACACACACACACACACACACACACACACAAACACACACACTGGGGGGGGTAGAGAGGGAGAGAGAGAGACAGAGACAAAGACAGAGAGAGAAACAACAGAAAGAAATAGACAGAAACAGAGGGATATAGACAGAGAGATACACACAGAGGGATGGAAGGAGGGAGGGAGGGAAGGAGAGAGAGTGGAGGGAGGGGATATGTAATTCACCAAAAACTGTGGTCACCTAGAAATATAAAATAAATTTTATTAATATTTACTGATGAATTTTTCTAACACACATAACTCCAAAAACTCCAAAGTCCATAACTCCATAACTCCAAAAGATATTTTCAATTATCTAAAGAAAGGTAAAACACAAATTGTTTATTCTTACATATTTTTCCTTCAAATGAAAATGAGTCTCAGAAAACAGAAGCCATTATCTGTTAGGCATATAGCATGACAGGTTCTAAAACAGAGACCATATAAACAGATCTCATTATCTGACCAACAGACATCCTAGCTTCACAGGTACCTATTGTTCTGGAGGTTTTGTTTTGTTTTATACTATTTAACTTGATCCTCTATTCTTCCATTCATATTGGCTATGTGATGAGCACTGTTAAGCAAGTATTATATTCTACTTCAGTATTACATAACACAATATATTTCACTATAGATTTAACCGTGCATGTACAAAACAAATAACAATACATTCTTATTTGTCTGCATATTTATATACATAAATTCTGAAACAGTCTAGACTAAACTATTCTGAAATATCATGACAAAACCTTGAAAAAATGCCCAAATATATATATGTGTGTATATGTATATGTTTATGTTTATGTGTATATGTATGCATATGTATATATTTTATGTATATATACACACATACATATTTATATATACATACATATTCGTGTATTTTAGAAAATATCATTATTATCGATTGGCTTAAACTCTGAACAGATCCTACATGGATGGATGACTAATCTATGCAACTGAGCAGTTAAAGATATTAATGAGCAAATTCCATTTTTCCTTCTTATTTTTCTATCATGCCTGAAACACTGAGTACTTTGGACTTATACTTCTATAATTAACAGTAAAAAAAATATAAGTCTTTATAACACATCCTAAATGACTGTGTGTACTTCAAAGACTATTTTCTAATGGAAAGAAAATATAAATCTTTTATACAGTTGAGTGCTAAAACAGATTATTGATCAATGTCAACAGGTGGAACCAAGACAAATGACCCTTAATCAGTGCCCATGTAAACACATCAACCTCAAAGGAACTATTTTCTGAAACATTAAGAAAATTCATATGGACATTTTTGTTATTGTTCAACCATTCTCAGTCTTGGAGTGAAAATCCATGAGTGTAAGGGAGTCTTCTATGATATTTTAAAGCTTCAGTTATACATTTTTCCTGGAACTACTTATAGAGACCTGTGGTGGCTGTTTTTAGAAAGTCACTGTGGTTGCTTGGGTCAGTGTCAAGGCAACACTTTCCAAAATAGAACAACGAGGAAGATTTGCACGTCCCAACGACATTTGAACTTGATGGTGCCTGCACTTGCAGATCTACAGTTCTCATTGGTTTATGGGGGACTGGGTTCTGGTATGGATACAACTGATTCTGAACTCAACCACTCCCTTAACACAATCTCCCATACTGTGGTTCTAATCTCTAACCTCCCTTGTTGTTTTTACCTTCATTAGAAATGGGTTGCTCAGCCACTTTAAACCCATTATTGCCCATGACATATTATTCACTAACCATTGGTTGACAAGCACAGGATATAGTGATCTAATTACTTGTTATTATTAAATGGGTAATGCATATAAGTAATAGACAGTATGTCCAGCCCTGACTCAAAGGTTGATAAACGTTAGTCATGCTTCGCATCATTAGGGCATGCTGCTCTCTCCTTTTGCTTGGCTATTGAATTAACCTCTTAGAAACAATGACCATTGTTAAATAAAACTTCTACCTTTCTACCTTGGATATATATATATATATATATATATATATATATATATATATATATAGTGTATTCATATATAGAGATAGATATAGATCTATATCTATATATATAGAGATAGATCTATATCTATATCTATAGAGATTCATATATAGAGATAGATCTATATCTATCTCTATATATGAATACACTGTAGCTGCTTTCAGACACACCAGAAGAGGGCATTGCATCCCATTGCCAATGGTCGTGAGTCATGTGGTTGCTGGGAATTGAACTCAGAACCTGTGATAGAGCAGTCGGAACTCTAACCCATTGGGCCATCTCTCCAGCCCCTCCTTTTCTTCCTTTTACAGGTACAGTGAAAGGCTCATTTGTCTCTTTAGACAACTCTTAATTCAGGCTTTCCCTGATCTGCATTTCTGAACTTGGTTTCTTCATACTTGGATGCTGAAATTTCCACTCATTGCTCATACACACAGACTATTAAGACTATCTTCTATGTTGATTATTACGAAGTATCACAGAAGATTGATAGAAATTTATGGAATCTAGTTCAATCTTTGGGAGCCAATCTAAAGGAGAGACAGAAAGGAGGGGATGAAGGGAAGGAGGGAGGGAGGGAGGAAGGGAGAGAGAGAGAGAGAGAGAGAGAGAGAGAGAGAGAGAGATGAATTATAACCACATTTACCTCTGGCCCCCACAGGCATGCACATACACATGCACCCTCACAAGCAGGCATCATTCCCACCCCTTTCCCTGTCAAGTGCTCTCTTCTTTCTATACTTCATCTAATACTCATTAGCTCTCCTTCTATTGTCTCACACACACACACACACACACACACACACACACTTAACATTTTGCATTTGCTGGATTCATTCAGTGTTGCTGTTATTTGCACATATTTGGATACATGGAATTTGCATACAGTTGGGATCAGATAGCCTATCAGGTTAACACAGAGATTTCATGCCTGGAGAAATTCAAGCATCCCTTACACATTACATTTTCATAGTTATACTGATTCCTTTATTTTACTTTTTTTTTCATACGTTACTCATCACCCTTTCTCTTATCGTGTCAGGTGGGGCAGAGATTGCTCTTGTATGACTTAAGAGCATGTATGTAACTCTACCAGCTGGCCTTCCTGGTTCTGGTCTTCATGTCTGTCAAACGCTCCTTTTCAAGTTACACTTTAACCAATGTTAAATTTCAATGTAAAATCCGTCAAGATTTTGCAATATATGGGCAATTTTAGCACACAGTCTGTTCAATCCTTGAGGATCAGAAAGATCATCTTTCAAACCCCCCACCCAAAGCATGCATCTCATTTAGAAGGTCCCAATTCCTTCTCTAATATTTTTAGATTTGATTTTCTTTGCTACTTGAAGACACTAAAATAGCCATTTGGGTGATGCTTTGTCCCTGGAAATCCTTTTTAAAATTGCAACCAGTTGTTACTTTGTAATTTTTGCCACTGACATGCCTTCTATTTATATACCTGGCATAGACTGACCTGAATCATGTATTCCTCCACTAAAAGATTACATAGAAAATGATGTTACCTTCTCTGATCACAAACTTTACTTAAATTCATTTTTTATGCTAATGTTTAAAGGTTATACATCCTACACAGAGCCATCATAAATACTATACTGACGTTTAACAAATCCAGAAGTCTTTGTTTTTGTAAGATCTATAAAACAGTATTGTTTGCTTATTTCATTAATCGTCATATTGCAGGCTTGGAATTCTTAAGGAATATTTCAGCCTATAAAGTATTTTTCCTGCATTCCCACTAACTATAGCATGTCTAGTTCTTGTTATCTGCTCTGGGTAAAATGCCTCTTTCATTCTTTGATATCGGATGCTCCTATATAGTAAAAATTACATCTCACAAAATGGAAGAATGAGAATGAAACTAATGGGGCTTCCTCTATCATTATATACTATTCAGCCCACACCTTAAACTGCAGATATAAAGACAGGTTTGGGTCCACAAAACCTATGTATTTAGAAAAATTGCTGTTTTTACACTGAAATTCAAAATCATAAAATATAGGCTTTCCATAGTCTCTGGATTATATATTTCTGTGATGCAAGGCCCTAACACTTCACCAGTGGGGTTCTACTCCATTGCAAATAACTAGTCGCCTTCGCCTTCACAATTTTCAAGACTAAATAGGAGGACAGATGGTGCTTTCAAGTTTAAAGTTCAGCTGCCCATCCCATAGCAACTGCACTGCTTTAAATGATTAGGGAATCCTGGAAGCCAGGAAATGTTTATTGTTTTGGAAAGAGGGTGAGCCAGGATGGGATTTCACTTTCACTTTTTCCTAAAGGAAAATATTCCCCAGTAGATTTTATATGACATATCAGAGGCACAGTCTGCATTTGCCAACTGTCAAGACATCCGATGGTTAAGGCAACTGGGGAAGATAGCAATAAAATCAGCTGACTCCCAGCCAAGCAAATGCCAAGTGTAGTTTGTTTTAAGAGTGCTGGAAGGCATGGCCAGAAGCCAGCTGCATAGAGTATGGACAGGGGCTGCTGAAAGGGCATGGAGCAAAGACTAAAGCTTGTGAAATTCCAGAGACAAGATTGATACATCAGCAGTGATGGAAAGAGTGGTTGGGATGTCTCAAAGATGACTTATTCTCTGTGCCAAATAAACTATTCTTTCATTTATAGATCAAAGTCATTATGTATATTAGGGACTGCAGAGTATGAGGAAGATTTATTTTAGGTTTTTAACATGTTTTTAATTAGGAAAGTCCCCATTCACACCATCTACTGATGGCCGGCTTGGCTCTGTCAGTGCACAATACAAACCACATCTGAAAGCAAGGAAAAAATAAGTGTTCTCTCGTGTAGCTAGCTTTCCCGTTCTTGGTGAAACAAAGTTACTGTATGTTTCAAATGGCATCCCATATCTTGCCATGTCCAAGTAGTGCTGGTTAAAAGTGTTGGGATAATTCGGAAATACTATATGGTTCTTGCCCAGATACTCAAAGCCTTTTCTTTACCAAAAATGGGAAAGGTTAAGTGGTTAATGTACTTTCATAGGGTGGTTTGACTTGATGCATGCATGCATGTAATCCCCCACAATATTGTATTTCATTGACAAATTAAACCATTTAACTTTGAGGCAGTGGCTATAACTGAAGTAGGGTAGGCAGGACATGGTGATTTAGAAATGAGACTCAAGAATGTCCTTGAATTGCTTGGTAGGTGGAGAATTCTGTTGCCAATGTTGGTGAGTTTTTAAAATGGAAAGCTATCACTAAAGAAGAAAGTCTACCTGTGTATAGCAGAATTGCCCTGACTGAGTATCTCTTCTGAGGGGATATTCTATTAAATCTCTCTCCTCCAAAGTGAATTTTACAGTCTGAATTTTTGAAAATGCATGGCTCATTAGGTACATTTTTACACATTAAGGACTCATTTCTGTGTCAGAGAGATCATAATCTAAATACTCACTGGAATGACTTCATGAAAGCTGAACTTCTGTTTCCTGAGCCTGTTTAAAGAGCATCATTCAATATACAGATAAAATTCAGAAATAAAGAATGACCTAGACAACTTTATATTAATATTATATTTAAGAAGCAGAGAGAAGATCAGTGATCTTTTCAGTTTACATGTCAAAGGGCATCTGATTTCCAGCCTGAAACCAAAGCAAACAGCAATGTCATCCTGGTGCCCTGGAAGAAACTCTACTTACTGATAGTGCTTTTGTGCAAAGGACATAGATGTTTTTCCCTTGACATTTTCCTGTATAGTTGAAATGATGGTCATGCATAAAAACAGACCAGCAGTGCAGGTACTGGGGCTTTTAACTTGTCAAAGGCACCTCTTAGAGAGAAGTACTCTTGAATAGATCATGCAGAGACCACCACACCTAGAAGTCCATCCCGTCTACAGACACCAAACCCCACACTATAGCTGAAGCTAAGAAGCACTTGCTAACAGGAGTCTGAGATGGTTGTTCCCTGAGAGGTTCTACCAGCATCTGACTAATACAGATGCAGATACTTACAGATAACCATTGGACTGAGCCCTGGGAACCCCAGTGAAACAGTTAGGAGAAGGAATGAAGGAAATGGTCAAATGCATAATTCTGCTTTATGTGATTGGGAGCACATCATCACTGGTTAAAGTTGAGCCATACACATTGATTATCCAAGGGACTGGAGAGACAACAAAAAGATGACATGAACAGACATCTGCTCATCCCATGGGAACTCACAGACACTCAAAATTCTAGTTCCAGGCTATTTGATGCCCAATTCTTGACTCATCAGGCAACAGGCATACAAATGATATACACACCCTCATGCAGGCAAAATTCTGTAGATGTAAATAAAATAATTATAATAAATTAGCTTGAGTGTGTATCAGTGCTCATGTATAATAAAACTGATGTTAAAAATAGATGCCAGGACAGATGGATACTCGAAAAAATAACACAGTGATTAAAATGATTTGCCATTTCATATAGCATGTCATTAAGAATAACATAGAAAGGACTTATAAATAATTTTATGCAATTCTACATAAAATGAATTGGGGGAAGGAGAGGGAATTTTTGATTACTTAGGAAAATGAAATTAGACTTGGCAAGGGTCTGAAATTTTTCAGTCGAAATTTGATGCTTAAAGTGCTAACACTTGTACACAAGCCTGGTGAGTCTTTTTATATTATTTCTTTGAGAAATTTATTCCCTGAACTACAAGCAAAGAGTTCAATTAGAAATTGTCTATTCTGACTTGAGTATCTGTCGGAGCCTATGTTGGGTTAAATGTGAAAAAGAATAGTAAATATATTTATTTTTAACAAAACCTAATGTATTCTCTAAGTGCCTCTCCTTCCTGCCTCTTTCCTTTCCCCAATTTTCATCTTTCTTCTCTTTTTTCCCTTCTCCTTCATTTATTCTTCCTTTGTAATACAGAAATATAAGTGCCCATGACAATACATATTGGAATATGAGGAATTGAAGCTACTTCAAAATGATTGTTTTCATTTGTTTCTTTTTTAGTTGTTTTTATTTTTGAGAATTTTATGTATGGGTATCCTATGGGTACTTATTAATATGTAAGAGTCTTCTACGTGCTCCAGGAATAGCACAGACCATGACACCCAACCTGGACCTTGGGCATCACCACAGCCTGTAGCATGGATCTTGAATACCAACATAGTCTCCAGGAGCAGCAAAGACTGTGGAGGTCTTTGGAATAGGCCCAATGCAGGAAATGAACAATTCTCCACCTTGGGCATCTTATTGTTGCTCAAAGCCAGGGCAACTGTGAAGCTGCAGCATTGCCAACATGTTCAGGGGCAAACCACGCTCCAGTGCGTATATGGACAACCCAAATTAGTCATGGTATTTATTTCTTCTTCTTCTTCTTCTTCTTCTTCTTCTTCTTCTTCTTCTTCTTCTTCTTCTTCTTCTTCTTCTTCTTCTTCTTCTTCTTCTCCTTCTTCTTCTCCTCCTCCTCCTCCTCCTCCTCCTCCTCCTCCTCCTCCTCCTCCTCCTCCTCCTCCTCTTCTTCTTCTTCTTCTTCTTCTTCTTCTTCTTCTTCTTCTTCTTCTCCTCCTCCTCCTCCTCCTCCTCCTCCTCCTCCTCCTCCTCCTCCTCCTCTTCTTCTTCTTCTTCTTCTTCTTCTTCTTCTTCTCCTCCTCCTCCTCCTCCTCCTCCTCCTCCTCCTCTTCTTCTTCTTCTTCTTCTTCTTCTCCTCCTCCTCCTCCTTCTCCTCCTTCTCCTCCTCCTCTTTCTTCTTCTTCTTCTTCTTCTTCTTCTTCTTCTTCTTCTTCTTCTCCTTCTTCTTTGTCATCATCATCCTCATTGTCATAGTCCTCCTCCTCCTCCTCCTCCTCCTCCTCCTCCTTTTCTTAGTTTTGTGGGAGGACACAAATGTAATAGAGTGGACCAGAAAAGACTGGGAAGTGAATGTGATTGGGGTGCATTAAATAATCAATAAAGATATTATGTTGAAATAAGTATATAAAATCACACACACACACACACACACACACACACACAGTCTCCAACATGATACTGGTTTTGAGACATTGAAGGGGTCATGAAGAGAGGTTGAGGCTTGGCCCACATGGCAATTTTGATGTTCCTAAAGAGTAGCTAGAAGGCTGCCACAAAAAAGTAAGTTTATAGTTTAATAGTAATATACCAGTCTGCCAAGTTAACAAGAGGTCAGAGGTCTTATTCAGACTTTTGTTAACATGATAGATAATGGAGCTAACTAAATATAGGCACTTCAGTTGGGACAATACCTCCATCAGATTGCCTGTGGGCCAATCTGTGGGGTATTTTCTTAATCAGTAATTGGTATGGGAGGAACCAGTTCACTGTGGATGGTGTCACTTCTGGGCAGGTAGTCCTGGGTGGTATAAAAGAAGCAGACAGATTGCTTTTTTCTTTTTTTATTAGATATTTCCTTTATTTGCATTTCAAATGTTATCCCCTTTCCTGATTTCCCCTCTGAAAACACCCTATGCCCCCTCCTCCTGCTCACCAACCCACCCATTCCTGCGTCCTTGTCCTGGTATTCCCCTATAATGGTGAATCAAGCCTTCTCAGGACCAAGAGTCTCTTCTCCCTTTGATGTCCAACAAGGCCATCCTCTACTACATATGCAGCTGGAGCCATGGGTCCCTCCATGTGTACTCTTTGGTTGGTGGTTTAGTCCCTGGGAGCTCTAGGGCTACTGGGTGGTTCATATTGTTGTTCCTCCTATGGGGCTGCAAATTCCTTCAGCTCCTTCGGTTCTTTCTCTAGCTTCTCCATTGAGGACCCTGTGCTCAGTCCAATGGTTGACTGAGAGCATCCACCTCTGTATTTGCCAGGCTCTGGCAGAGCCTCTCAGAAGACAACTATATCATGCTCCTGTTAGCAAACGCTTGTTGGCATCCACAATAGTATCTGAGTTTGGTAACTGTATATGGGATGGATTGCCAGGTGGGACAGTCTCTGGATGGTCTTTCCTTCAGTCTCTGCTCCACACTTTGCCCCCCCCCCAAAAAAACAAAGCACACATGATTCTTTGCTTTTGGCACCTGTTTCATTCTGTTTTTTGTTTGTTTGTTTGTTTGTTTTTTACTTATTCAATAAAGCTTGGATGTGGGGAGGAAAAAAAGACAAGAAAAAAGAAAAGCAGACTGATCAATCCATGGGGAACATGTTAGTAAAAAGCACTCCCCCATGCCCTCTGCCTCAGTTTCTACCTCCAGGTTCCTACTTCTAGGTCCTTGCTTTCCTCTTTGATGAACTGTAAACTGTAAGCTCAAGTTAATTCCCATGCCCTGCAGTTGCCTTCACTCAATGTCTAATCACCACAATAGAAAGAAAGCTAAGACAGTACCATATGAAATGTGTGTTCTTTACCTATACAGTTGAATCAGAGGTTAACCGTGTGCAACCTAAAAACTGGCTAACCTTCAATGAAGTGTCTCTTTGTTCCCGCATTCTTCTCTGCAGGTGGGTGTCATTCGCCAACTGGCACTTGAAATAATTTAATGATAGCTTCACATGATAATGGCTAGTCTCTTTTGCTGTCTCCCAGACACAACAAAAAGCAAAGTAGACAAGTCGGTTAAATCCTGGCCAGGTCTCATTCAGTGTCGTACTGTACAACTGCCCCTTTACTTGCTTTGCACGGCTCAGAGTTTCTCTCAGAAATTCCCCTTCAAGTCACAGCAAGCTTTTCAAGCAAAGTATTGAGAGAGTGTAACACTGCACAGTCCTCTTCAGTCAAGCCAAAATGCCTGGAATCTCTGAATAGTATGTTTATGAAAGCAGTATGGGCAACTTCCTGGACCGTGGTGGAGAAAATTTGCAGACTGTTGACTTCCCAGAAGTCTGCAAACTGACAAAATGTTTCCATTTCTTGTTCAAGGGCTGTAGCTTTTAAATAAAGGTTACACCAGCTTGCACCTAGTTCTGCAGAAGCATTTGGGACCCCAGTATTTGAGTATTTGTTATGCTGGGATTTCCTCATCCAGTTCTTTGCTTAACTTTTTAATATAATAACCACCAGAGGGCGAAAGAGATCACATTTCAAATCACTTAAAGGCCTGTTTCAGCCAGTAACCCAATCAAAGATGGTAAGCATTCCCACAGGATGGAAACCCAAGGTTGAGCACGCAGCCTACATGGGCTTCCATGCTAAACATAGCATGTTAAACATGTTAAACTTACGCCTTTTCACCTTGTTGTGCTTCTTGCTTCCCTTAAAAATTAAACATCAACAAATCAAATTATCCAACTAAAAATCAGGGGACAGATCTAAACAGAGAATTCTCAGCAGAGGAATCTCTCAAAGAACTGAGAAACACTTAAATCTTCAACATCCTTCGAGAATGCAACATCTGGGAACGCAAATCCAACCTACTTTGAGATTTCATCTTACACCGGTCATGGCTATGACCCTTTTTTGCTCTATAGGGGGAATTGTTCCTTATGTTTCTCAAACAGATTTGCTAGTCTGTTAAACAGACTAAACAGGCAGGTTAAACTATTTTGCTTTGACTTTCCATCAAGTTAGACTATGCCTCCTCCTTTACTTTTGATCACCTGGAGTTCAAAGCCATAATGGAAGCATTCTAAGGATCTTTTTACTGTGCATGGCTGTGCCTTCAGATACGTATTGGTTTACCTAAAACACCCACAGGACTTCTACTCACTTATAGGATCCTGTTTACTATCTTAACTAGATTGTTCCAAATACTGTACTATAGTTAAGTATCTACTGACAAACGCGACACACTGAAGCAGAATGCCTCATCTAGGACCCTCGAGGCCCATGAGAACATCGTGAAGCCCTTGGGTTATTGGCAGAAGGGCAGATTTAGGTGTAAAATCTAAGCAATCAATGCAAGCAAAATAATTCCCAAAGTACAAAATACTCACTAAGGTCTCCCCTGACCATACTGCTTTAGATGTGACATCTAAGTAGAGAGATGTTACCTATCTCCTGTGCAAGCATGTACTCTTTTGCTTTGAATGGGCCAGACTTCCACTCCTTATCTTTATTGACAACACCTTCTTTCATTCTGAAATCACTTGGACACCCCATTTAAGTTCACAGATTATATATGCTTTAAGTACAAGGAGAGGACTCTATAGGAACTATACTCAATATTTTCCTTTAGTAATATTTCATTGAAAAGCCTGATTCATAGCTAGACCTACCCTAGAGAACCACATCGCTAGATACCTCAGAGACTTATGAATATGCTCAGCACCATCCTACTGGACCCATACACCTGAATTCTAGTGACCCAACACACTCAACCACAGAAAGGTATTAAGTTGTACCTTGTCCTTGACGAAGAAGAATATGATGTAAGTCTTTGGAAGAGAAGGGTTCAGAGGTAGAAATCATCAAGGAAGTGATTTCACTGCCTTAGACAAGTCAAGTTTTTCTACCTTTGGCACAAAACTAAAGAGAAAAATAATATTTCTTCCTCCAAAGTGGCATTTTAACAACTGAAGTGTCCCAGGAAGCCAGGCTTCCATTGTTAGGGTAAGTCTTCCAACAATAGTCTGTTTGGGTAATGCCCAGGCTACATTTTCATCCTCTGTAGATATCAGAATTGGAGTAAGTATTTTTAGCACTTGAGAAAGGAAGGAGAATGTGTTTGGGTCTGAGTTTAGTTTCGCCATTTAGTCCAGTGTTGCATAACCAAAGAAAATTGCTCAATATCTTTAATCCTCAGGTTTCTGGGGGCTGGAGAAGTGGCTCAGTGCTTACAAAACATTTGCTGTTCTTGCAAGGGACCTGAGTTCAGTTCCTAGCACCTTCGTTGAGAGGCTTACAAATGCCTTAAAAGTCCTCCTTATCATCTTCCTTCCAAGTCTGTCACACCCACTCTCATTTTGGTGTCTAAGGAAAACACCAACTTTTCAGTTGTTAAAATTTCTTATCCTGTGTGAATAAACAACAAAAAACAACAGCAAGTAGATAAATAGATCTTGGCCTCCGTCCAAGGATAGACATACAGACACAGATACATAAACAAACACACAGACAGACAGATAGACACACCACGCACCTGTGCACGCACGTGTGCGGGCATACACACGCGCGCGCACACACACACACACAGACACACACACACACACAATTTACACTAAAGGGTGGCTATCTCAGAGTGACTTGATTTTTGTCTGGTTTACATTTAACTCCTGAGGTGGAAAAATGTCAACTCCACAAATGTCTATAGACAGAAGTTTTTAGAACCCAGAGGATTGTGATGATTCACCTTATCATTTGTAGCACTTGGAACTATAGAGGTTTTGCAAGAGGCATCACTGTAACCCATAAAGGTCCAAGGGAAATGAGTTATGCAGACATACCAGTTTCAGATGGAGACTTCAGAATAACATTCAAATATGTCATATAAATTTAAACCCCTGGCGATTGTTTATAATTTATTTATTTATTTATTTATTTATTTATTTGTGTGTGGGGATGGAGTGGACATGTACATGGTGGCACACATTCATGTAAAAGCTAGAGGTCAAGGTTGCTGAACTTGGCCAGCCTGGCTGTCCAATGAGCCCCTGGGGTTGTCCTGACTCTGCCTGCCCACCAGTGAGGTAACATACAACACTTGTTTCTCCTGGCTTTACACATGGTGTTGGATATTCAAACTCAGTTCCTCATCGTTACACGCCAAATACTACCTTGACCCAATACCTACTACTAGTCAGATTTCACAAAGCAAAATGAAAGTTAATTTTCATTGTTTCTTCTTCTTTAACATGCATCCTTTACATCACTGTCTGTAGGTTGATGATAACCATCCACAAGATTTAGGCTCTTTTAAATACAGAACATTTGCTTATGTTCCATGCTTAGATTGTACATTGGATGACAAAACTGTTTCCTTCTGCTGAATACAAGTTTCAAGAACTGAATAGAGCTTACATTCAGTTAGCTAGGACTAATTACAGCTCTGTATCCAACTAGGAGGAAAGTATTCTTTGTCTTTAAGAAAGAGGAGGTACTATTGGTGGAAGCCCATGTTCCCTAGAATTGTGAGATCTTGTATTTGGTCTATGAATGAGCTAATTCCTCTTCAGTGTTACACAACTTTGAGTAAGAAAGTTCAACTTAGTGTTTGTATCATTTCCTTTTAATGTTTGAGTTAGCATTTGCTGCTAGTCTCAGATAGAGGATATTTACCAGGTGGTAAGGATCCTTGCAATATAATTCTTTTTGCTTAAAATACTGTAATAACACAGAAAGCACAATGAAAAGGGATAATCTACAAACATACATACACACACACACACACACCACTTAAGGGGCACAATGACCAGAACCTGTGCCCTAATGTGACAGAGGAGAGGTTAAGAGTGAAGTGGTCAAGAATAACATATGGAGGAAGACAATTAGCATAAAGATTGAAAGCCCCTCCCCACAAGAGTTACATTTAAGGAACAGAGCATGTTCTAGAAAAGGAAGTTAGACATATGTGTAGAAGGAGGTGGGTGTTATTAAAATGACTAATAGAGAATCTCACTCTCATGCCCCTCTCTCCTCTCTCTCTCTCTCTCTCTCTCTCTCTCTCTCTCTCTCTCTCTTTCTCTCTCTCTCTCTCTCTCCTCTCCCTGTGTTCTTGATCTGATTTCTTTGCCCAGAACACAAGAACCCAAAACACCATATAGATCTACCCGCCCAGACCTTTGTGGTCCCTACAACACTAAGGCATCATAATGTGCCCTGAAAGGGGAGCATTCTGCCAAACTGTAGACTTTATTGGGATGCAGAAAAAATGATTTGGTTACTGGAAAGGGGCAGGAAATTCAAATGGAGAAAATGACAGGACCAGAAACATAGATGTAAAGCAATGGACTCTGAGCTCTGCTCCTGCATTGGACCAGGTAGCTGTGTAGAGACAGAGGCTTCCATTTTCCAACAAGTACCTGTTGGCAGAACTTTGCATATATCTACATAAATCGTTCAAGGATTTGGGTTCTTTCAGGTCCCTCTGGTGAAGAAAATGAATTTATCAAACATCTAAATGCAGAAGAAGATGCCTAATATTTTAACTAGCAATGCCCTGTGCCTGCTTTTATGGAAATGTCCTCCTTTGCAGTGTTCTCCCAGGAACCCTTCAAGAACAGTCATCTGAAGAAGAGGAAGCCCAGGCCCTTCAATGCCTTTGCCTGACACTTTGTAAGATGTCACCTTACAAAAGAGAACTTTTCAAGATGTGGTCAGGAGACTGGTTTTACAGAGGAAGCAAACAGAAATAAATCCCACAGTCACAGACAAGAATAGTCTGTTGCTCCTCAGTCCTCTTCTTGCTCATGTTGCCAAATCCAGAAGCACCAAACCACAGGGAATGTAAAGAACAGGAAAAAAAAGGCCTCTCTCTCTCTCTCTCTCTCTGTTGCTCCATGATTCTTTACATTCAAACTGCAAACCCAACTTCATGCTATTTTCTATGTCATTTAAATGGCATCCCCATATACGGATAAATCTCAATTGAAATTGGTTGGTCACTAGACTCTGAACTAGGAGAACAAACTTCACTTAATGAAATTTGGTGTCACCTTTTTAGCCTGTTTGAATCTTTCTCACATATATTTGTGAAATTTTCATAAAGGCTAATCACACTATTTCCTTGACAAATCACATTTTGTGAAAAACAAAACAAATCTAACCAACCAACCAAACAACAACAACAAAAAAACCTTCTGCCTTATTTATACTCAAAGAGACAAACAAAAATGTCCATTTAAAGAAATCATAGCTCAAAGTCCCTTTCCTCCACTGTGTATTAGGTGACAAGCAGAACCTTTCACAGGTGATATTGATTTACCACCTGCTGTTTTGATTGGCAGAAACTAGAATCCATATCCACCTAATTTCCTGGTTTATGGAATAGGTTCATTAAGAAATGGGAATGAGTCTTATGATTGCTGTTAGAAATAAGTGGCATGGTTCAGAACAAATCACACCATGCAACAGATCTCACATGGGAGGTTTATTAGGAGGGCGTCAGAGGTAGCTTCTGGGAGAGGGTGGAGGAAAAGAGGGAGAGAGAACCACTCATGCTGTGATGCATGCGCAAAGGGACACAGGGGTGGAGCATGTGCGAAGGGACAGACACAGGAGTGATGGTATAGCCTAGAGATGACATTGGGTCCCTGAGAACTAGCTGGCTATAAGATGTTGTGAGGTTGCTTCTAGCTGTCCACGGTTGTGCCTGATGTTAATATTTGCCTTTGTTATTTATGTGTTTTCAAGAGGCAATCATAGCAGCTTAGTTCTGTGTAGAAGAAACAAAATGTGCACATCATTCTATTTCATAATAAAGACATCACTGACCCAGTTATTCCATTGTAATTATTTTGTATCAAAGGTTTCTAATAAAGGTAGATTTTGTAGCAAGAATATAACATGCATAAATCTAAGTGCTAAATATATTCTTTCATGAGCTGGGTCAAGATAATTCCCTTTCTCACTGAATTGTCACATAATCCAAAGTACAGCTTTCTGTTTGAGGATGAAAAGAATAGTGTGCTATTGTGTTTAGATTTTGTGTTATTCTCCATTGTGTTTAGATTTTGCTTCATGTAAAGCAGTCTGAGCTCTTTAAGCAAATTAATGGAATTAACAACTACTTTCAAACACAATAGGTATGCTACACTGGAATTTCATGGCATTTCTTCTTTAAAATTAACAAACAAGCAAGCAAAAAAACATAAGAAATGTTGCTAAACTCAAAAATTATCAAGGTCTACAGTAGAGCTTCAGAAATGTATTTCAAATTTGAAAATTATCTTGCATTACTCTTTTGTATTCTATACACTAATCCGACTTGTACATTTTCCTATATAGTTCATAAAAGACACACTGTACATCTGACATTTTAAATGGATTTTTAAGTTATTTTACATGTTGATTGAGGGAAGGGAACAAAAGAAGTAATTCCTGCAAAAAGAGAAAGGAAGGAAGGAAGGAAGAAAGGAAGGAAGGAAGGAAAGAAGGAAAGAAGGAAGAAAGAAAGGCAGACAATAGACAGATACATCCAAGCATGGGGAGGGAAAAGGGTGTCTTTGTCCTAACTGTACATCTTTTCATCTCACTGACAAGTTGAATTTAGAATAGACTAACACTTACTCAGATGGAGACCAAGGGGGCACTCTAGGGCAGAAGACAAATGCATCTGTGACTGCCACCATTGTGGAGAGGAAATAAATGTTCTGACTTGTATAAAGCGCTGGAACTCTGGCTTCCATTTGGAGTGGTCTCCATGTTCTCCTAACTTTATTTAATTGTTGTGAAGTCAGGTGGTTAGACTGACCCTTGCTTCCCAGGAAATCAGTGCTCTGGTAAGGTCAGCAGGGGACGAGGCTTCGGGGTATAATGTGGGCTGATGGCATTGGCAGCCATCAAGAGAGGAAAATCTAGGCTAGGGTGGCTTTTTGACATAGCACTATCTGTCTTGAGAAATTTTTCTCAAACACTTTCTTGATGGGGCAAATTGCCAAGCTAAAAGAAATGTTTGCCACAGAGAGATCCAAATCAACTGTGATGTTGCCTGTCAGCACCAATATATAAGCTTACCCCCTTTCCCAATTTTCTTTTGTTAAACAAGAAAATACCACAAAATTCAAATATACTTTCAAGATATTCAACTTCACTTATACTTTCCCCAAGGTTTTAGATTAGGAGAGGCACACTGAGAAGTTAGATTGAGTCACTGAGTCTACAATAATGAATGGATCCTGTGACTGAGGCTGACATACACAGGCATACTGAGAATTCTGTCCTGAGCATTTTTCTCTGACCTTGAGCATCAATTTGCTGAGGTATTTTAAGCACTGGATAGCTTTGCAAATATTTATTTGAGATGTGCCTAGAACGTAGAAGTTGTTTCTGAAGCCAGGAAGAGTCTTATGGGCACATTTATCGAGTTTCAATGCATTGGCATCTCATCAACCCCCAAGAGGCAGATAAAAATAAGTGCAAATAAACTATTGGCAAACTGTGAAGTTTAGCTCACAAATGTGGTGTTTTCTTCCGCTGAATATGAAACATTCATGAGTATGCATTGCACATATTGGCTCAGAGAGTCACTAAGAAGTTTTCTGGGGCTGAGCTTAATGCTTGTTGACATGACTGTGCGGTAGAAGCAAATGATGTTTCATGCAGAGTTTGGGTAGAAAGGACCCCAGGGAATCTTATACACATTGATCCTCAGTATAATGGATATAGTTTCAATGGTGAGTAACAAAGCGTCTGGGTCTGATCATTGATTTATTTCTGTGATTGGGTGGCAGGAGGCTTCAAGAATGGGGTTGAGTTCCAAACATCTTGACACTTCATTCAAACATTAATGATGTTTTTTGTTTTCATTTTTTGTTTTTAAGGCCTTGTGTTCCTCCCAGTGTACATGTGGTCAGCTTGTCCAAATCTACTTCCTACCATGGAATAGTGATATTTCAATATTTCAATGTCAATAGTAAAGAGAGAGAGAGAGAGAGAGAGAGAGAGAGAGAGAGAGAGAGAGAGAGAGGTGTTCATGTGTCTCTGTGCATCTTCTGTCAGTCTTTGTTTGCTTTCCTCATTTTCATGCTTTTCTGTGTTGTCACACGTTTGAGCATGCTCTATTACTTTTTGCTTTTTTTCCCCTTGAAACAGCATCACTCAGAGAATCTAGACTCATGCTGGTAGCCAGTATACTCCCGTCATTCTCCTACCTCTGCCTTCTACAGTCTGGGGTTATAGGCAGAGTGCCTTTATTCACTGAGCCATACCCCTCAATTCCCCCAAAAAGCCCCACAAAAGTTTTAGCTTGTCACTTTGTAATCATATCAAATTTCCTTATCTTGAGTAATACTTGTGATAATAAAGAAAATAAATTCAAGAAAAAACACATCCTCGAATGTGTTCAAAATGAAAGGGATATAGTAGACATGTCAGATGGTTGGGATAATCATAAGATGACAGGATTATCATAATTACTTCTCTGGATATATTAGTTAGCTTTTAGTACTGTGATTTAACATTGGGACTAAGGTAATTTGTAAAAGAAAGAGTGTGTTTATTTGGGCTCAAGGTTCTGGAAGAATAAGAGTGAGAGCTTACATTGTGAACCATGGGCATGAAGTAGAAGGAGACTGTTGGGAGCAGAGTGGAACCTTGTGTTCTACAAGCTTCCCCAAGTGATGCAGTCTCATAGCTGACATCCAGGTCTCTGGCTTTTTCAATCTCTCCAACCCCTCTTCCATAATCTTCCTTAATCCTTCGGTACAGGAATTGTCTTATAAATGTATCACTTGGGGCTAGGTGCCCATGGTCAGTTGGTCTATCTGGTACAAAATGAAGCTTCTTTGATGAAGGGATAGATTTACATTTATGTGTGGGTATCAGCTGAACTATTTTGTATGCAGTTAGCAATTATACTGGTCTAGGAAAGGGGCCAAAGTAAGTTCTCCTCTAAGATTCATGACCTTACTAGCCATTTGTACTTGGCTAGGTTTACAGTAACAGGCAAAGTTTCCCTCCTGTTGAGTGGGTCTCTACTCGAATTAGAAAGCTGTTGGTTAATGTCAAGATATAAGTGCTACTATGTATCTTTTGGGAAGTCTTGCCATGCTGGTCATTGTTGTGATCTTTAGCATCATGGCTGGGTAGGACTTATTGAGTTCTTTCTTCCCTTAGAAGCTTGTGAATCACCTTCTGATATTATGGTACTATGAAAACCAATCTTTGGGAAGGAGGCTTTTGTGTCAGTTTCATTTCAAATCCTGAGTCTTATGTCCAAAGTGCATGGTATCTTTGGCAATAGTGACTTATCTACAAATTCTGGAAAGCAACCAAGGCAATAAAAATTGCCTATATTTTGAGACTCTCTTGAACTTTCCTTACCAACAACTCAAAAGGAGGTTTCTCATATCTGGTACAGGGATTTTATTAGATAATCTATGGATCCTGGAGATGGATATTATTATCCCAAATGGTCCAGTTTCATTTAAACTCCCTACCACAGTGGGCTGGATCCCAGGATGTGAGGACTGAGTTAGGCCTCTAGAGTGGATGTGGAATGAGAGACATAAAGTGATAAGGTTTGACTTGAATTTGTTATTTTTTTCTGGTTATTTCAAGTGAAATATTGATGGGTACAGAAGTCACTAAACATTTGTACCATCAAAACCATGTTTTAATTTTTTAATCTTTTTAAATATCTTTCTTTCTCTTTTAAAAATTGCCGATACAATCTAAGTCCCATGCTGGCATAGAGCTCTTTAAATTGCTTAACTTATGATGACCTTGAGTTACTTAGCCTCTTGCCCTACCTACCAGCCTAATTCTCAGTTTATGGCAGATCTACCTGTAACTTCCACACATCTTTCTAAACTCTGGCAGCTGCCCCAACAAAGGCTCCAAATCAATCATTACCAGAAATTGACATCACAGATTTTTTTCCTTGTTGCTTGGTGAAATTATCTTCCATATGATTTAATTTCATATGTTGCAGCAAAATATTTTAAAATCTAGACTGATAATCATATTAGATTGTATATATATTGTAAAATATTATATATTGCTTATATAACTATATATATATATATATATATATATATATATATATATATAGAGAGAGAGAGAGAGAGAGAGAGAGAGAGAATTTGTAGTTTGTATAAGACTCAATAAAAAAGAAAGAATAGGAGAAATGAAGAAGATATATCTATCTGAATGGTGTTTTTTTTTATTTATACGGCTTTAATTGAGAGACAAATGAAGTTCATAATGTTTTTAAAATATTATGATTGATGAAGCATTTTTGGTTGTGAGCCTAATGTCTAAAGGCTGAGACATCTCTCCAGCCCAGATGATGAAGTAGTTTTAAAATGCTTACCTTAGTACTAGAAAATAGTATTTAATAAAAGTATCCACATTGTTATCTTGAACATTGGGAGCTGCATTGTGTATGTGTATATATATATATATACCTTATAAGTGTAAAATTGGCTTTGAAAATATGTTAGGGATCAAAACTGGGAGAATAAAGACCAGTAGAGTACAAAACCCAGTATCTTCTTAAAGAATTCCTACATTGCTGTAGACTGCTAGTATCATACAGAAAAGCTGCTGATGTTGAAAAAAAATAAAGTAAAAAGCATGTGAGGGCCACAGTGAGAACAAGCAAAACCAGAAAGCTCTACCATTTTAGGAAATAATAGAATGAACGTAAATAGAATTTTGATAGTGATGATAAATACAATATCCCTGAAGTTGAGAGTACAAAGGGAAATGAGGATCATGTTACTGGAAACCAAAGCAAAGATCATCCTTTGTTACCTAGTAACAGAAAACAGTTAAGATTTTTTTCTGGAATAAAGGGGAAACACTGCAGGTCAATGATGGATTTGGAAATTTACTAGAAGAGATTTCCAACCATTATGGGAAATTCAACCCAATTTTTTACTGATTCAAATAAAAGAAAATCATAGGCAGATGACCTGAGGAAAGATCTGTTAAGCAAAAAACAAGAAATCAAGCTTTGATGGTTTGAGAAATCCTCAGCCTATATAGACATAAGAATATATTAAAAATAGAAAATATCAATAAAAAGTTGTTCTCTGAATAGAACACTGGTAGAGTAATTGGAGAAGATGGTCTTAGGTTGCCAACAAGCAATGAAGGTTTAGCGTATTTCTGCATACACAGCTCATTGAATAGATGAGTCTAGTACATGGTCCATCCAACCCGCCTAGCAGAAGTCAGGAACTATGACTGACTGGCCAAGACAGATTTAAAAAGAAACCCTTTATCCAATGAATGACATAAATAACAGATCCAAAATAACCTGAAAAGGATCCAATGTCCAACGGCAATGCTGTGTAGTAAATGACATTAAATCAAGGCAAGCTGGGGACTTGAAACTTGATGTAGCAAAGAGGCAGGGTTATAAACAACTCTGTTCCAGTGTTTGCTACCGTCACAAAGAAGGAAAAATGGCTCTGGGGACAGAACTGGAGACCTAGAGGGCAAATATTCAGTTAACAGAGGTCATGGAACCTAGTGGTGTTTCTTCAGCTAAATTTTACAATTCCTTTGGATATGTGGCCCCTTTATCCCTTTGACTCCTATCTCCACTGAAACCAGGAATCAAACAACTTTTATTGCATGCCTGATCTCATATCATCTCTGTATGTATTTGTGCATGTATGTGCCTTCCCATGTAGAAACCAAAGATTGACATCAGCCCATCTTTCCTGAATCATTTATTTATTTATTTATTTATTTATTTATTTATTTTACTTTATGAGCCATGGTCACTTACTGAATCTTAAGCTTGGTATTACAGTAACAATGGCTGGCTAGTAAACCTCTCCCCACTCCTCATGCTGGATGTCCCTCCCACTGCAGGAGTTACTTACAGGCCCCGCCATGTTTAACTTTTATGTGAGTTCTAGGGACTGGAATTCAGGTCACTATGCTTAGCCAGCAATTCACTAAACTGTATTTCCCTTGTGTGACTACTTGCATATATGTTTGTACATCAAATGCATGCTTGTACCCAAAGAGACTAGAACAGGGCATTGGATAGCACAGAAATGGGGTTACAGGCATTTATGAGATGCTTTGTGGGGACTATAAACACCAGTTCTCTGCAAGAGAAACAAGGGCTATTAACTGCTAAACTTTCTATCCTGGAATTGTCTTTCAAACTTTCACTTATTTTATTTATAATCAATATTGACACTGAATAAATATTGACAGTATTGATGTGTAGCCAAGGTTGGCCTTGAACTCATAATCTCCCTGCTTCAGCCTTCCAGGGCTAGGATTTCAGAGGCTGGAACCATTGTACCATCCATCACCCCTGACTACAGATGCTCAGTACAGTAGGAGATGATTCAATTTGACATAGATCCTGATTAACTTATTACTGTAATGTTGTGTTTCAATGTGAAATGTTTATTAAATGTATTTTAATAGAATAAGGATTTAACATTTTATATTTATAGCAATGTACATATATTTTCACCCATAATGGTGAAATTTCTGCATAACATCAAATTATTCCCAGTAATCTCTGACACCATATTGTTTACAAAGATAATTTGCAGAAATTTAAGTAGATCTTTTTATTCCTGTGGTATGTGAGAGAGATTGAGTTATACCATAATTCACATGGGCATTTGATTTAAATGTATGTAAAAATTTTTAAAAAGAAACATCATTTTTTAAAGAAATGGATATTTGGCTGCCTTGTATTGAATTTGGGATCTATAAGGCTTTAATATCTGAAACATCTTTCTGAAACATTTCATCATTTTAATTTCTCAACCATAGAATATTTTAACACTAAACACACAGGACATGAATATTTTTATACCTAAAAATCTATTTAAACATTCCATACAATGCATACTATAGCTCACATCAACCCAGTTTTGAAAGAGAGAAATATAGCCATGGAATCAGTTTATATTTTTATATTCCTGTCTCATGTGGATATAGAGACTTTTTGATCTCTCTCTCTTTTTGATCAGAGATGTACATCACTGATTTGGAGGCTCCTGATCATAATACTTGATGGTAAAGGCAACTCAGAGGTTTTGTTTTGACTCCTTCTGCGTCAACCATCACAATCTTTAACACATCAGAAATTTTAGCAACAAGTCCTTTGCCTCATACCATATTTTTTAGCATTTCTTATGGAAGATATTTGTGAAAATTTAAGACACATGATGCTAGTAGTTGTCATTACTCTACTTACTGGAAAAAATAGGAATTGTCTTTTGATTCTGTTTCTTTTGTGTTCCAGGCTTACAGTGAGAAAATTCAGTCATCAATTAGTCTAGGCAGATAATGCCATTACAGATATGAGGATGCGTCTATTTAATTCCACTCCCCCCCGCCTACACACAACTGTTCTGCAGCATCTCCTCCTGTGAATCTGAGGTTATCTTACTATTGCAGCTGTCTGCAGCATACCTTGCTTCTACTTTTCCTTGTTTTCAGGAACTGGATAAAAATGTAGCCACACCAAAATGGTGAAGGATTGGAAGGGCATCTTGGCCCTTAACCTTTTGTGTCTATGCTGCATTTAAGAGATAACAATATTATTTGATACATCACGAAGGACTGCAATTCCTTTCCCTTTTTCTGAATTATATTGAAAAAAAAGAAATAGTCTTTAAACACTAAGGTCTCTCTATATTTCTGAACTGTGATTCAAATGATGTCTTTTGGGGTAGTTCTGATGGGTCAGTTTTACTGTTTGGAATGAATTCTTTAAGATTGTTCAGAAAGTGAGTTTTAGAAGTTTTTAAAAATTTATGTATTTATTCACTTTAAATACCAAACATAGCACCCCTTATCACACTCCCCCTCTCTTCTCCCCACTTCATGGATACCAACTTACCCTGGCACATCACATCTTAGTAGGACTAGGCACATCCTATCCCACTGAGTCCAGACAAGGAAGCCCAGTTAGTGGGGAAGGATCCCAAGGCAGACAACAGAGGCAGAGGCAGGCTCTGCTCCATTTTTTAGGGGACCCATATGAACACCAAGCTGCACATCTGCGACTTCCATATAGGCAGCCTAGGTCCAGCCCATGCATGCTCTTTGATAGGTGATCCAGTCTCTGTGAGTCTCCATGATCCAAGGTTAGTTGATGCTGTAGGTCTTCTTGTGGTGTGCTTGACCCCTCCACCTCCCTCAATCCTTCTGTCCCTACTAGTCTTCCACAAGACTCCCCAAGCTCTGTCTGATGTGTGGCTGTGGATCTCTGCCTCTGTTTCCATCAGTTGCTGGATGAAGCCTCTCAGAAGACACTTACACTGGGCTTCTATCTGAAAGCTTAGCAGAGTATCATTAACAGTGTTTTAACAGTGTCAGGGGTTGATTCTCTTCCATGGAATGGGTCTTAAGTTGGGCCAGTCATTGATTGGTCTTCCCTTCAATCTCTGCTCCATCTTTATCCCTGCACAAATTGTTGGCAGGTCAAATTTTGTGTTGAAGGTTTTGTGGGTGTGTTGATGTCCCCTCCCTCCTCTAAAAGTTCCACTTACAGGCATTGGTTACTTCAGGCCAATCAAGGTCAGTATTGTAGCTCATAGGGTTCTTGCCTGGTGAGACTGATATTATGTTTTCTTTTCTAGTAGCATGTATAATGCCTTTCAACACTGTACAAGTTAGCTAATAGTTTTGGAGCCTCCAGGTAAGTACCAGTTTGAAGTGTGTGTGTGTTTGTGTGTGTGTGTGTATGTTAATAGTGATCAAAGGAGAAGAGGCTGTCATTGTGAAAAAGTGAGGGAAAGGTCAAGGCAGTAATTAATAAAAGGAAAGAAAGGGAGAAAGTAACAAAATTATATTTTAATTTAAATAAATTTTAATAAATAATAAAAGGGGTTCAAAGCAAACACTTACAAATGAGAAAAAAATTACATGTGTCCTTGGGATCTGGGTAATGTCACTCAGCATACTTGATTTCAGCTCCATCAATTTACCTGTGAGCTATATAATTTCATTTTTCCTTAACAGCTTAGCAATACACTGCTGTGCAAACATACACGTTCATTATTCATTCGTCAGCTGGTGGACATCTCTGGTAGAGATAGCATAGACTCTAGCAGAGAATCTATTACTCTTCGGCTAAGAGGATATAATATTAAACCAACTTGTAACAACTTATTACTATTCTCATAGACTAATGGGTCTCTCAATCCATCTCAGAGGAGCATCTATTTGCAGTAGTCGGTGATTAATGCAGAGACTCACAATTTGTCGAGATGCAGAGAATGAATGACTGAGAATGTTCAGCCTTAAATGGAATATGGACACTACACCCTCCTCCAGAGACTCAGAAGTCTTTGGGCAAGAAGAAGAGAGGATGGATGACAAGAACAAAAAGAATGGCTTGTGGATATAGGACAGCTCTACATATGAACTCCCAGTTGCTGTGACAACACACACAATACTTGTGAAAACCTGAACAGGAAGTCCAAGCATGGAGATAGAAGCTGGGTGCAAAGTTCTACCCTGTCCCAAGGAGCTATCTGCAAGCACTTGTGCATGGAGTTTCGGGAACAACCTCAGATGTGGTCCCTGGAGTGTTATTTCCTTTTCCTAATTGTTGGGGCAACATCTCTTGTTATTCTGGGTCTCACTTAGTAGGCTAGTGCATTGGCTGTGAGCCCTAAGGACATGTCTGTCTCTGCTCTGCCAGATTACAAGTGTGCTTTATAAAAAAGAAAAGAAGACAGGGATATGTTCGGTGGAGGTGCAATATGTTGCAGGGGAAGGGGGTGCCTCTGCAGGCCCATGCTGAGGCATCTTTCCCCACTGAGGTACTAGCTACACAATGGTGTAATGGTATATTATAGAATAGAGTTTATTTAGGGCACGGGGAGGGGAGTTGAAGGGTAGTAGAGACAGAGAAAGCAGAGAGATAGAGAGAGGGAGGGAGGGAGGGAAGGAGGGAGAGAGAGAGAGAGAGAGAGAGAGAGAGAGAGAGAGAGAGAGAGAGAGAGAGAGAGAGAGAGACAGAGACAGAGAGAGACAGAGAGAGACAGAGACAGAGACAGAGAAGAGGAGGAGGCAGAGAGGAGAGGACAGGAGAGGAGTAGAGGCTGTCCAAGAGCACTTGGAGAGGGAAGGGGGGAGGGGAATAGGGAGAGAAGGGACAGATGGGCAAGAGAGCAAGAGAAGAGAGCAAGAGAGCAAGAGCAAGAGAGTGAGGAGGGGGTAAGCTGTCTTTTTTATAGTGAGTCAAGCATACCTGGCTGTTGCTAGGTAACTGTGGGGCAGAGCCTAGAAGGAATGCTAACAATAAATCTACAACCCTATGTTCATCTGTTCATGTGGGTTTTAGGGTTTGAAGTCAAGTCCACATGCTTCAACTGAGTCATCTCCTTGGTTCCTAAGAAAGTATTTAAGAATGCCAATTACTTTAGCCCAAATCCCATTCACACATCAAATTAGAACAAAGCAGGCGGTAAGCTTCAGAAATGACCTACTGCAACATAGGGGTAGATTTTGAATCTCTAGGAAAACAGAGAGGTGTAGGAACTGTAGTTCCTAAGAAAATGACACTTAAGGGCATAAAGATGAAGTCTTATGGATGCCAGAGCTGCCAGGAACCAGGTAGAGAGAGAAACTTTCCTAGGAGGCAACGGTCTTCAAAGAAATTTGTGTGCTGGAGAGAAACTATGGAAGTAGCCTGAGGCAGAGGAGTGGCTACAGAGAGGAAGACTGTGGGGAGCCATGTACCACAAAGACCAGTTCCTCCTTGGTTTTGACCTACTTCATGTGAAGCTGAGTCCTACTAGAAAATTCTAAACAGGATTGTTGGGTTGAGGTTGACAGTGATTTCTAGTTGCTGGAATAAGACATATAATTCATATAAACAAATGATAGAAAGGTGGCAAATAATAATTTCATTCTCAGACTTCCTTGATGCCTCTGTTCTTTCTTTATTTGTGTCATGAGAACATAGTGCTTTTGTAACTGAGGCATTCCAATATATGCTTGCTTTTATATTTTTATTAACTCCTTGAGTTCCAGGTCATGGGTGTTGCAAAATCCACTGCAGCTAGGCCTTCCTTCAGTCAAGAGAAGCTAAAATATATACCCACTTTCTTCCTACCCTTTTTAACATTCCTAGACAGCTTCTTTGGAATTAGTTTTTCCTCTTTCTGATTGAAATCTTTTTTTCCTTTAGTTTAGGATCAGTTCAAGTTTCAATAGTGAAGAGACCCAGTAATAATTTTAGTACTCCCTCCCCCTAGGAATTTTGCATCAGATGGTTATAGATATGGACAGGAAATTGGAGGAACTTGGAGAAAACACCTCAACACAACTAGAAGCTGATTTGCCTGAGGACAGATAGTGGCCATGAAAGTATAAAATAGGTAATGGAGTATAGAGGGCCATGAGGACGTGTCTTATCTCAGATCTATAAAGAAATTGTATGTGCTATGTTAGGCAATTCAAACAGTCCTAAGTAGGTGACACAGGAAGGCCATTGAGAAATGCAAGGTTCTCCTCAGCTCCCAGCGACAGCACCTGGAACAGTTGAGAAACTGCAAGTGGAGAGGACTTAACACGCTCTTGACAATTTCAAATCCGAGTGCTCCTGTTCCAGGAATTATTTTTAGAAATGTTATCTCGCATTTTCTTTTGTATTTGCTTTTATTATTTCTGTCCCTTCTAATTTTACACCTGAGGACTCTGTGTGGCAGTGTGCGTACATGACAGAATGGGTCTCAGGGTCAAAAGAGGGACTCCTGGCTTCAAAAGTCTTTTAGACTCAAGTATAAAAGTCAATAATCTCTTTATCAAATCATTGTGCTGCCTCAGAGTGGACTGAGGGACCTCCTCCCACAAAAGAAAAACACTTCACAAAATTCAAACCAGCACTGACATGTTAGTTTAAAAAGTAAAAGGTGACCTTTAAAAATAAGATATTTTTTTATCATGCTTGTTCAGAATGTTCAGAAGAATCTAGAAACCCAAGCATACAAAACCCAAAAGAATAATTTTCTTTTTTGAATTTTTGATCCTTTTCCTCTATATATCTATCTATCATCTATCTATCTATCTATCTATCTATCTATCTATCTATCTATCTATCTATCTATCATCTATCTATCTATCATCTATCTATCTAATCATCTATTATTCATTTATTATTTGTGCATTTAGTGTGTGTAGGTAGGAGCACACATGAGTACAGGTGTGTTTAAAGGTGTGGAAACCAGAAGACAACCGTGGGTGTCATTCCTTGGATGGATAGTGTGACCCATCTTGGTGGACAGAGTCTCTCAGTGGCATGGAATTCACTAAATACCCCATGCTGAAGCCCCACACATACTCCTATCTCTTCCTTGATACTCAGAGACTGCAAGTTCATACTACCACTTCCTACCTTTTAATATGACTTCTGAGCATCAACCTTGGGTCCTCTTGCTTTCAAGGCAAGCACTTTATTGACTGAGGTAGCTATCCAACCCTTTTGTATCATTGTGTCTGAGAGTCTGTGACTCTTATCAGCTAACAGTATCTTATTGTTTTAGGAAAACTCCTTAAAAATATTTGATTGTAGGACATTTATTATTTGGCTCCTACTAGGGATGAGACTGGAGGTATGTTACATAGAAATTACCTTTCTGCTCAGTAGTAGAATGCTTGTCTAGCATCCACAGAAGTCAGCACAGGCCCCTGAGGAGTGAGGCAGGTGAATCCCGATAGCTTGCTTGGCACACTGTTTCCATTCTTAGTGAGAAACCCTAACATGTGGCAATAAGTAGAAAAATGAATAGAGACAGTCAAAGTCCTGTTCTGACCTCTAAATGCTTGTCCTACATGTACCTGCACATGTATACACACCCAATACTCACTCATGAAAATACAGCAAATACAAAACAAGTTATAAAATGGAATTCATAGATTTTCAAACAAGGATAAAATGGACTGAAGAATTGGTTCAATGTTTGAAAGCATTTGCTGTTCTTGCAGAGGAACTGGGTTTGATTCCCGGTACCTATACTAGGTGGTCCACAAACATCTATAACTTCAGCTCCAAGGATCCAAAGGCAACTTCTTGCCTCTGAGGGAAACCACACACATGTAAGTATATATTCACACCCAACCCTAACCCTAACACACAGTTAAATAGATGTGAGTCTTTTAAAATTATAAAATGATATTTAACAGCATTTTCTAACCAAAGATAAAACGAAACCTCTGATATTTCCAATATCAGGCAAAACCCTCCTTTATAAACAGGCATCAGTTATCAGACAGGACTGTCAGTGTTTCCTGGTGTGCTAATTGAAAGGGAATTCATGTCCCTTCCATTGACACAGTACACTCTTGCTGTCTCTCGATATTTATTCCACTAATATAATGAGCATTGACGTCAATGGCCCTTCCTTGCTTCCAACTTACTCACTCCATGATGATATCAAATAGTTTCCTGAGTGAAAGAGGGGGTCATAAATATTTTATTGAGGTTGAATCATTATGTCAAGTGCTTCCTGATAGTCTCTTTCAATTGTTTACTTTTGCTATTTAGTGGGCGGTTGGTTTGGTAAGAGTGTGCGGAGTGAATGAGAATTTTGGATGTTACAATGACCTTGCACTGTTGGGAATATTTCACTGGAGGTAAATCTTTGCCTCATTTTTTCTAAGCAGCATCTAAGAGAATAGGTTACTCGGGCTGACAGTTAAGTATTTGGATCATTAACTTATAATTCTAGTTTTCTCTTTGTGTCTTCTCTGACGGATCTCAAGCTGAAGATTAGTTATAATTGACCTAATATTTAAATCACATGTAATAATCATAGATAATTATGGGTATATATGGTATGTCATGACCTTTGAACAATAAGCAATGATTAGGTCAGTGAATCTGACAGGTACATTACTTCAGACGGTTGTTACTTTGTTGTGAGACTATTAGAAGTCTCACCAAGCTCCACCCCTTTCCAGGGAGCTGTAGACAATTAATGGTTACATAGGAGTTGATGGGATGAGTCATTTTCTCAAAGATTTAGCCAGTTGGAGAGCCGTTGGAAAGAGTAAACTGTTCCTAGGAAAAGGAAAGGATTACAGAGGGTAACAATCCATTCTATATGTGTGTCAAGCTCACAAAACTTAAATTTAAATGTTAAAACTTCAGTAGACTTTTCTCAAAAAATTACTCAACATCAAAAGTTGAACTATTTGGTCAGTATTAAATGTTTTATGATACCCAAAAATGTAGTTTTAAATACTGAATAATGTAAGTATCATTTAAAATATTTTATCAGCATTAGACCTTAATGGGAAACTCCAAGTATTCCCGGGGAGTACTGACTAATTTGAAATATTCCACATAAACAGTAAAGCAAAATTTCCACTCATCACAATTATTTTGAAATGAGTTTATTATTGATAAATAATGAAGTCTTAGTCAGGGTTTCTATTCCTGCACAAACATCATGACCAAGAAGCAAGTTGGGGAGGAAAGGGTTTATTCAGCTTACACTTTCCACATTGCTGTTCATCACCAAAGGAAGTCAGGACTGGAACTCAAGCAGGTCAGGAAGCTGATGCAGAGACCATGGCAGAATGTTTCTTACTGGCTTGTTTCCACTGACTTGCTCAGCTTGCTTTCTTATAGAACCCAAGACTACCAGCCCAGGGATGGCACCACTCACAATTGGCCCTCCCCACTTGATCACTAATTGAGAAAATGCCTTACAGCTGGATCTCATGGAGGCATTTCCTCACCTGAAGCTCCTTTCTCTGTGATAACTCCAGCCTGTGTCAAGTTGACACGCCAAACTAGCTAGTACATTCTACTACATTTTACTCAATTTCCAGTTTTACAAAATCTTTGTACTATAGTAACTCTTTTCAATAGTAACTCACAATGTCTTAGAAACAAACTGAATTTTTAAGGGACCTGACTTTCCCTCCATAGATGCAGACTCTCAATAACCTGCTGAGGTAATATTTTCTGATGACTCATGGAACAGAGCCTTGAGAATCATGAGTTTCAGCCCAACCTGAGCTATAGAGAGATCGTGCCTTTAAAATAAAGCAACAACAATAAATAAATAAATAACAGATAAAACAAAGGACATTTCTTCAACATTAACTACAAAAATGATAATTTAATTACAATGAGTTATGCAATAGAAACCATGTCTAAACATGTCATAATGTTGGTGACAGAAAACTTTACTGCTGCATACCAAAACACATGTGAATTTTGAGGCTGCACTCAAAGAGCATATCTATTATCAACATAGTTGAAACTCAATGATAAAATTCCAGTTCAGAGAACATCAGAGTCCCATTCTGCATCGTCAGACATTGTAAACGGTAGACACTAAATTCTGACTTTGTGATACTGGTTTGCATTTAAGTTTGGGGAAAATCTGTTGCAACTCTAGCACTTCTATGTATCTGGATCAGTCTCACCTTGTCCTAAAAAGTCCATTTCTGACTTGCTTTTCACCCAAACACGTAACTAACATAACTACACATCCTCAAATGGTCCAGCTTACCAGGGGTGGAGCAGCAGGAGCTCCTGAGCAGATTAAAGCAAGGTTGTATATTCCTCTATTTCCTGATCTCCATCACTGCTTTGCAGGATGATCCCTCCCCTGTATCCGCAACTATTTCTGGGTTCTAGAAACATAGCTCTATTTCTTCCTCTACATGATTGGGAAGGTCATGGTTGGGTTTCCTAGTATTATGAGACTCTAGGCATTTTACCAATCCTTTATAAATCTGTGAAACTTAAGGTGATATCAGCACATGGTCCTCCCAATGAATGCTCTATAATTAATAATTTTAAATTAAGGTGTCATCTATTTCTTACTAGAACTCAGGTGTACTTGTTCTGGGTGCCCCATTGCCATCAACAATTCCACTAAAATGATGCTAGTCTGAGGACTTAATGCATACTAGGAGACGTGTTTGGCCATTGCTTTTATGTTAATCAGACACTCAGTGCAATATCAAGAGCTATTTTACAGTTGGAGCAATAAACCAGGCTGATAACATTTGAGCTGAGGAGTTAAAGCAGTTTCCATCTGGGAATGCTGACTGCAGACTACTCTTTTAGCTGCTTGACTCTCATCCTTATCTGTATCCAACTGTTCCCAAGGCTGGTATGGGAGATAAAGCAGGGTTTTCCATCCACATCTGTAAATATAAGTATTCCCTTTATGTTCTCTGAGTCTGAGATAATGCCTGGAACATCTAGATGACTCTATGATGAGAATATGGTATCCACAATATTTAAATGGAAGGAAGAACCTTTCCTAGGAGTATGGTGTTTTATCCATGCAAAGCTAATCTGTGCTACAGCTTAACTAAAGGACATGGATGTAACGACTAATCTTTGTGGTCACCTTAGAAAAACAGGACCCTCAATTGAAGAATTGCTACCCTTATCAGATAGGCCTATAACTTTGAGGCATTTCCTAATTCTTCACTGAAACAGAAGGTGCACACTGTGAGTGGTGCCACCATCCCGAGGCAGATTGGGTTGTGTTATGTAGAAAGATACCTGAGCAAGTCACTAAAAAGTATTTCTTCATGGACTAGAGGTTCCTTCCTTGAGTGCTTGCTTTTGTTTCCCTCCACGATTGACTATAACCTGTAATTCAAACCCTTTCCTCTCTCAAAGTTGCCTTTAGTTGTGGTGTTTATCCCAGAAACAAGAGTTCTAGTTGCAGAAGACTTCTAGTTACAGAACACTCTCCTAAATATTCATGTGCTGTTAAGGTTTGTGCCTTTTGATTTTTCCCATTATGGAGATATAATAAGCTTGAATGAGGTGGGACCTTATGGTCATTGAGGAAGGGCCTATGAGAGTGATTGTGAGACTCTAGCTAGCTTCTTCCTCTTTTCTTTTGCTTCCTGGTTAATGATACTGATCAGCTTGTTCCACTTCATAACCCCACAGGAACAAATGTATGGGGACAATATATCATAGGTTAGAATCTCCCTAATTGTGACTCAAAACAAATCCTTTTCTCTTTTTTTACTGTACCAGGTATTTCATTACAGTGATAGAAAGCAGTGAAACATAGCTAGACACCTGGAGATTTAGTGTGAATGTAAAGATATGTGCTATTGGTCAAGGAAGATGTTTTGAAACGAGTATTTACTGGATAAACAGGGTTGGCAACAAGAGAACTCTAGCTTGGAGAATGTGGCCAAGGGCTCCTCAGTTTTGTGTGTGTGTGTGGGGGGGAACAGACAAAAAGAGTATTCATCAGTAATAGCTTTTGAGGGTTTAAAAGATTTAAAGATTCCCAACACCTGTTTCATATGCTTGGCTACAGCTTATAACTCTAATTTAAGATTCTGTCTTATTATGACTTAAATTAAATGCAGAGTCATCCCATTGTGTAGAGCATCTTTGTATCATCATCACCAAGAATAAGTCTTGCCTAAGACTTTTAGAAGGTCTAGCCACAGTAACTGACAACTGTACCTAGGTGTTTATCATTTTTTAAATGATGCTTTTCAGTGTTCTATCTCTAATGTAAATTTTTCGTGTTATTCTTTAATTCAACATTTAGCTTTTGATACTTTCATTTTATGCCTCTCAGTCTCTCTTCAAGGTTTTTTTTTTCACTTGAACCCATCTGATGTTCTTTTCACTAATTATGGCCTTTAGGTAGTTGATTAATTGATCCCAATGGCAGGGTGCTAAAGACAGCGAGCACCTGGGAGTTATCTATTGCATAAAGATCCTTGTCACATTTTTCATTTGTCCCACTTATAAGGGAATATTGCTTCCCATTCAATTTAAAAATCAGCACAGTCAAGTGTAAGAGAGAGGGAAACACAAGGCTATGCAACTGTCTGATTATAACTAAGCTTTTTATGGTGGGTCATTTATTCATAGAGTATATGCTGAAAGCTGAGATAAAAACAATTACCTGCATCAGGATGATTTCCATCACACACAAACAAGTGTCATTGCTCAATTTACCACCAAAACAAATAGTAATAGGATGTATTTGAAGACATTTTTTCTCTCATAAAAAAGACAGAAGGATCCTGAGAGATAATCAGGGGATGCTTATCACATCTGTTACTATCAGGTCGGACCTTGCTTCAGACAGTTTTTAATTAATAGATCTGGTTTAGAAAATAGAACTGTTTTTCTCTTAATATGTTTTACATCACAGTTAAAACTGTTCAAATGAATAAAAACCTAGAAAAACTAGTGACTTCAGAATGTAAGTAAGCATTAAAATACCAGGACTACAATACTATATCCTTTTATGTTGTGTTTTACACAAATGTTTACAGAATTGACCCAGTAAAAGTACAACATAACTTTTTTGCTAATTAATAGATATGCTCCTTTGATTTTCTAGTTATATCCATTTTACTTAACAATTAGAAGATGTTTGGCTGCATCAAGTATGTGAATGAGTCACATTGAAGTTATTCTGAAGAACTCTCACTGCAAAGAAATAAATTTATATTATAGAAATAGGCTTGCTTTTGAGAAGACATCAGGACACATGGCTTTAGCACAAAGTGGAAGCAAATGCATGATTTTACTTGCAAATCTGATATGTAGACCCTGTATTTATGTCCTAAGCCTCATTGTGGCCACGCTGCCACACAATCATAAGCTAAAGCAAACTCACTCTTCTCATTAAGACACCCCTGAACATGTGTGAGCATGTGTGAAAGCCTCAATACATTTGCCTTGTTTTAATCTTTCATTTAAGTAAAAATGATGATGTTCTTGGGGAGAAATATCTGTTTGAACAGAAACTACATTATCATAAATTAGGAGAATATAATAATATTTTGTTAAATAAGAATAAATTATGTTGTTCAAGGGTATATTTTTAGTTTGCCTGCAACATGATAAACTCACCTTTGCAGCAGTGGATATGGTTTGTCTGGACCTGGTTTATTTCAAAAGGCTAGGGAGGGTTTTATGCTGCACTGTCTTATCTTTTTGTCTGTCCACCAAGCACTGCACTCCATACTTTAAAAAATTATCAAAATGGAAAGGAGTGTGAAGGAAACACTGGAAAGATAAGCTCTAAGTGATTCCATGCTTTTTGAAGAAAATAGGCATTCCTTCACAAAGGTTGGGAGGTGAAGGAAGGCAAAATTCCAAGATTTGGGTCACAAGACAGAGATACGAAGGATTTCACATACTGATGGAATCCAGAGCAAGACACAGTTGGCAGTAATGAAGACAGGAAAGGGAGAATCCTATGATAAACGAGGACTGCAAATAGCTGTCCTCACAAACATCACGTAGAAAATGCAGACTGTTGTTTAATCCCTGAGCTCTTCCTTAGGCTGGAAATCTACAGTGGAAACTTCACACGAGAGTTTTGTTTTATGAGATAATTTGTTGTCTCATTTTTCTGAAAAGCTGGAGAATTCCTCTGAATATACACTCACTGGAATCTTTGTATTCTTGTTATAGAAGCCAGAAACATAGAGACTGGATAGAGTAGAAAACATCTAAATAAGCAATATAACTTGTTTTGAATGTCTTCCCTAGATAATTACTTTTAGTGTATTTTACACACATCCAAACTGCAGACATCACACACACACACACACACACACACACACACACACACACAAAACATATTAAAAATTACTATTGTTGTTTGAAGAATATTAATCCTTTTATAAATATCCTTGTCATAGTCTTTTGCTTTCTTTTTTCTTCAGGAAAATTATAAATAAGAGATACTTCAGTATATGACGGGAACCAAGAGATTGGACTTGAATATGATCTCTATTTTCTTTACATTTTATATTTGTCACATGACTTTATAAAATAAATGTGTGAAACCCTGTAGCCACCATGAAAATTTTTCTTTCTACCTGATAATCTCTCTTGTATGAATTTGACTTTTGTGTTTCTATTCCACTCATTTACATGTACCCTTCAACACAGACTATATCTACATCATGTATTTACTTCTAAAATTACTTATTGGTGTTTGACTTGTGATCTTAACTCTTTATAGAAATAGAGATAAATAAGGATGGGTAGATATAGATGATGGTGATGATGAAGATGAAGATAGATGATAGAAATAGATAATAGATAAATAGGTAGATAAATGATATACTGATGATAGATAAATAAGTAGATAGATGATAGCCTGATGATAGACAGACAGACAGATAGATGATAGATAAATGATAGATAGGTGGGTGATATAAAGCCAGATATATGATAGAGAGATAGAAAGTAGAAAGATAGACAGATGGCTAGCAATTCATGCAGTATTCCTTTAGAATAAAAGTCCCAAGAACTTTAATATTACATTAATCTATTCCTAAATCAATGGATAAAGAGAAGCCATACTCATTTCTGGAAAAAAAGGCATTCAGACTAGTATTCTGATAACATGGTGTAAGGTTTCTGGCTCCACACTGATCTTGAAAGGGTGGAAGAATAATTATTACTGGTACCTTTGTAAAGGATGGCACCAAGTGTAAGGTCTTCCATCACAAAGATGGAGATTTCTGTGTAAAATGAGAGCAGGAAGTTGTCTTTCAATCTTTCTTGTTCTCATTAATTCATTCACTTGTGGATTCATTCATTAATTCAGCTTTTTCAATGTAGTACTGTGTATTGAATCTGTAGTCTCACACATGCTAGGCAGGCATTCTACCGAACTACATCACCAGTTCAGTATTCATTGTACTATTAGAGCAAGTGACTCTGCTCCCCCCGCAAAAAAGCATAAGAATTACTAGAATTACCTTTCATATAAGAGTATGGCATGCTGAGTTACCTATGCTCCCCATTTGCATTTATTTTGGTGTTACTAAGTTTGTGCTGTGCTCAGGGTCTCTTCTCATCACTTAGATAAGGCAACTGGAGAAGACTCTTAGGGAAAAGATGGAATGCTGCATGCTCCAATTCAAACTCACTATCAGGTCTTTTGGTAATCTGATGACGAATAGCATCATAGAATGTCATCTCAGGCTCAAGGATATTTCATATATTGCCCAAGGTTTTTATAAGCTACATACAACAGGGCTTGGATAAGTCATGGTTTGGAAATCACAGAGGACATATAGTATTTTCTCTTCAACTACTTTTGTAGAACCACTCTTTGCACTAATTTCCAAAATCATCTCTTTTATTCATCTGGTCCTCCATTCCTTATCACATCTATTTTTCTCTATCTGCAGTTTTTCATTTCTCTTTTTTTTTCAGCATATCCCGTGGCCTATGTACTCTGTGGCAGGGCTAGTTTTGCCACTACCAGTTATTCATTCTATACACTTTTTACTCAGTATAAGCCTTACCCATTCATAGCTAATTAAGAGATAGAATCAAAGACTACTGCTAAAGTTGTTAAATTAATTTAATACCAGTTTCCCTGTGCAAATGAGAAGAAACACACTGTGTTTCAGTGGTGGGGCCATGGGCTAATACATCATAGTATATCTCTCATGTGTTAGGCCAATAATTGTAATTTTATTTCACAATTAACTAGTTGGGTGATATGTACTATATACTAGTTACCTACTCTACTTGTGGCACTGGAAAAATCTGACGGAGAGCTGAATACAGATAGAACACAAGCCAGATTGTTTAGGAACTTGTACAAACATACTATTTTAAGAGATTTTGATTCTCACAACCAAGAGAGAAGGCATGGTTCATGAATATTTGTCACATAGAAGCTTCTAGTTTATTTCATCTAGAATCATGTCTGGAAAACACTGAACATGAGTCAGAACATGGCACAAGTAGATTTTAGTTAGCTAGTGCACAGTGGTGGGATGTGTCCACAAGCAATTAAAGCAATTTGCATGCTGTAGTGAGCGGGCCCGCCCAGACAAAACAATACTCAAGACTGTGAATATAACCTCTAGAACTAAATGAATGAGAAATTCATCTTTGTTGTTTGAGAAACATTGTGTGTGAACTTCATTTGGGAGCTCTTGCGCATCCTCAGAATATAGTAGTTGACTTATCTCATAGCAAAGAATATAAAAGAGAACACAGCAGGCTCACAAAATCTAGTCTTGCACAACACAGGAGATCATGTGCCCTTACTGTTCAAAGCACACAAGGGAGACACAGAATACAAAAATTCATTTTAGACACAAAGAACATGTGGGTGGGGTGTTTTGTACTTGGTTGTAAAGCTGTGTGTAAAACTATGGCTAATTACCCACTATTTTCCATCAACACAGATACACTTCAAGGGTCTAATTATGTACATTTTATTACTTAACAATACAAACATATTCAGACTATCTGTGGTGTGTTGCATATGATTCCCTACATAAATTTTAGAAATATTTTATTATTTGAAAATAACATGGTGAAGATATTACATTAAATAATAGGTTTCATATTTAAGTGGAGTGAGACTGTAATATGTTAATATCTGAATAATTCTAAGACTTTCACTCAAAACTGGAGTGTGTCATTTCATAAACTTCTCTGTTTTTCTCTGTAAACTTGCTTTCTAAATTTGTTACTGTTTCTTATATTTATTGCTAAGTATAGTATATATTACATCTACTATAAAGGTTTCTTTTCCATTAATTTCAAAACTTTTGTGGGTATTTGGGAAACAGCTCTTTTATTGTGTTTTTAATCATTGTTTCTAATGGTTTAAGACTACATCCCAGTCTATCTTGGTAGAAAGTACGAGTTCTTTTCAAAGTACCTAAAAAATGAATATTCCTTTTATTTTATTGTCTTTGATTATCAAAGCAGCAAACTCTATAATATGTGAATTACAATAAACTTATATCAACTATTCACTTTAACATCTTTGACCAAATAATTCTAACATGTTGGCTAATGTTCTAAGAAAAGCATTGAGTAAGTTATCATCAACACCCCCCCTCTCATTGTATATGGATAATAAAATAATTTTAATAGTGGAGGTTTTCATAGTCCTTTTCACCAGGTACTTCTTGAATTACTTTATGAATGTTACCATGTCATTTTTTGACTTTGAAATTAAGAGGCAGACACTCTTTAATTCACAATGAGAAAAATGGAAGCAGAGAGAATAGAGGCCACTTGATAAAGTCACAGAGATATTAGCTGGCATAGACAGGACTAACCTCCACATTAGGACCCCTGATTTTTGTCCTTTAACTCAAGTTGGTACTTGAGACGTTATGAGTGCCTTGCTCTAAGATTATTTAACAGTTAGAAACTGAGACTCTAGGAGCCTTGAGTATTGACTAGTCCCTTAGATAGGTTAGAAATAAGGGAGAGGTAATGGAAATCTTTACAGGGTATCAAATAGGTGTGGAAAGAAAGGAGCTGACAGCAGAAAGGTGATTGGGGAATGAAAAGAGGTTCTGAAACTCACGGCTTCCTGATGTGTCATTTGATGTTCACCTTCTATTCACAGCCAAAAAGGATCAACAAGACCAGATGGCAGAAGTAGAGAAATTTTAATCTGTGTCCTGGGATATTCCTGTATTCTTAGATAAGGATGTGAAATACTTTAATGAGATGTTAAAACCGTAGAACACTCTACCTAGGTAGGAAAACCAATGCCTATCCAGGACCTAAACTATAAAATGCTTCCCTTATTTTAAGCAGCATGTATATAAAAGACCAAAAGAATGAAACATATAAGGATGAAGCAGTAAAGATATCTGTTAAGGCTCTGGATTTATTCATATAGCCCTGGATTATAAACTGATATTCTAATTTTCAGTAAAGTTCACATAATTTGATTGTTGTTTTTGTTTTTGTTTTTGTAAAAGTACTGTTTTTAAAACCTTTTATTGTTGTTCTTTTTGTTGTTCCTAGATGTGGGTGAAAAGGGAGTTTCAGAAACCCTCTTGGAAAGAATGCATTGTCCTTTCATAAATGAATGGAAATTCTCCTTTTCAGTAACTTGATTTTCTTTCCATGGAAGACTCTTTGGAAACATAGCATCTCATTTGGAATAGCAGTGTGTGGTGGAAATCTGTTTTCAGACTTCTGTCCATCAGTGTGCATGGCATAGGTTCAAGTCTGGAAGGATGGCGTTCATCGTGTCCTAAAAGAAAGGCTAGGCTACATTTAAGTATCAATTGACAGCCCGGAAGGCCAGGAGAATAAATGAATAGAAATAAGCAACAGTAGGAGGTGGGGAACTTGGGGAAACACTAGAAAGTCCCACATGCTAGGGATATGAGAGGCTCCCAGGGCCTAACAGGGATGGCATTAGCTGAAATATACAACAGCAGGGAGATAGAACCTGAGGAGAACACCCCCAGTAGATAGATATAGCCCCAGTGGAGGGATGAGACCAACCACCCATCTAAAAAGTTTTACCCCGGGGGTTGGGGATTTAGCTCAGTGGTAGAGCGCTTGCCTAGCAAGCGCAAGGCCCTGGGTTCGGTCCTCAGCTCTGGAAAAAAAAAAAGACAAAATAACAAAAGTTTTACCCCAGAATTGACTCTGTCTAAAGGAAATGCAGGGACAAACATGAAACAGAGGCTGAAGGAAAGGCCATCCAGAGATCGTCGCACCTTGGGATCCATCCCATCTGCCGACACCAAACCCCAACACTATTGCTGATGCCAGGAACTGCTTGCAGACAGGAGTAGAGCTGTCGCCTGAGAGGCTCTGCCAGCTCCTGACTAAGACAGATGCAGATACTCACAGCCAACCATTGCTCTGAGCCTGGGGACCCCAACAGAAGTGTTAGGAGAAGGACTGAAGAAGCTGAAGGGGATTGTAACAACAGTATCAATTAAACAGACCCCCAAGAGCTCCAAGGGATCAACCAACCAACCAATGAGTATGCTTGGGTTGGCCTATGGTTCTGCTACCAGAGGACTGCCTCATCCGGCGTCAGTGGGAGGAAAGGCGCTCGGTTCTGTGGAGGCTAGATGCCACAGAGAAGGGGGATGCTAAAGGGGTGAGGCAAGAGTGGGTGGGTTGATGGGAAGCATCCTCTTAGAGGCAAAGAGGAGAGGCGGGGGTGGAGGGTTCGTGGAAGGGAAACCGGGAAAGAGGATAACATTTGAAACGTAAATAAACAAAATGATTAATTAAGAAAAAATAAAGTATCAATTCGAGGTTACCAGCCTCATGCTTCTACTTACAGTTACAGGGTATAAAGTGTAAATTATCTGATATTGCTTTCCATGAACATACTTCTAATGATATTTCCGGGTGGCCAAGAATTGATTCTTAGTCAACAGATATTGCATCAACTCTTGGTTTTCAACAATCTATTTTCTCTCTTTGATTTAGGTTATAAGTTCAGAAATAAACCTATCACTAATCTCACTAGGAATAAATGGAAAACGGCTGCGTGACACAGTTGGTGTTCCTTGGTGAATATGTCAGATGGGGTGGGTCAACTCATTGGGAGTGTCTGACCTTTTCTCTTTTAAAAATATCTGAGAGAAAAACACTCTGGATGAAATTCTGCTTTCGAAATATTCTGCATTAACAATTTAGATGTCTTTGGTAAAGGGAATGGAATGTTGGCGTGTATCACCAAAACATATACTGCAAACCATGGCAAAATATCCAAAGTCTATTTTACACATTGCCTGCATATGGACATGTAGTATTTTTTTTAAGAGACAGCTTTATGAAATTCCCTGCATTAGAGGAAATGTGTGTTTTTATAAGTGACAAGTAATAAGTCATTCCTTGCATATATTATGAGAACAAACACAAGAAACTAGATACTACCCGATGGTTTTCAAGAGTCTGTTTAATCTGTATAGAGCTGCAATAAATAGTCAGTGCATTTTTGAGCTAAAAAGTCACTCTAAAGTGAATAAACTAAACCCACAGAATTAAATAATTAACTGGAAAAATGTAAAACATGCAGACAATTGATTGTGTCATTTGAATGTAAGATCTCTTCATGAACATTGTTTAGACATTTCAATATCCATGTGCTGTGGCATGTTTTAGATTTTTTTTTAATGTTACTATAAATAAATACCAGAAGCTGAGCACTTAATAAAGAAAGGAGTTTTATTGAACTCACAAGTTTGGAGGCTGAACATGCAAAGATTATGATGCTGGATTGAGTGAGTGTCTCATTGGCTGCATCAAATCAGTATCAATGGCAGCATGGCTAAGTGTGGCGGAGAGAAGAAGCATCAGACAGCAATCCATGAGGCCACATGTGTGAGAGAAGGAGAGTCCTTTCTTACTCACCATTGATAGCAATACAGTGTCATATGCTCCGCTGACATTTCAGAAGGAAAACCTTATCCTATCTAAAGACTGTTAGACTAATGGTCTAAAAATCCTCCCACTAGGCTGCGCCATCTTAGACTCATAGTTTCCTAACAGTGCCATGCTGAGAACCCTCTTTCAAACAAATAAATCCTTAGGAGATGCATTCAGATCATATCCCAGTCCATAGCAGGTGTGTGTGTGTGTGTGTGTGTGTGTGTGTGTTATAAAAAAACAGTGTTAATCTACACATTAGACCAAGTGTGTTCCGTACTTCAGGTGTGTGTGTATGTGTGTGTGCACGTGTGCGTGTGTGTGTGTGTGTGTGTGTTTAATCTGTTTGAAACTAAAATTGTTGCTATGCCAAATTCTTAGGACTGACAACTCTGCTTCAATTATAGTGTACTTGTTATGAGTCAGCTCCTTTGTGAAAAAGATAGACTTTCTTATTTAAACTTCAGTTTAGAATTTGATGAAAAATACACTTTTGTACAGTAATGATAAGGTTTGTTAAAGCAACTCTCTCTTTCTTTCTCTCTGTCCCTCTCTTCATCACTCGTCCTGTGTACAGGTATATGACACTGGAACTGTTTTGTACATTTATGATACATATATAAATGCATGAGTGTATGACTTTCTTTTATATTTAAATTTACAAAATACCTGTTTATAGAATCTCCCTTTATCTGCCTATATCGTGTTAGTAATAAGCCTTCATCACAGCCCTATGGCTATTATTCTCACTGTAAACCAGTAGTGTTGCTATACTCTGAATGACATACAATGTCCCAAGAGAAATGTGGCAGAATTGGTATAAAGTGAACTGTCTTTACTTGCCTGTGCTCTGGAAAATTTAAGGAGAAGAATTCAGTAGCACAGAGAAATCACATATCTACAAATATGATGTGCTCGTGTTTCTACAGAAATAAGTGTGATTTTCTTTCAGTTTATGTAGTTTGTAAACAGAGACTCCTTTGACTTTCTAACATATCCTCCAAAAATTAGAACAATTAGTTTGATCAAAATGTAAAGTCAATCCCCTAACCATATGAAATTTGACCTGGCTTTCTCAAACATTGCCTGTACATAACTCAGTCTTTGCTCGTGCTGGTTTTAACAAACTTGGTATATGATATTGTAGGTGGACGGAGATATCTTTGTACATTAAATGGCACAGCTGTTACTGCCAAGTCTCTGAAATACCTACTGCATTGGCAGAAAAGGCTCTGACTCTCATCTTCAGAGCAGAAAACTGTAATCCAGAATAGTCAGGCTGCATGATCAGGCTAGGGCTGGAAACTTGGACTCCCTCCATCAAGGCTGGCTTCCTTTCTCTCAAAGTTTACCCCATTTCTACTGTCTCTTTTTCTGAGCATGTATAATCTAGGTTAACCAAAGAAAAGCCAGTTCCTTTTCAGGATTTTTCACATTCCTGCTGTGTAGAAGGAGCTGCAACAGGACTCAGCATGAAAACATTTCAAAGTTTTAGAGTCTTAAAATGTTACATTTTATTATTTCATAACTGTTTGAGATTTTCATACAGCATATTTTGATCATATTCGATCCTTTTCCTGGATCCACACAACACTCCCAACCCACCAAAATTTATATCTTCCTTTTAAACCAATGGCTCAGGCATTAAGATCAACAACTGATAAACTGTTGTATGACAACAGACACTGTCAACAGGACCAAACAGCAGCCCACAGATTGGGAAAAGATCTCCACCAACCTTCAATCTGACAGAGAGCTAATATCTGAAATATATAAAGAACTCAAGAAGTTAGACACCAACAATCAATAAAACACAATCAAAAAATGGGGTCTAGAGCTAAACAAAGAAATCTTTAATGGCCAAGAAACACTTAAAAAATGTTCAATACTCTTAATCATCAGGGAAATTCAAGTCAAAGTGTCTCTGATATAGCTGTCACCTGGGAGGCTCTGCCAGTGCATGACAAATACAGAGGGGGCACTCTCAGCCAGCCAGTGAACTGAGCACAGGGTCTCCAATGGAGGAGCTAGAGAAAAGACCGAAGGAGCTAAAGGGGTTTGGAACACCATAGGAGAAACAATCTGAGCCTCTCAGTATGCCCAGAGCTCCCAGGGACTAAACCATCAACCAAAGAATAAACATGGAGAGACCCATGGCTCCAGCTGCATATGTAGCATAGGATGACCTTGTTGAACATCAAAGGGAGGAGAGGCCCTAGGTCCTGAGAAGGCTAGATGCCCCAGTGTAGGGGAATACCAGGACAGGAAAGCAGGAGTGGATGGATTGGTGAACAGAGGAAGGGAGGATGGGTTAGGGGATTTTTGGGGGGAAAACCAGGAAAGGGACAACATTTGAAATGTAAATAAAGAATATAATAGATAAATAAATAAATAGATAAATAAATAAATAAATAAGAATGGTTAAGATAAAAAAACTCAAGTAACATGCTGGCAAGGATATTGGGCCAAAGGGAACATTCCTCCATTGTTGGTGGGAGTACGAACTTGTACAATCACTCTGGAAATCAATCTGGCAGTTTCTCAGAAAAATCTGAAGTAGTTCTTGTGACTCAGCTATACCATTCCTGGGCATATACTCAAAAGATGCTCCACCATACTACCAGGACACATGTTCCAATATGTTTATGGTAGCTTTATATGTAATAGCCAGAAACTTGAAACAATCCAGATGCCTCTCAACCATAGAATGAATAAAGAAAATGTTTTTCATTCACACAATGAAATACTACTTTGCTAGTAGAAATAACGACATCACGAATTTTGCAAGCAAATGGAAGAAGGTAGAAAATATCATCCTGAGTGAGGTAACTCAGACCCAAAAGAACATGCACGGTATGTACTCACTTATATGTGGATATTAGCCATATAATATAGGATACGCAAAGAGGCTAAACAGCAAGGAATTTTTCTTAACTAAATTATTTGAAGTGAGAGCAGCCACTTTTAATCCAGATCTTCAGAGGTGGGAAGATCTGCTTTTACTCTGTGTCAAACCTTCTGCCAGCCTATGGAAAGGACTTGGGAGAAGGAATCTTTCTCTCTCTGCCTGCTTGCTCTTGCTCTCACTGGCAAGCTCATTCCTTCACGGGCATTAAGGTCTACTTCTTCAAGATTTCATCATGTACTGAAGACCAGTTGAGACAGTCAATCTTATGGACTAACCAATAGCTGTGTTAGTGGACTTTCCGTTGGTAGACAGGATTGTTTGACTCTCTTGGGCATAACTTTTAATCTACTCTAACATCCCTCAATATATACATTGAGGGATATATATATATATATATATATATATATATATATATATATGGTTAGGGTTAGGGTTATATATATATATATATAGGGTTTTATATATATATATATATATATATATATATCCCTCAATATATATATTGAGGGATATATATAAATATATAATTAATATATAACATATAATATATAATATAATAATTAATATTACTTTATAATATATAAGTATATAGTAATATAATTAATAATATACATATATATGATATTAGACATACAGAAAGATGTGTGTGTATCTTTTCTGTCAGTTCTGTTCCTCCAGAGAACTGACAGAAAATATTCTTTCATCCCTCATATCCACAATGATTCCTGATCCTTGAGAGGAAGGATGTGATGTAGAAATTCTATTTAGGACTGAACACTCCTAAATCTCTGCCACATCACCAATCAGCAATCTCTGTTTACCTTCATTTGCAGAAAGACTCTCTTCTCATGAAGAGTGACACACACACACACACACACACACACACACACACACACGTCTGTCCAATGTATAAGAAGCTATAACATATCCCTTTCTGTTGTTCACTTAGTAAAATAGTAGGGAACCAGAGATCAGTCTTGAGAAACACAGACATCTGCCTTTAGGAAAGCAAGGGCAAACAGATTTCTTTCCAAGCATTCTGTGGAAGTTTTGGAAAACTCATACCCAGTGTGCTGAAAACTGAGAATGACGTCTCAGGGCACCATTCCCGCACTTTCCTGAGCAGTAGTTTTCTGGGGATTGCTGAGAGCTTCTTGGAGAGACATTTCCACCCTTGCAGACTGGACCTGGTCTCAGAGCCCAAAGAATCTCTTCTTTCATAGAACTGATTATTTTTATTATCACTATTATTTTATCCTGTTTCAACATTAGCGTCTCAGAGCTGCCAAAGCAACGGCACATGTGGCTTAGAAGAGCAGAAATGTTCTCACTCACAGGATCAGAAGATAAAATTCTGGAAAGGTTATTGATAAGCATACGCCTACCCCAGGCCCCGTGGCAGAATCCTTGTTCCTGGTAACTCTTGGAAGCCATAGTTATCTCTGATTTATTCTTCATTTGCAACAATCTCAGCCTCTGTTTCCACTTGATATCCTGACTCATCCTGACTTGTTTTCTTATAAAAGGCACAGACAACTGTATGTATAGTCACCAACTACCTAGTATGGCCTCACCTTGCCGTAACAACACCAGCAAACACTTCATCTCCAAAAATTATCCCACTCTTATGCTCCAAGCTGGTGAATTATACTGAAATACGAATTCGAATCATGTCTCCGTCCCTCAACCTTAGTATTAGAAAGAAAGTTATGCCTACTGAAAATAAAGTTCAAAAATTATAGGTTTATCAAGGAAATGCGTGGCAACATTTTACCTTCCCATTCAACAAAATGGCAAAGAGTTGCTTAATTGCTCAAAAATAGAGTACTGATGTTGCTGAGAATTTAATCCATGTCTTGAATGCAGTATACATAGAGATGTAAATCCACATTGAAAGGCACATTCTGTTCCCATAAAACTTTCCACTGAAGCATTTGAGTGGCAAATTGACAGTTTCTGAATTGTGCTCCATTTTACTTACAGGCTAAAGGCTTACATTTGCTGGAGTTTAAATGTTAAGAGGCCCTCAAAGGCCAGTGTGTTGGTCCCCAGGGTAAAACCTTTGGAATGTGTTAGAACTTTTAAAGGTAGGGGATCATGGGAGTTCCTTGGATCACTGACTGGCAAGACACTCTTAACATGCATCGTGGAACTCATTTGTCCTTTACTCCTTCTGACTTCCTGGTGGGTGCAGTAAAAGGTTGGATGCATAAATGCCCCTGTATGATGGGAGGCCTAGACACTGATCTGAAGGCTTGGGGTGACTCAGTCTTGAATCCACAGCTCCCAAACTGCAGACTAACATGACCCTTTCTTTTTACAGCTGATAGTTACAGGTGTCTGTTTTAGTGATGGGGAGTTGATCAACATACCACCCTCTAATATTCCACCACGTGGTCACATTGTTGGGAATCTCAATAAAAAATAACTCATATCTGCAAATTTCACTACAGAATGGTATCTTTCTAATGTCTTGTATCTACAAATAAAAGGACGAGTGATTTTAAGACACATGTTACTCACACAGAACAAGTTCATAGGCAAATCCCTACAGAAACATTAGCAGCTAAGGACATACTACCCATATAAACAGATGAAGATGAACTGCAAATAAAAACATGGGCATTCGGTAGACTGGGGACTTTGTCTGAGTATAAGATGCCATTGGGTTCCAGCCCTGAGTTTGATTATTTTCCACAGTCTACTCCTCTGGGGTATGTCTGCTTCTTCTTTTTTTTTTTTTTTGTTCTAGAGCTTTCAGGTGTACTTTTAAGTTGCTAGTATGAGATCTCTCCAATTTCTTTATGAAGATGCTTAATGCTATACTTATTTCTTTATAAAGGCACTTAAGCACTGCTTTCAATGTGTCCCATACGTTTGGGTATTTGTGCCATCATTTTCGAGGAATTCTAGAAAGTTTTCAGTTTCTTTACTTATTTCTTCCCAACCCAGTGGTCATTTAGTAGAGAGTTGTTCAGTTTCCATGAGTTTGTAGTTTGTTTCTATCGTTGATGAATTCCTGCTTGGAGGATGATCTGATCAAATACAAGGGGTTATTTCAATTTCATTGTTATCTACTGAGGCTTGCTTTTTGACTGACAATATGGTCAATTTTGGAGAAGGTTCCAGGAGGTGCTGAGAAGAAGGTATATTTATTTGTGTTTGGATGAAGTATTCTGTAGATATCTGTTAGGTCTATTTGATTCATAACCTCAGTTAGTTTCATGATTTCTGTTTTCCTTCTTTCTTGATGGCCTGTCCATTGGTGGCAGCAGAGTGTTGAAGTCTCCCACTGTTAATGTGTGGAGGTTGATACATGATTTAAGCTTTAGGAACGTGTCTTTTATAAATGTGACTGCTCTTTCTTTTAGGGCAGAGATGTTTAGAATTAAGATTTCAACTTGGTGAGGTTTTTTTCTTTAATGAACATGAAGTGTCCTTCCTCATTTCTTTTGATTAAATTTGCTTTACAGTTCCAGCTTGCTTCTTGGGTCTGTTTACTTGACCCAAGTAACTTTTTCTAGCCCTTTATTCTAACGTAATGTATATCTTTATGACTGAGGTATGTTTTTTTGTGAAAGATCTACCCCAAGACTCAGCTTTACCACTTCTTGGCATACACTCAAAAGATGTCCCGCAATATCACAAGGACACTTGCTCAATTATGTTCAATTATTTGTAATAGCCAGAAACTGTAAACAAGCTAGATGTCCCTCAACTGAAGAATGGATAAAGAAAATGTAGTACACATAGAATACTACTCAGCTATTAAAAACAAAAATACATTTGTAAGGAAACTGATGGAACTAGAAAATAATATCCTGAGTAAGGATACCCATATCCAGGAAGACATGCACAGCAGGTACTCAATTATAACTGAATGTTAACCATAAATTATAGCATAACTGTGCTACAATTCACAGACCCAAATAAACTAAAGAAGAAGGATGGCCCAAAGAAGGATATGTGAATCTCACTAAGACAGGTAAATAAAATAAACATTGCAGGCAGATGGAGAGAGGGAAGAGGGTGAGAGAAGGAGAGAGGAAGTGAACAGGGATGGGGAATAGGTATGGTGTGGAGGCCGGGAGAGGGCTGGAAGAGAGAACAGAAATTGGTGAGGGTCATCTGTGGGACAAGATGTAGACCTGGAACAGGGGAGACTTCTGGTAGTCTATAGGTCTACCCTAGCTGAGACTCCTAGAAGTTGGTGATATAAAGATATGAAGTGGTCATCTCTTGTCTGTGAGGACTTCCAGTGGAGGGAGGGGTACATCAACCCACCAACAAAACCTTCCACCCAAAATTTGTTCTGCCTACAAGATTCAAAAAGCTACAGATGGAACAGAGACTGGGGAAACTGCCAACCAATGACTGGCCCAATTTGAGACACATCCCATGGGAGAGAGCCAACTCCTGGCACTGTTAGTGATACTCTGCTGTGTTTGCAGGCAGGAGTCTAGCATAACTGTCTCCTGAGAGGCTTTATCCAGCAACAGATGGAAACAGATGCAGAGACCCACAGCTGAACATCAAGCAGAGGTCAGGGAGTCTTGTGGAAGAGTGGGGCATAGGATTGCGTGAGCCGGAGAAGTCAAGGACACAAGAAGATCTACAGAGTCAGCTGCCCTGGACCCATGGGGGCTCACAGAGATGAAACCACAAGCAGAAGAGCATGATGGGAATGGACTTAGCTCCATACACATTTGTAGTAGAAGCACAGCTTGGTCTTCATGTGGGCCCCCCAACAGTTGGAATGGGGGCTGGCTGTGACTCTGTCGCCTGTCATTGGATCTCCTTTTCCTAACTGGACATTCTGGTTAGCCGCAGTAGGAGAGGTTGTGTGCTTAGTCCCACTGCTCCTTGATGTCCCAGAGCAGGGTGATGTCCAAGGGGGGCTCCTCTTCTCCAAGAAAAAGGGGAGGAGATAATGGGGGAATTTATGAGGGAAGGACTGGTAGGAGAAGACTGAGGGGGGCTGTCATAGGAATGTAAAGTGAATAAATTAATTTATAAAACGCTGTCTGGGGGTCATAGGGGTCCACTTCTGGTCCAAGGTAGCACCACATAGGTAGTCTCCATAAATACACAAACAGACACACAAATAATTAAGAAAATAGATCTTTGTATTTATGTTATTTTTTTGTTTGTTTGTTTGAGAAGCAGTGTTTGGCCCGAATACTTTTGTGTACAGCTTGCAGTCCCAGTGCCCATTCAGGTGAAAAGAAGACATCAGGTCTTTTAGAGCTGGAGTTACAAAGAGTTGTGAGCTACTCATGGAGAGAGTGGGAACTGAGCTCTGGGATTCTAGAAGAGCAGTATGTGCTCTTAACCACTGAACATTCACAGTTCCTTCTAAAGAGCCACATTCATTTCTTATCCCAAACTTCTTACTTAATATTATAGTTTTATTAAAAATACGCTAAATTTTCCTAATTTCTGGAAATAATACAATCTTTATGTTTTATAATTAATATGCTTAATTTTATTAATATCATATAAAATGTGTATACATTCCTATGAAAAAGACTGGTTAAGCTGTGTGTGATGGCCTGGATGTGCAGTCTTAGCACTTGGGAGGGTAACAGGGGTTTCTGTGACTTGGGTGCTAATCTGAGCAGCACAATCAAACCTTTCCTCAAAAACAAAAGTGAGAGTTTGTATCACATGAAGTGAGTCTCTCTCCATTTCTTATTTCCTCTGCAGTCTTGTCTCCAGCCTTCTATACTTTGGTATAGAAGTAAGCACAGCCATTATTTTACCTTAATTTAAAACCAGAAGGTCATTGTCCAGTGACTTTAGTTTATATATTTCAACTTGCTGATTATGCAAAACTTGAAGTGGCCAGTGTAGGGTTAATGGAATAGTTCCTTTTCAATATGATAACATCATCTGATGGAAATTCACTTAGTTCCCCCCAAAGTGTCTGATTGCAAATATTACAGTCATGTACTTTCTTCCCATTTCAATTAGGATGGCATTCCTTATGAAAGATAATTTTCTAGCGTAGAGAGAAACCAATCTATCCTATTTTTAACCACCCAAGCAGTTAAAAAGCAAAGCCGAGATTTGGATTATGCATTCAATGCTGTTTATAAACTTGCTAGATAGGCTTATGTGCAGAGTTTTAGATAATGAGAGAATCAAATGAAGCTTAAAAAAATAAAACATAATAAATTCCATTCCAGGATTTTGTTTAGCTTCCTGAAGCAAGCAATTACACTGTACGACAGGACAGGGCTATCAATCCCAACTCTATTTCAAGCTTATCTTGCAGCTCATCATGCCAAGACAAAAGCATAATTACTCTTTAAGCCTTAACTTTATGTGGCTAAAGGGAAAAGGGGGAGGACTGGGTGTCTTTAATTTTGCTCTCTATCTCCAGAAAGAGTCTTTCAGAGGACTCATTCAGAAACTTCCACAACTTGTAAGATGAGTTCTACGCATGACTGAAGACCTTCACAGCAAACCAAGGATTGACATGTGTCCAAATACCCGGAGATGAGGAAATTCTGGTGGGCTGTCAAAGTTTCTTTCTATTGTGATTTCCAGGTGGGCTTGAGCAGAAGACTTAAAAGACTCAGAGTGTCTGCAAAATTATTTTTTTCATCATTCCAATCACAATGGAAATATTATATGGCCAGTCTGGTCTTATTACCTGGCCTTCCCAGTAGGAAAAATCTATCCAGTGAGAGTAGGAGGCCAGTTTTAGATCTAAAATAATCAGCAACATAGTTTTGTACGATATACTGGGTTAAAACCAGCACTGTAATATCAATATAGAAGCAAAGAGTCTGCAGATGAGATACGGTTGTTTGTGAATAGAAGGTCCAACCAGCTTCATCTAATGCTTTTGTTCCAAGATCACAACTTATGTGTGCACCACTTAAAGAAGCTATGTTGGGCTTAAGGAGGTACAGGGACAATAAAGACCAAAAAAGTCATACATATATCACAAACAGGTCACCTCATCACTTCAAAGTTCAGTTTTAGACTGACTTGAAGAATTTAATTTTAATGAAAAATCAGCAAGATAGGCCAGTTGGAAAAAAAAATCTGTAAATTTAGAAATATATAGGCCAACTGTTTTAAAAATCAGAATGTAAAATACAAAATATACAAGATGTTGTATCTCTTGTACGCTCCTCAGATGGTGGTAGGTCTGAAGACGCTGAGATGCACCAAGAATGAGCATTGAAAGGGGACACTTCAGAGAGCTGCAGATTGGATGACTCATTTTCTGAGTGAACTGACCTAAGCTGACGAGGCTCGCACGGTGAGGTCAAGGTGATCCCATATCCAACTCCTGCTGCTATTTGCAGCTCCCTGAACTTAACATTCTAAGAGTGGGGCTGCAGAGATGGCTCATGGTTAAGAGAATTTTTGACTGTTGCAGTGATGGTGGGTTTGATTTTCACCACCCGCATGGCGTCTCACAACTGTCTGTGACTCTAGTTTCATGAGATCTAATACTCTGTGTCCGCCTCCTTGGAGATTGCACGCATGTAGTGCACATACAAGCATGCATACCCAAAAAATAAAAATAAATAAATGTTAACCAATAAAACAAACTACAAAGTAGGTACCCAGAGCCTGTTAAGCCTTCTGATGTAGACATAAGACTGGGGCCTAGGGAAGTGATAAACTTCTTCAGAGGGTAGAATAGAACACCTCACCTGTTCAAATCATTAACACAAAGGATTTTCTACTACTTTAATGCTCAGTTTACATAAACATTCTTCTATATAAGTTTCAGATTTATATGAGAATATACTTGATTCAAAATGTCTTCCCACCTTAGCTTTCCTCCATACTTTCTGTTAAACTTGTTCAAGAGGCACTTTTAACCTGAGTAACTTTCTAGAACTATGTGTTTTAATTGCATGTGTGAAGTCGATCTATGATATTTGTAGCAACTCCATGCATTTCTACAATGGAACGTTTTATCAACACATACTTTGAACCTGGGGAAAACCTGTATAAAGCAGGTAAAGATATTAGGTCCAGAAAATTTGAGTATAGGATGATCCCTAATAAACACACTGCCTTTATAACCCCAGAACTGAGATTTTATTATGCCAATATCTATTTCTCATTCCAAATCATCTGGATCTAAGCCCTGAGTGCAGATAATTCTCTCTCCAGTCACTGAACCTTTTTTCAGAATCATCTGGAACGACAGTGGTGGGTGAATTTGTTACAACCCTCAGAAGCCCTGCTGAGTCTGTCCACCTATGGAGAGTGTTGCTGTCAGGGTTGCCACTCCCTCCCCCACCCCCCATTGACCTTGAACCAGACTTTCACCATCAAGCTGCATTTCTTCGAGGAAAACTTTTTGAATGACTTCAACGTCTTAAATGCCAGGTGCCTAGCTCTATCTGGTAACCTCAGTTCCTTTTGCCATTCACAAAGACTTTTCCTGATGGCCTTATCACTATGTCTGCTGTGGCCACTGAGAAATGGCTGTTTGGGAGTGCTCAGAGCATACTGGCCCCTCAACGCCAAAATTCATACATGAATACTGTATTTATGTCTTTTACACCCCACCCTCGCTTCCTCCTTCATCCCCTCACATTCTCTTAAATTCACTACCTCTTCCTCTGCAGTTGTTACTGGAGTGTGTGTGTGTGTATCTGACTGTGTTAGTAAATCATAGTCCACTGAGTCCACTCAGTGCTGTTTGTATACACTCTAATTTATGTGACCACTTTGATCCAGATAACCCATGGGGGATGAATCCCTAGAGAAGATAGACTTTCTTTCATGTTGGCAGCCATCAATTGACCATCAATTGTCCATTTGTCGGTCTTGCTTAGATGACCATCTTGTTGAGATTTCCTGAGTTCAGCTTCCCTGTCAGGTCTGGAAGATGCCATTTTGCAGCAGATGTCCAGCTCTTCTGGCTCTTATAATCTTTCCATTTCCTCCTCGATAGCCTTCCCCAAGACTTCAGTGTACATAGGGGTTATGCTATATCAACTCGGAGTGAGCACCTCCTAACCATTTATTCTCTGCATTTGGAACTGTTGTGAATTCTGTTTTGGTCTCTGTCTGCTGTAAAACAAAGCTTCCTTGAAGCAGACTGAGAGTTGCTGAGAATGCAACTTGGAATTATACTAGTTTAGAAAAATGGCAGTGGGATTTTAAATGGAGGTTTTTGTTGTTGTTACATCTATTTCTTGAAATATATTATATTGACTGTCTTATAACTGTTTTAAGTTCTCGGTAGATTAGTGGGGCATTTCAATTATGTGTATGGAGTGTATGCATAGAAATGTGTATAGGTGTGTGTGTGTGTGTGTGTGTGTGTGTGTGTGTATTTGTGTGTTTGTGGAGATAAGAAAGGGGTGTTGTGTGTCCTGGCTGACCATTTTCTGCCACATGCCTTGTTACATCCTTTCTTTTTTCTACTCTATGTGCCTCAAAGCTGGCATACAGCAAGCCCCAAAAATTCTCCAGTTTCTTCTAGCCATTGTTCAGTCTATCTTCTATTTCACATGGGCACTGGGAATTTAAACTCAGGTCCTCATGTTTGGGCCACAAGCATTCTTACCTACTGGACCATCTCCCTGGTCCCATTGCTTCTTTCTACGAGATTCATTCTAATTATTTCATCATGCCAATCATACTTGTGCAAGACTGAAATGCTTTGAGCACTTTGCAACAGCTGTATTACAATCTACAACCAATGATCTCTAACTTTTAAATTCTGGCTTCTCATGTTTGATAAAGCAGAACTCATCTATCTCAGTGCACCAGAGTATGGAGGCATTTAAATTTAATGATTTTTTTTATTAAGTTTTGAAAAAAATATTTTGCTTTGTGCTTGAGATAAATTACTAACACACAAACAAAACATGGATTTTTTCCTCATAATCTTTGAGTTTATATACGTTCTACAATCTTGATTTGTTTCTTCAATTTATACCTAAAACAAATATCATTTTAGTCACAATGCTTTCTCATCTCAAATGCCAAGTAGTAATTCTTTAAAATAAAATAAATTCTTCTTCTCTCATACCATGCACCCTGAATGATGCATCCTCTTCCATTCCTCTTCCCAGTCTTCCCTCACCTCTCCTTTCCCCCAGATTCAATACTTCTCTATTTCCCTTCAGAAGAGAGTAGATATCCCAAGCTCGGCTTAACAAGATGCAATAAGACTAGGCATAAACCCTCATTTCAAGGCTGAACAAAGCAACCTGGTTAAGATTGAAAATATTCCACCCCCACTCCCTCTGTTAGGAAACCAACAAAAATCCCAAACTAAACAATCACAGCATTTTTTGTGGTAAATATTATTTGGGGGTTCCTACCCTACCTTAGATCATTTAGTTCCCAAATGAAAGACACAAGGCCTTTATATTGAAAACAAGCCTTAAAGCAATAGAGCTGGTCAGAAAGCAACCCTCTGTGCTGTTTTGTCTACTTTCCTATCAATAACCCCGAGATATCACTTGCCATGTTTGGACCGGGTTACTCCTACTCCAGCAAGTCTGCCCTCATGGCCTTAAGATCTACCTACCCTATGATGCCTTCTTTCTCCTCCTCACTCTTGCCTTATGATCTCTGCCTCAGACCCCAATCCAGGAACCAAGCCCTACCTACTTCTCTTCTGCCCAGCTACAGACTGTAGGTATCTTTATTCAACCAATAGTTTTAAATTGAGGGGCAAAGTTTGCACAGCAAAAGCTTTTACTCACTCAGAGTTGACTTGAGACTTGAGACAACTAGGATATGAGATACAAAATTATGCATTAAAATACATAGCGATAGACCAAGCCTCAACTCAGCCAGTGTTCAGAGGGCCTGGAACAGACCCATGGAGGCTCCATGGTTGTTGTTTCAGTCTTTGTGAACCCCTATGAGTCCTGCTTAGCTGATTCTGTGGATCTTGTTCTCTTGGTGTCCTTGACCCATGACTTCTCTGTAGTTTCCCTGAGGTCTCAGAAACTTTTGTACTATCTTAATTCTAGCATTTATGAATGTATTATCATCTTTGTGTTGCCAATAAGATTTATTGTTCTGATGGGAGAAAATTGCCTTCTTCTCCACACATATTTGTTACTTAATAAATAGTTGTGGATGTACGCAGAGACGGGTAAAGTATTGTGGGAATACAGAATCTACTTTTCATTAATAATGCCAATGCTATCATTTCCTGGCTAACCTATTTGAGTGTTAATCAGTGAGTTGAGATCTCTGTGATTATCTTAGATCTCAAGAATATCCTTTTCTTAGAAATATTCCAAGGTAAACATTGAATTTTCTCTCTATCCTTCACTATTGATCTTTCCACCTTCTCTCTTCCTTTATTCTCTTCTTATTGTTGTTTGTTTTTGTGAATTAATAATTAATCTTTCTTCAACCCAATGTCTGGGCAAGGTCATGAGTTTATAAAATCATATTAGGTAAAAGAGAGTAATGTAATTTTCTGCCTCTTACATTTCTTCCCATCCTATTAGCATTAGGAATACACTAAACTCAGGTGTAGTAATAGCTTGTTACTTTCTCTTGGGCATATGATGAGACAAGGAGCAACTTCAAGTGATGAAATCAGCACTGTAAGGAAGTGTCAAGGAGCAATGGTTGAAATTCTTCCTTTCAGGTTTCAGAACAGAGATATGACTTACTGATCATTGATGCTTTTATTTTAAATAGAACCTTACATTGTATTTACTCTTATTATGTGTGTCTATGTGTTTGGGCATGAGCTTGCCTCAGAGTACACATGAAGACCACAAGAGAGCTGTGGGAGTCTGTTCTCTTATTCTATGAAATGGGTCCTGGTTATGAAACTCAGGTCATCAGGGTTGGTGGCAAGCATCTTTTACTGCTGAGCCATATCACCAGTCTCATGTCACTGTTTTAAGCTTCATATTCTAAACCATGTGAACAGTAAACTCTTAGAAAGGCAGAAGAAGGGTCCATGAATATAACCGAAAGGAAGTGAAAAGGTAAGAAAGATATGGATTGAAAGCTCTACACTGAAATTAGTCATGTTGATAAGCAGATGTATCCTGCAACCCACTTCATACAAAGAAAGCTATGTTTAGAATAGAGTGATGTTTGACCTATACACATGGATATTTAACATCTTGAAATACCATACATGTATTTACAAATATATTTAAATGGCCTAAAAATGACATGATCCCCCTTCCCCAGCCATAGAGACCGTGAAAGCCTTACTCTGAACCCCATTTCAAGTCCTCACTTCTGGATCCTTTCTCCTTCTTTGGGTTGGAGTTGTTTTCCATTCAGCCAAAGAATTTAAAAGAGTAGTGGGCAGGCTTCCAATTTTCCCCACAAAATGCAGGATATCCCATTACCTTTAATTGCAATATGCTTTCTGTATTTCCTTTTCAAGAGAAGTGTTGGGATAAAAAATGTATAGGCTCACCCATCAAAGACAAGGCTCTCGCTACCATTTGGATTGCACAGTGTATTTTTGGAAAGAAATCTTGGAAGGAAGAATGGAAAAAGACAATCTAACAGTAAGAGACACTATTGCAAAGCAAGCCACAGGCATGATTGATTCCAAAATCCCATCACAGGGCCATAAACTTTGAAAAATGTTGTTTCTTGTCTTTAGTAATATGTCAATCATTCCTAGGGCATGGTGTATTATATATACATATGTGTGTGTGTGTGTGTGTGTTTGTGTAGATGTGGTGTATGTGTATATGCACGTGTACTTTGCAGTCTGCATGGGTGTTAAAAGCCAACTTGAAGGAATTGTTTCTCTCTTTTTGCCATGTGGCTCAGGGGCAATTAAACTCAGGTGATCAGGCTTGGTGTCAGTGGCTTTTGCCTACTGACTCATCTCCCTAGCTTAACTAGGATTAACAGAATTTAACTCTCCTCTTTATTAAAAAATAATTTAGTATGACATGAATAAAACCATAAAATAATACCCCATGATCTGTGTTCAGTTCCATCTTGTAGCACGTACTCTGCATGCACAAGGCCCTAATTCCTATTCTCAGTTCTAACGAAATGAAATTATGGCTTCAAACACCACCACAGCTTAGGCGATAATGGAAGCATTAAAATAATGCCTTGACTGGAGCTGAAACAATCTTTCCCATGCACAATTATAACAATTACACAGGTTTAATGACTCTAAGAGTCACCACTTTCTTAGGTTGTTTGTAGAAAAGTGTGATAACTGTAAATTTTGTCAGCTTTCAGATCACATATGACTTTTAAGTTATGTCATCTGCATGGTTGGTACTTGCTACAGGTGAACTCACACAAGTCTTTATTGTTGATTACCTATTCATTCCATTGTTATTGCTTTGAAGCAGACATGTAGGGACTGTGCATAGCCCTGGATTATATTCTCAGCTACAGATACACTGGGTATGGGAAGGTATACTTGTGATCTCAGTACTGGGGCAGTGGTGAATATTCAAGTTCTGTAAGCTTAAAGCCTGTCTTCACCCTGTGTCAAGAAAATAATAATAATAAATAAATAATAAGACATTAACTAAATAAAAAGACATAGACTTTTAGAGATGCAACCTAACAAACCATTACAGAATTTCTTATGCATTAATAATTATTTCAAAAGTTTTAATTTAGAAATACTGTATCAACATTATCACTATCATACTTTCAATTACAATATCTAAAAAGTTAAATGTACAACTATTAAATTTACATTTTTGTGAAAATAGGTGGAGAAAACTCATGCTATTCATTCCATTGAGTCCTACCCAACTTTGTGTCCTTTTTCTTTCCCTACCCAAACCAATTTGTACTGCCCAAATATTCTTGAATGTGACCCTTCCATTTCTGTGTTCTTGACTTAGTATGGGCAACAGGCTATATCACTTTGAACATTCCTGAGCTCAGAGAATGTTTCCAGTTTGGAGATGATGACTCTAAAGTTATAGTGGTTGCCTAAGGTACAGTTCTGTTTTTTTTTTTTCTTCCACACATCTTGAAATCCAGAAAGAGATTGCTGAGCTAATAAACCTGAATTAGATTCCCACACTTAATTTAATGTGCTTAAACTGCTTTCAGTGTAGTTTCAAAGATCCACTAAGGAGTCAGAAAAACATGGATGCAAAACCAAGATTTGTCTTTTAAAAATTGTATATACCCTCTGAACCTACGTTTGCTCATGTGTATTGAGAATGTCCTTTCCTGCCATTCCTCAAGGGTTAAAATTGAGTAGGTAGGTGTTTAGTAGACATGGGCTTATTTTTATATAGACTTTCAATTTTTTCAATGGTAGTAATCTGCCAGTTGGGTGGAATCTCCTGTTCTGTATGATATAGTCTATTGTGGTTCTACTGATCAATGGTTTGTAACTGAGTTGAGCCATGAGCTTGTCAAAGAGCCAGGCGTTGTGTGTGTGTTTCTTCCTGAGAGCTGTGGCAAAATTTGCTTGCACACTAGTTATGCCCACTACAGCTGGGATTCTCCATTCTCCTACTCCCCAGGAAACACAAACCAAACTGTTGCTACTGCTGACAATTTATAGAGGAAGGAAAAAAGTACAAAACTTTCCAAGAGACATTTTCTTCCCAGTGGGATTGCTTTTTGTTTCCCCATTATTTTTAAAACGAATCAAAAGTTTAGAATTACCTTGGTAAAATTGTTTTATGTAGGAATATTTAAACTGTTTAATTGTGTCGGTAGTTTTAGCCTTTGTTCAGGTTTAATGAAAGATGCTGTTTACTGTAGCCAAATTGTTAAGTTGAAAAAGTGACAGAGTATTCTTTTCATTTAAACAAGGTAGGTAAGAAGACTTTGCCAAAGAAGAACTAAATACATATAAGGTTATGTGACTTGATACACTTTATGGCATAAAATAACTTACAGGTCCTTGATGGATAAGATCACTTAAATCTGATTACTAACTTTGACTGTCTTAAATCATCACAAAGAATTACTAGTCTCCTCTCAGATTAATAATAATAATAATAATAATAATAATAATAATAATAATAATTGCTATCAGATGTCCTATCATTAAACATAATTGATTTGTCTATAAAGTCTTAAATAGTATTGAACTCCTGTTGGAATTTTGCTCACTAACTCATGTCTCAATAGAAATTTCATATAGTCATATACATTCCTCTTTAGAGTAACTCATATGGATCTATGATACAACCTCAAAGAATCTTAGAATCGATGCTCCCTAGAGGGACCCCGAACAGAAATATTACATTTGGAGAAGATTAGAGACAGCCTGATCATAGTCAGACTGTCTGGGAATCTTGTAAATGACTGTTTCCTTGCACGCAAAGAGGGTGATTCCAACAGATGAGTGGAAATATTCTCTGAAAATTTAGTTTCCACATTCAAAACAAATCACTTCACCTGTCTGATTAGAAATAAAAAAGATCTTTTGTCTCTAACTTCACAAGAGAATAACTGAGAAAGTAGAGTACATACATACATACATATATCACACATACATACATACATATATCACACATACATACATACATATATCACACATATATTGTGGCATTCAGTGTAAATTTAAATGGTTCATCTTTTGTTGAAAAGTCACTTACATCCCCTCCCATCATACTTATACCTTTGTTCTTTGTGAAGAATACTTGAGATGTAGTCTCCTAATTATTTGGTGCACTGTGTTGCTATATTTTTCCAACCCAATTACCCAGTAAAAGAAATCTCAACTCAATCAGTAACAATACGAGCTCTAAGTCTAGATTGGACAGATCTCCCACTACACTACTCTAGTCCCATCTATACTATCCCATATAACTTGTAGTTTCTCCAGGCTCTCTGCAGCCTCTCGGTCCATCTTCTGTAGCTCCTCCCCTTTTCCAGCGGTCCTTTTCTCCTCCCTCAAAATCTCAGCTCCTCCCACTTCCTACCCAATCATTGGTTCAAGTATTTGAAAAGTTAAGGTGGGAAGAAAGTTCACAAGGCAGCTCCTCATCTGCAGCCCCTCTGAGGAATGGAATTAGTATCAAAATATAAGCCCAGGGATATCCAAAACAGTACGCTTTCTACAATAAGCATGCTATGAGTAAAGTCTCCAGAATGTTTTCATACAATAACTGAGAAAACTGAAAATTTGTTCTTCTTTATCTACTTCTCTCATTTCCTCCAAGACCAGCCTCTAGAAACTACACACATCTATTCTAGTCCACTTATTACACATTCTTCATATGAATAAATCATTCAGTACTTAAATTTATGTGCCTAGCTTATATAATGCCTTTTTTATTCATTCACGTATGTTAGGGTTTTATTTTAATTTTATAATTTCCTCATCGCTTCTCTTCTGCCATCTTCCCTGACGCACCCCCTAACTCTCAAATTTATAACCTCTATTTCTTTAACCATAAACACACACACACACACACACACACGCAATCACACACAGAGTTTACATAATATTGTGTGTGTGTGTGTGTGTGTGTGTGTGTGTGTGTAAATTCAGAGTTGGACATTTGGTATTGAATAACCAATTGAGAAGCTCTTTGTTTTGGGGGGGAGATAATTTCTCCTGTTTTTAAAATGGAAATGGAACAGTATTCTAATACAATTTGTTTCTTTAGTGGTTTTGCTCATTTGCTTTACTGCCATTTGTCTGTTGGTGACATTTGCATTTATATTGTAATTTTGCATTTGTGACTAGTGGCCCTTTGAATGCACATACAACTTTAAGAAGGTGCCTTTACTTCATCTGCACACACTTCCAGAAATGTAATTGCTAAATGGATCACAATTATAGTTTAAAAATTTATTTTATGATTTATGCTGGTATTTTCTTCCTATGTGATACTAAGTGCAAGAATTATCTTACCTCTGGAGGAAATATCCCTAGATCACTCTTTAGGGATGGCCACCTTCCTGATACCATTTTATGTCCTTCATGAATATGTTCACATGTTGATGAAGTATTTTGTATAACTTAGAACATGAATAAAGGTTCTATGTTATAGTATGCAAGGCAAAGCAGAAATACACATGACTGGCAAGAAAAAAAACAAGATAAATGAGCACAATAAATATACTATTGTACTCCAGGCAATAATAGATACTGAAGTCAGTGGACACAGGATACAGTAAAACCACAAAATTAAAAAAAAATAAATTACTATTTTCAGGAACCATCTAGCCATATATTGCTATAAATCCAGATGAGAAGCACAAATGATATATCTGCACTTCCATAAAATGATGTGTTTTAACCAAAAATCATTGTGTATTGGTTTGATGCAGTTAATATAGAGATGTATGAGTGAACTAGAAACAGAATTCAATTTATAAGAGATGTTTAAATTAAGCATAATCTCTGAACTCAAAAAGCACTATTTCTGCTAATACTAAAAGTCAAATTAGATTCTATCAAGAATACATAACAATGTATGTGGGGGTATGTGGAGAGTGGGGGTGTATACATTTTAACTTAATATATATACATATATATATTAACTTTACAATAACTTCTAAGGTTTGAAGTACAGTAAAAATATAAGTCAACAATAAAAGAAAAATGAAATAATTCATCTCAATTCGATGAATCTCAATAAAAAGATACCTATATTTGCTTATACCTTAGTCAAGGAAAGAGTGTTCCTTCATCCTGGAAACTTCCATATGTCACTTTTATATCTCATAAACCACTCTGTCTCCCCTAGTAGCAACCAATTTTATGATTGTATTATGGCTGTATCGAAATGTCATTGGTCACAGCTATTAAAAGTGCACAATTTGATCAATTTTGACAATATGTACCTGATCATAACGGAAAACATGGATTTACCTAATACCTTTTCTGACCTCCCATTCTGCACCGTTTTCTAATTTCCTCCTTCATCTCCATCCCTAAGTGTACAGTTCTCTCTTCTTAGTCCTGTATCTTCACTGGAATGCCCAAGAACAGTCCACAAAGGAAAACAAGTATGTAGTTCACACTCTTCCTGGTTATGTTAGTGATTTCTTCTATATCTGTGCTGAACTAAAACCATGTTACTATGTATAAAAAGATTCTTGTTATTTATTGCTTAAACAATACTTGTGTCTCTCGAGGGGTGATAAAGAGACATGGATATAGAGAGACAGAGAGACAGAAACAGAGACACAGAGAGAATTTGTTTTGGCATGTTATCCATTTATTTCTGAATTTGCAAATAGTTTATGCATTGTTAGCAGTTTGGAATCATTACAGATAAAGGGACAAAAAGCTATTATAAGGATATTTGTGTTCACATTTTGTGAAGGACATATTCTTGAGTAAATACCAACAGTGCAATGTTTTGGTCACTGCATAGATTCATTTTTAAATGTTTAATTAATGGCCAATTGTTTTTCCAGAGTAGTTCACCAGTGATGCTTCCCACCAGCAAGAAATTCAAGCAGGAAATGTTTGATATCTTTTGTAATTTTTCTCTTAGTCAGTTTCTGAATTTTGGCATGTGTCACTGACATATCTACCAATCTTCCCACTGTTCCTTTGGTTAAAACTTCTATGTTCTGACAGGACTATTCCATCAAATACCTGAAGTAACTGTAAATTTATTGTATTATGCTTAGTCACATTGATATACAAATGTTAAAATGAAACTGAATCATCTCAATTATGTGTTGCTGTGAATAACATTTTTAAAAACTGGAAACATAAATAAATGCCTTTCAACTCTGAGTTTTAGATCATTGATTTTCAAGGCATTCACTCTTAATACATTTATTTCACAGGTAAAACTGGGAAAGACTCTGTTCTTATGAAAATCACAGCATTGCTTTGCATTTACAAGGGTTTTGGAGAAGAATTAAAAACATAAAGAGTTAACTAATGGCATAATACTGATGGATTGTAAGTATGTGAAAGTAAATTTTGTACACATTTTGCCAGTTGAATATGTATTTTGGAAAGCTATATTGAAACCTTTAGTATAAATATTATATATATAAAGTACAATTACCTGGAAATAGAGAATCAAGTTTTTAATTATATCATGTTATTTTTCTACTCTCCACATCTCACCTTTGCCTTTGAAATGATTTCCAGAAAGTACACAACATGAGAACTGCTATGAAGGGACTGACTGCTAGAGGTTAAATACCCTCTAAAATAGTAACGACATCAGTCAAATGTCAGTCAGTGAAGAATAGTTTTAAGTTACTGTTTATGAACACTCTACTTGTTAACTATAGTGTCAAGACAATGAACAAGAATTTGTTCAATTCTACATAACAAATAGCAGATATAAATAATCACAAAATTAATAAATATAATAAACCAAGAAGAGTATGGCTGGTTGACCTGTGCACTACATTAATCTGATATTTACAAATGACTAGTGAAACTAAAGCTACACATTTAAACGTATGAAAGGGAATACTAACTTAATTAAAATTATGGGTATAACTGTGATAAATGCAAATATATCATATTTAAAGGCTATTATATATACTATTTCTATACTATTTATTGTTATAAATTATATCATTTTTATTTCTTCACTTATTTGGAATTACATTATATATTTATTATTAATACATATTATATATTAGATATACTATTCTAAGTATTCAAATTATATACAACACATTATTTAATATATGATTTATTATATTCTGTCATATATCTATTATTAATTTATTATGTTATTTGTTAATATGTTGTATATTGTTAACATTATTTATTACTATATAAAGTACAGTATATTTAATATTGCATAGTATATATTTTATACTATATTGCTTATTATTATATTTTATTTCTATTATTGCTTATAGAAAAATAATTAGAGATTATTATTTATTTAGAGATACAGAATTGCATGTGTACACTGTACTATTTACAATTGTTACCAAACCAAAGAAGCAAAAATACTTCTAAATTATCAGAAAAATCACACAAATTAAACAGCATATTTAAAATACAGACAAAATAAATTTAATGGTACAGAAAATAATGGAAAATCAAAGTATAAATACAATGAATTCTTTAAGATAGATATATCTGCCTGGTCACATACAACTGATGTAGATTATAACAAAAATAATAAATTTGATCTTTTTGCGAATCAATCCACTTCTCCCAACCACAGGACCCACTTGAAATATTTTGAGTGCAAAAGCAGAAATGAAAGTCTTACAAAGACCTAAAAATGTCATAAGAAATCTAAGAGTCTGAAATTCACAACACTTATCTCACTCTAGAAATTATTCTTAGCAATAGTAATAAGTATTTCACATAATTCAAACATACATTATTTTATTTCTATTCATGAGTAGAAACCTATAGCTCAGAATGATATGAAAATAATATACCATCTCACACAATATTATTTTTCCAATGAACAAACTGTGAAAATAAACTGTACAATGCATAGGATATTATTATTATTATTATTATTATTATTATTATTATTATTATTATTGTTATTATTATTATTTTGAGATACTCACTATATTGACCTTGCTTATCTCAAACAAAAAAATCCTTCTTCCTCTACCTTCTTCTCCCAAGTGCTGATATGTAAGTTATGCTTATGAATATAATTAATTCAGCAATATGAAGAGCCACATGTATATTAGTAAGGATATTTTTTAATTACTAGGTAGTTACATCTTTATGTGCATTTCAAAATGGCTGATGATGTTTTCCTTTATAATGTCATAATTCATTACATAGTAAGTATAAAGTACTTCTAACTTACTGCCCTGATCAAATAGTCAACATTTCAAGAAGGAAGTTTCTATTCTAGATTACTCTTCATTGAGAACACTAGAAATATGTAAAGTAAAAATGTTTCTTACATCAAAACAATATAAAAGGATAGAGTCCATGGCTTTTATGTTATAGAAATGAGGATAAACTAAAATATTTATACTTTGTTTTCTTTCTAACAACTCTGAGACTAATGGAAACTCTTTTCCTTTCTAGAACAATGTCTAGAAAATTATTGTGTCATTTGTTTATATTAATCATTTTATTTGTTTACATTTCAATGATATTCCTCTTCCTGGTTACCCCTTCACAAATGCCCTCATTCCATCCACCTCTCTCCCTCTTCCTTTGCCTCTATAAGACTGCTCACCCACTCCCCCACTCCAACTTCACTGCTCTAGCATCCTTCTATACTGGGGAATCAATCCTCCACGGGACCAAGGGCTTTCCCTCCCATTGATATTAGAAAAGGTCATCCTCGGCTACATATATATCTGGAGCCATGGATCCCTCCAATGTATATACTCTTTGGTTGGTGGTTTAATCTCTGGGAGCTCTGGATTGGTCTCGTTAGTTGATACTGTTCTTCCTATGGAGTTGCCATCCCCTTCAGCTCCTTTAATCCTTCCCCTAGCTCTTCCATTGAGGTCCCAGGCACAGTCCAGTGGTTGGTTGTAAGCATCTACATTTGTATTAGTCAGATGCTGGTAGACCCTCTCAGGGAACAGCCATACCAGGCTCCTGTCAGCAAGCGCTTCTTGGCATCATTAACAGTGTTGGGGTTTGGTGTCTGTCTCTGGATGACCTTTCCTTCAGTCTCTGTTCCATTTTTTTTGCCCCTATCTTTCCTTTGGACAGGAATATTTCTTGGTTAACAATTTTGTGTGGTTGAAATCTTGGTTAAGATTTCTGTGTGGCCCCATTCCTCAACTGGGGGCTGTTCCTTTCTACTGGAAGTGGTCTCTACAGGTTCTCACTCCCCTTTGTTGAGTATTTCAGCTAACGTCATTCCAGTTGGGACCTGGAAGCCTCTATCTTCTCTGGTGTCTGGGACTTTGAGCACCCTATTCCCTTTGTCACTAAGTTAACGTCTGTGCAGTGTTGCCAGTGGTGAAATATTATGTTTCACAATGGAGTAGGTGAGTGTTGGCTTTTCCACCAAAACTAACTTAACCAGCTCATTCGAGAGTCTTAGATGGAATTAACAAATTCTTTTTGACCAACTAATAAAAACAAAAAAATCAATATATCTGTTCAGTAGGACAAAGATAGATTACTTAAGCATAAAGTCTCCTTGAAAGTTTAATCAAATTTATGATAATTTAGTTCATCCATGATGCCTTTGGTGACATTAACAAAATGTCTTTGAAATAATATTGGCAGTAGCTGAAGTTCATAGATGCCTACAGGTACCTTTTGTCTTTTTCCAACTACTTTATTTAGAAACTAATAAAACTAAATTTGAAAGTAGTGATTAAAATATTGGAAAATTTAAAAAGTATATTAAAGTTAATATTTAGAACTATAATTCTTGAATATCATTGAGCTTAGTATTTACTACATCTATTCATTAAAAATTATATGTAATTTTACAGCAAACACTACACTCTTAAATGACCAGGGTTTCCGTTGACTAAAGGCAGTTGTCTCACCCCAAACAATTTAACTCTATCTCAGATAGCACATATCTAGTGATTTATCTAAGCACTCTTTGATATCTTTCCAAGTCTCTCTTTTCTATCTCTATTTTCACTCCTTTCTCCCTCTACTTTCCTGTCTCCCGTTTTCTGTCTTTGGTGAATTCTCCCCTTTTCTTCTCTCCCTCTATCTCTTCCATTCACATAAAAATATAGGCCCTATTTGTAAAACAGGGTGACTGAAAACACAAAAATACTGTGGAATGGTTAATAGTGTAGGTTTCTTTGAAAAACAGAAATATTGTAGGAATGTGTCTTTGTTTTAATCCCAAGTGACAGACATGGATATGCTTCAGATTGTCCACAGCAGACGGCCATAATTTGCCTTGTGTTCTAGGAGGGGCATGATTTTTCCAGCAGGAGATAGTTTCTGTGATTGTGTGACATATAGAATTCTGGCATCTTTTCAGATGGTATGTAAATGTTAGGACCTCATGAAGTGGAGCAGTAGATGTATGGTGGTAGGTTCCTGTTGGTTGTTGTTGGTCATAGACAGTTAAGTAGTCATGCCCAAAGATGAGAGAGAGAGAGAGAGAGAACAGAGATGGAGACAGAGTCACAGAGAGAGAAAGAAAGAAAGAAAGAAAGAAAGAAAGAAAGAAAGAAAGAAAGAAAGAAAGAAAGAAAGAAAGAAAGAAAGAAAGAAAGAAAGGGAGTAGGAGGAAGAGGAAGAAGAAGGAGAAAGAGAAGAAGAGGAAGAAGAAGAAGAAGAAGAAGAAGAAGAAGAAGAAGAAGAAGAAGAAGAAGAAGAAGAAGAAGAAGAAGACATAATGAAGAAATTAAATAACCTGACTGTGAAGATCAAACTCGCCACAAGGAACTTGATACCCCTAATCATTAATCAGCAGGGAAATAGTCTAAAGACATAGGCCCCTTTCCTTTTTATCATTTTTCTCCCCTATTTATTGAAAGGGTGGAAAAAAGGTGGAGAACAGTGGAAGAAAAAAGAATGCACAAACTGGCAAAATGCCAGCTGTAATTATATCCCATCATGTGTGTTATTTCATGTATCTGGAATTTACTGAAAATACTTACAACTCACCTTCTTAGCATTTTCAAAGATTTTCGTTTATTATTCTTAATTATAGCCATCATCTTGCCCAGTGATGTCTTAAGATGCATTCTTTGGCTAAACTGAAATTTCATATGTATAAAATATTTCCCCAGTGTCCACAAGTATCCTATAGCCTTATAATAAATACATTACTTTCAACTTTTGGGAGATTAGCATTTTACAAGTGGGCCTAAAAGTGAGTTCATCTACTTGTCTTCTTATGCTGGACTTATTTCATTTAAAATACATTCCTCCACATTCAAGTCACCCATGATGTTACAAATTATAAGTGTCTCTTCTTTTAATGGGTAAGAAGCATGCCTTCCTGAATACAAGAAATGTTTATACAGTTGACTGATTCGCATATATTGGAAATCTGTTGATTCTATATCATATTATAAATATTATTTCCATTATGTATGGGAAGAAGCACAAGCAATTTCATTCCCTTTAAATAATGCCTAGAAGTGGAATGGCTGGATTGTATGGCCATTCTTTTTTAAATTCTGCAACTTTCATAATGCCTGGATTACAGGAGATAAGCCATATACAATCATGACTACATTCAGCATCCTTCCTAGACACATAAAAAGATATTTTTCTTAGAATAAATATATATCATTGATATGTAACAGTGCAGTTTGCAATCATTTTTTACCTAAAGTTTACTTTAAAGCTCTAATGTGTGAAATTTTTATGTTCTCAAGAGATAGGAAACAGGCCTTCTTGGTTGTGTGAATGAAAGTTCTTTGATATGGTACAGGGACACCAACACTGGAGATGCAGTGATGGGCTATGAGGGTTTTTCCACCGGATCTGTACATCCTACAGACACTTCAAGGTTGTGGGGGTTCTCTAACTGTCTTGTCCCTGATTTAATTTCTTCATGTAAGATATTCACTTTAGTAAGCACTAAATTGAAGAGGAGGGAGATGGAAGGCAATGTGAACTCTGGGAATCCAGATGTTTTACATCAATCTTCTCTTTACTCACCTTCTTCCCTTACTCTGAAGAATGTCCTACAGTCTACAAGGCTGACCTATCATTAGGTTCTTAGAGTTGATTGGCATGGATCTTCATCAAAGTCCTTCATCCCAGTAGGCTGTAAGTTCTTAAATTGTTTTTTGTTAATTATTTGAGGATTTGGCAGGAAGTGTTTTGACCATATTCATTCCCCCCCACCTCAAGTTTTCCCCTCTGCATTCCACACACACTACACCTAGGTTTGTGTACTCTTTCTCTTAAAAATGAAAATAAAAATAAAGTTCAATCTAGTTTGGCAATCAGTAGGTGCTGTAGAGGGAGAGATGGTTTTCTTTTACAAGTGTACATTGTGGTTGTGAATGTTTGATATCTGCTGAGTCAGTCTTTCTCAAACGTCCTTGGATTTCTGAAAATCTGTTGAAATTGGGAATTACTGTTGTGTTTTTTGCCAATTCTCTCTTGCCAATGAAGAAAGAGAGAGAGAGAGAGAGAGAGAGAGAGAGAGAGAGAGAGAGAGAGAGAGAGAGAGAGATGAAATGGGCCATTTGGCATGTTGAAGCAATCATTTCTTTTTTTAAATTTTTTTCTTTTCTTTGAATATATTCTTTTTTTTCTTTTTTATTGAATATATTCTTCATTTACATTTCAAATGTGATACCCCTTCCCTGTTTCTCCCCTCCCCAAAAACCCCAACCCATCCTCTCACCTCCTACCTCCAAGAATATGCTCCTCCACCCAACCCAATGCCATGAACCCCACTTGATTTCCCCACACTGGGGCCTCTATTTAGCCTTCACAGGACCAAAGACCTATCCTGCCACTGATGTCCGACAAGGCATTCCTTTGCCAATCTTTTGGCTGGAACTACATGCACCCCTTGGTTGATGGCTTAGTCCCTGGGAGCCCTGGGATGTCTGGTTGCCCAACATTGTCGTTCCCATGGGGCTGCAACCGCCCCCCCCAGCTCCTCCAGCTTACCCTCCAACTCCTCTATAGTGAACCCCATGCTCAGACCAATGGTTGGCTGTTAGTAGTCACCTCTGTAAGGCTAGTATGAATGGCTCTGAAGCACCTAAAGAAATTTTCAGCATTCTTAGTTATTAGAGATATGTAAATCAAAACAACTGTGAGATTCCACCTCACACCAGTCAGAATGTCTAAGATGAAAAGCTCAGGGGACAGCAGATGCTGGAGAGGATGTGGAGAAAGAGGAACACTTATCCATTGCTGGTAGGATTACAAGCTAGTAAAACCGCTCTGGAAATCAGTATGGGGGTTCCTCCAAAAATTGGACATAGTACTACCTGAGGATCCAGCTATACCACTCCTAGGCATATACCCAGAAGAAGTTCCAGCATGCAATAAGGACATATGCTCCACTATGTTCATAGCAGCCTTATTTATAATAGCCAGAAGCTGGAAAGAACCCAGATGTCCTTCAGCTGAGGAATGGATACAGAAATTGTGGTGTATATATACACAATGGAATACTATTAAACTATTAAAAATAATGAATTCATAAAATTCTTAGGCAAATGAATGGAACTAGAAAGTATCATCCTGAGTGAAGTAACCCAATCACAAAAGAACACACATGGTATGCACTCACTGATAAGTGGATATTAGCCCAAAAGCTCAAAAGAAACAATTTGCAGACCACAGGAAGATCACAAAGAAGGTAGACCAAAGTGGGGGTGATTTGGTTCCTCTGAAAAAGGGAACAAAATAATTGCAGGAACTATGGAGACAAAGAGTATAGCAGAGACTGAAGGAAAGGCCACCCAGAGACTGTCCTACCTGGGGATTCCTCCTATAAACAGTCACCAAACACTGAAACTACTATGGATGACAAGAAGTATGTACCGAAAGGAGCCATTTATGGTTGTCTTTTGGAGGGGCCCTGCCAGAGCCTTACAGAAGCAATCATTACTTATTAATCTGTTTATTTTTAATCTTGTGTATGTGTACTATATGTGGTGTGGTGCATATATTGGATGTATGTGCTTGTTAATGTCATGTGTTTTTATGGTGACTGTACTGAGCCTAGTTTTGGTTTGCACATCTCTATCCACTCATCCACAGAAGAGGACAGTCCCAGGCTGCATTTCTGACCCTTTATATCATTAGAAGCACCTAGGTCAACATCAGATATCTTCCCCTTCTGTCATTCACTTTTATTTTATTTTATTTTATTTTTGAGACAGTATCTCTTCTGAGTTTGAAGCTCATTGATTTGCTAGACTGGTTGACCAATGAGCTTTAGGGATTCTCCAGTATCTCCCTAGCTCACACTTGGACTGGAGTCACAGGCATACTACTTCTCCTGGATTACATGGATGCTAGCGATCTGAACTCATGCCCTGTGCTCATATTTAAGGCATGTTACTCCTTCACCATTTCCATGATCATTCTCTTTAAAATTCTTTATGGTGACTTTACTGAGGCATGCATCTGTACCCACAGGATCACAGAGGAGGACAAGCCTCAACTGTGTTTCTGACACTTCTTATCACAGGAAGCGCCTTGCAATATTTCCTGTCTATGGTTACAAGGAAATCTTACAAATTACCTAATTAGTATAGTTAGGTGAGGCAAAAATGATCAGAATTAGTATCACTTTTAAAAAGGACGTGGTGGGCAGCTTCAAAGTTTGCAATATCGGCAAGCACACACTCTCATGATGCAGCCTTCTCTCAAAGTCTAGTCTTCCAATGTTATCACTTATCCCATGAGGATTTCAACATTTGCAGAGGGCTGTAGACATTAATCTGTGGGTACCTTCTCCCCTGAAAAGGAACAAGTGTATCTAAGACTTGAAATAACATTGTGAAATCCTCCTGAAGTGCTGCAGTAAGCAAACCTCATGTACAAAATGAATTTAATATTTGTTTGTGGAGTTAGAGTTACTGCATGCTGCTGTAATTGAAAGTTTGGTTCTTTTCTAAGTCTTTGCATCAAAGAGTTTCAAACATACTGGAGTCTCATTCCTGTTTTTTTTTCTGTTGCTATGATAAAAAATATTCCAACAGAAAAAAACTTAGGAAAGAAAGGGCTGTATTCCAGTTTACATTTTCTGGGTACAGCCTGGTATTGTTAAAAGTCAAAGAAGAAACTCCAGTCTGTTACATCATGTATATAGTCAAGAAAAACTTAATGTGTGAATGCTGGCTTGCATGCTGGTTCTCAGCTCTATTTGTCTACTCTTAAATATTCCAAGACCCCTAGCTAGAAAATAGAGCTTCCTAGATTGGGCCGTGTCTTAACTAAGAAATTTCCTCATAGATAAGCCTAACATAGACAATCAATCATTATGATACTCTTCCTCTGATAATTTTAGCTATTGTCAAATTCATAATTCAAGCTGACCAGCACAGGACTATTTTTATTCTTCTTGAACATGTAAAAATTGATTTAAGAAACACTAATTGCTAACTGTGAGCATCACTTCTCCTTTCAGAGAACAAAGAATTCCAAAAACATAATTGAATCAAATTGCTAGATACCCTTAATCCCAGATATTTCTGACTATCTAACAATTCAATCTGTGTGAAGATTTTAGAGATCAAACAGATGCTACTTGGATTTATGTGTGTCATTAAATGGATCATACATATTTCTCCCCACATTCCAGAGATTAATCGATACCTGATTATTTCAGGTGACCCTCCTTCTAGGTCTGGGGCTTAATTGATGCAGAACATGACGACTCCAGGTTGACATATGCACTAACTGTACAGTATTCTGACCTGTCCTAGCTTAAATAATGAATCTTCAGGGTATATTTAAAAGCTAACTTTCTGTGTTTTTATTTAACAACATATAAACCCACAGATGATTTTTTTTGGTAGGATAACAGCCTCTTAGAATGGACTAAACTTATTTTTAGAGGAAAATGCAAATCCTAATATTTTGTTCGATCAGCAGTGTCTACTAAGGTAAAGTTCTTAAAACTTGGAAAGGGAAAAAGAAAGTGAACTTCACTTAGGCATTACTTGAAAAAAAATCTAACCTCAAAAATTCAAGCTAGATGCATGAAAGGAAATGGATCACGTATTTTGTTTTCCTCTGAGTGATGACAGGGCTGAAAATGAAAAAAAAATGCTATGCTTGCTTGGAAGAGCTACCATTTAGAAAAAGTTAGACTTTAAGTGATCTCTTGGGCTTTACCATGTTACTCAGGACTGTCGACACAGAGAAATGAGAAATTACAATTACTGAAATGTTGAGAAATGACCCAGACGGTGCCAAGTCCATGTCCCCTACCATGAGCCATTTCTCCTTTTCCTGAACTTTGGTCCAGCTACAGAGCCACAGATACTACTTGGCCAAATCCAGGGGTTTGAGGTGCTGGGCTAGGACTATCCTAAGATGCTTCCATTGGGTTTACTCAAGAGAGTACACGTAGGGTCATTTAATGTGATAAGATTCTTGCTCACCCACTCATGTGAAATTGTCTAAAATGTCTACATTTTCCAGAGACACTTGGACAGTGATATTCATTATAGAGTCTGTGCCAAACTCCAAGTTACAAAGTCTTATTCTTGGCAACAACTACTGACAATTTCCATTTACAATGAGAATGAAGACAGCATACCATGTTGCAGTCAGCCCTGGAGTCTGTCTCGTGGATACAGACAACACATTGTCTTTGAATCAACATGCTTTTCTACTGAAATGTTTCTATATTTGAATTGCATATAATTTTAAAGGGACAAGGATATTCTTTTACCTCATTTAACTATCCTTTTGGGCTTTTAGTCAATGATACAGAACCATTTAATGTAAAAATGACAGCAAACATGGTAATCATAAAAATAACATCTTGCTCCTCTCTTCAGACATACATTACAAACATTCATTGTTGTTGGGTTGTTTTTGGATGACTGTGATTACACAACAAAGTCATCAGAGAATGACAATTATAAAAGCATTGACTCAGACCTCAAGATAACTTTGTCCCAATGAGAACATCCAATGCCATCTACTTCATCCTGCTTCTGCCAGGTTCAGACCCTGCCTTTTGTTCCCTGTACATATTCACTGCTCTAGATTCTTCCCAGGATTTATTTGGGTTTGTATGCCTTTGGATCATATTACATCTTTTTTTCCTCATCCTTAACTTCCCCTGTTTGGGATTTGCTTAAATGGAGCATGTATTCTGCTGTCAAAACTTCACTCTGTGTGAAAGTATCCCAGGCTGTCTCTTTTCTTTCAACTGACCCACTCATCTGCTTTACTCAGTCAGCTGCCTCCAGGATCTGTTCCACTTTCCCTTCTTCCATTTGTTTGGAAGACTAGTTTTAACTCTGCAGCATCGAAGATGAATTTTGTCATTAAGCTTCAGCCTGCTTTGAACTGAGAGTACACGGTACATTTCACCTTGAATCCTAGCAACAATGGCATAGCTTAGGGAAGTTCCCAGTTCCCTTATCCTTGTGTAACTACACCCATGCCCGATGGTGCCCCATGATGCCCGATGATGCCCAATGATGCCAAAAGAGGGTGTCTACCACATGGAGGTAGAGTTACAGCCGGCTCAGAGTTATCACAAAGTCACTGGAGAGTGGACTTTGGTCACTGCAAGAGCAGCCAAGGCACTTAACCAATAGACCCATCTTTGTAGCATCCTAAGTGTCTTTTCTTACCTTTAGTGATTATTTTATAAGAATGTTTCTCCTACCTCTGTTCAGAAACACCAGAACATTAGTTCTCCATGGCTATAGAGTGTGATACATTCTGCCAAGAATCTCAGGCAAAATGAGCACACAGATGACCTTCCACTACTCCAGAAGTGAGGTGGTTATTGTAGAACATCTGGGAAATGACTCAACTATTCAATTTCATCTTTTATTTAAGGCAGGAATGTGGACAACTGAGTTTCTATAGCCATCATGAAGAAAACCCATGAAAAGAATAAACTTTATCATTTGTATATTCATTGGATCACTGGGTATCTTTCATAAAAACAGCAATCTAAGTGATTGGTATCTTGTTTATAAGTGATATACAATGAATGCCTTGAAGATCTTTTTTTCAAGGATTAGAATGCATATTTCAGGTATGTATTGTTCTGTCCTTTGCCCACAAAAGAACCATAAACTGACAATTGTCTTAAAGAATCTCCCTGAATGTTAAAATACTATTGCATTGATATTCTTCTACATTAGACTCATGCATTTTCAGTTTTGGTGACATGCATACTAATGCTATATTCATAAATGAGATTCCATTATTTACTGTGATGCGACAAGGGACTGTGGGACTAAGGTATATATTTTAATAAGTATTGTATGCAATGCACAGATTTATTACCTTCCTCATGATTACTTAGGGAAAGCTTTCAGGTAGCATTTATTACTCCCTAGTGGAGCAAGAAGAGGCAATAAAACTATTATAGATTATATTAAATTGTGATTTGAGTATGAATAACGAGGTAGTTTGTTTGAGATATTTGCATTATTAATACACTGTGTTTTTTGTTTCCTACATGAGAAGAAGATAGGAGCTTCCTCTGAGTGAATCTAGTATGCACATGATAAGGGGTCCTAGGTCATCAGGGTAAAAGCTTTTGGGAAAACACGCAGGCAAGAGTAAACCCACACGTTTGCAACACAGGAAGCTCCCATTCATACCGGTAAAGCTCGGATCTGCAAGTCATGTTTAACAAATTGTTTACAAGGATGTCCACATCTCCATGTGGATGGACAGTACAAACCAGTTTTTAGGATCACAGCCAAACTGCATTCTCATAATTCATTTTTAATTATGTAAACATGTGTAGATGTGTATACGTGTTTGTGTGCATGGGAATTCAGGTACCTGCGGAGTTCAAAAGGGAACTTTGAGACTGGTAGATCTACTGTTACATCTGGCTATGGGCTGTCCATTGTGGGTACTTGTGAGTCAAGATTGAGTCCTCCGCAAGAGCCTCACATCCTCTTAACTATGGAGCCATCTCTCCAGCCCTCAGTTTGTGAAATATACACATGAGATTAAGTTGTACATCCTGATTAAATTCCCCCAGCTTATCTCTGTTTCCCCTCTAACTATCTGCATCTAAAAGTTCGTCCTGAGTGGAAATACCCCAGAAAAATATTTTGTATTACAAACAGAAGGCAAACCTCAAAATAGACATGAGTTGGAAATTAGAGTAGATTAGAAATATCAGCCCAGGGGTATGGCTCAGTTGGGAAAGCACTTGTCACAGAAACACTTGACTGCCTGATTTAGATGCCCAGAACCTGCATAAAATTGCCAGGCATGATGACCCACACTTGTAATTCAGCTGAGGAAAGAGAATGACAGATTCTTGGAGCTTACTGACCAGTCAGTCTGTCCTAATCAGAAAGCACCATATCAATGAGAAGCCTTGTCTTCAAAAGTTAAGTGGATGACTTCTGAGGAATGAGGAATGATAACAGATGATGACCTCTGACCTCCACATATGCCCATAGACCTGTGCACAGACATGTGCACATGAGTACACATGCACATGCCAAAAAGAATTGTCTACATAGGAGTTCTTCTTTAACACAACTTTATCTTGCCTATATTCTGCAAATGGAAATTACCAACTTAACCAAGTAACTGATATCTGTGATGCATAGCTGTGTTTGAATTTAATTTAATTTAATTTAATTTTGTTTCATGAGAAGATGCCTTCTACAGCCCAAGTGGATCTTAATCCCTCTATGTAGTCAAATGTTACTTTGAACCCCAAAGCTTCCTGCCTTCATCTCTGGAGTGAAGGGATCACAAGAGTGCATCAGCAAGAGCAGTTTATCAACTTGAATTGTTAAGAGAAAATTCAGAGGACCCTTGTGTGTCTTGAATCACCATAGGGATGGCCAATAGAATGAGTGATGAGAAAGTCTGAGGGAATGGCAGAAGATAAGGGAAGGAGAGAACCAGTATGACTTAACAAGTACAATGACATTTGTAGTGCAAGCCTGATGAATTTATTTCAATCCCTAGAATCTGCAAAAGTTATCCTGACATATACACATGCACCCTGTGACATGAGTATGAATGTGCACACACAGACAACACAATACAACACACACACACACCAACTGCACAATGGTAATAAGAATAAATAAAATGTTACAAACACTAGAAAACAGAGAAGGAAAGGAGGAAATGGAAAAGCAAATAAATGTCAATATGACCAAATCTCCATCTAACATGGGGAGACATTAAACCAGAAATTATTTCTTGGCTAAGGTCTTAACTGGTGCGTGATGAGTGGAAAACTTAAAAAGAATAAATCTAAGCACAGAATGTGTAGATAAAGGAAAACCTCTAAAAGGAAAATGTACATAGTTCTTTCTTGATAAATTTTCATATGTGCAGCCAATATTGAAAAGTAAGTTTTAGCTTATTTGTGACTTGGAGTGAAAAGATTTGACCTGCCATGCTTTCTTCTTGCAAGGCAGAAAGGTGCCTCCTGGTATAAGACCTTCTTCAGAACATTGATGCATGAAATGAGAAGAGAGGGTTTGGATCAATGACTAATATTTAAATCCATACGGAGTGTTCACTAAACAGGAGTCACTGTCCAAATGATAATGGAATTCTATCCCATGGGCTCACTGTTTGTCCTCTGAAACTGGAACGTGACCCGCATGAATGGAGTTATGTCATTATTCATGAATACCTAGCAAGTTTAAATGAAATATTACTGTTAATAACTATGAAATTGAGTTCAAAGGGAATTATGTTCAAAGTTAAAAAAATTAATGGGGTAGATACAAGTTTTCCTTACATCATGTCATCTACAAAGAGTAGAAATTAAAACATCTTGTTTTATATGCAAGTAATCAGTCAGGAGAGAGGAAGGCTAGACAGGTTAAGAATTAAAACAAGAAAAATTACTCTTGTGGGAAATTTGACACCAGAAAATGAGCCCTATGGAAGAAAGACATTTACTCAAGAGACAAAAGTCTATGTAGCATGTTGATGGCTGGAATAAATTTTGAGAACTGAAAATTTCATGGAATAAATGATAGAAAGAAAAGCATTCAGAATTCATATCAATTACACAGAAATGCAATCATTGTTTACAAAGAGCTTGCTGGAATTATTTGTGGGTTGGCAAGCCAGTTTCCCTGTCACTTAATAATGATATTGTGCCTAAGTACAGTTTTTGTGTTCTTGCTTTGAGATGGCTTAGTATGGTTTAAGAGATATCAGAGAGTCACCAACCATGTGTGAAATGCAGATAGCAGGGCTTTTCCTTCTCAGAAGTATCATCGTATCACAGTACTTAAACTCTACTTATATTAAAGAAATTTAATTAGCTAAAATGGCTAATTCTTTTCTTTAATTACCTATGCTAACTAAGAATTTTGAAGCCTAAATCCAATTCAGTGAAATAGTAGGAGGGCAAATATTAATGAGTTCAAGACTAGACTGCCTTCACAAGGGACACAAGCCAGAGAAGTCAGGGATCTAGGAGTACCTCTGTTTTTCTCTCTGAAGAAAGGCTACACTCCTGTGTTTTCACTGATGACTGCCATTCTTTGCTCCTGGGGTTGGGATGAGGTGGTATCCCATCTCAGAAGTGGACTTGCTGACCTTGGTCCATCTGAGTGCTCTCTTTCTGCTAGAAGCAGATAATCTCAGAGTCCAGACTTCAAGCTTCAAAGGGAGCAAATCTGACTGGCCATGATTCTTAAATGTTCACCCTTGGGTGCTCAGATATGTTTCAGTTTTTTGGAAGGGACTCATTCAAATGGGTGATAAGGAGAGGAGAGTAAGCCATTTCAAGCTAAGACCACTTCATCATGAGTATCGATGGTATAACTGCAATAAAGATAAACATGCCTACCCCACCCCCCAATAACAGAAAAAAGGACTTAAGCTTTTACAGGATTGAATAACATTGCACAGTTGATAATGGAGTTAATTATCTAGTGTTCATATTAATATATATTTAGCATAAATAACTCTCTTTGTCAATAAAGGAGATTTGTAAAAATTTATTGAAATTTGTTACTCCAATTTAGTGTTCAAATATTATATCAGGAATATTTATCTTTCATTCCCTGCTTCCAACTTCTTTGTATCCATGTGTACATGCTAAATATTTGCTGAGGCATTATATAGCTCTACTGATAGAAATTAATTGTGGAATGATATTGATCATGACATTATTAAGAAGTATTTTATGACCAAGGTATAGCATAATTTCCTTTCAAGTTTGTCAAAGAGATGGTATCCTCAAAATGGTATTTGTAAGTATGTACTAAAATAAAACACAAGAGAAGGTATTTGACAGAACAATTTGTATTTCAAAATTAATTTAGACACAGTCCTAAGACTAATCAATAAAAAAAAATTTTTCATAAAAAATTCTGAGTGCTCACTAATAATCTTTAAGTTTTGTGTTGCTAGAATTTAATTCTCACAGCATTAGGAACTGTGGCAATAAAAGATCCCTCTCTTAGTTAGCCAGTGCATCTGAAATGACAGGAAAAATGCATTTAAAAACCGTATGCTTAACCCTCTCTTAGCGTCATAATGTGTTTTAATAACTCCGTGAAAGAAGTAGATCAGGACTGTGTGAGGTTAAAATACTCATGCCAAGATGCTCAAACTAAGCTCCTTCTTCTGGTTATAGCTTTAAAGACTGGCATTCTTTCTTACTCCTCCCATAGAACATGGAGGGTCAAGGCTTTCAATTTGTAGTCTAACTTTTGATCTCTTGGTGAAATCCTAAGTGGTTTAGGACAAAAAAAAATGTTGCCCCGGTGAGGAATCTAGACTATTGCTATTTGTTGCTCCCAGATCAATTCTGATCGATAGCTGGAAACCGAAAATATTTAAAACTATTTTCAGCATATTTTAGAGGCAGACAGGCATATAACCTAGAAGGCTAAGAGGAAAAAAATGGTTCTAAAAGAACTATTAGGATGAGAACATAATACACATGGATCAGTTAGAGAGTTTACAAGTATAAATGTCTTAGGGTTTCCATTGCTGAGATAAAACACCATGAGCCAAAAGGAAGTTTGGGGAGGAAAGGCTTTATCTGCTAACACTTCCATAGCACTGTTTATCACTGTAGAAGATCAAGATACAAACTCAAAACAAGGCAGGGACCTGGAGGCAGGAACTGGTGCAGAGGCCATGGAGAGGTGCTTCTTACTGGCTTAGTTCCCATCATTTGCTCACCCTACTTTCTTATAGAACCCAGGACCACCATTCCAGTAATGCACCACTCACCATGAGCTGGGCCCTCCCTCATCAATCACTAATTAAGAAATGCATTACAGGCTTGCCTATAGCTTGATCTTATGGAGGTACTTTCTCAAATGATGTTCAGTGATGACTACTATGAGACTCCTAACCTATGAGAACCTAATCTAAATATACACAATCTACTTTCCTAGAATTTAAAAGTGTGTCTTTGAAATAATATTAACTACCCAGAAATATAAGATATACTAGTATTATTGCATTAGGAGCTGTGAAACAACAGATAAGAGCATTCAATTTTAAAGGTATGTGAAGACAGCAGTTAGATGTATCCATGGGAACTGGGCTCCACAACCGTGCATTTTGGTTGGTTGTAGTTTTCCATAGTGGTTTCAAACTGTTGCAACAAGAAGTTTCCTATAAGAGGGATGAAGACTACTTTTATCAGGGGGTACAATGACAAATGCAAATATTATTATGGATTGTTCTGGTTTAGTAAGCTAGTAATTGTAGAATTCAACACCTCCTCTCACCATAAACATGACTTCTCTAGCAGTGAATAGTTAGCTAGTTTTCCAGTATGAGGCATGGTTTTCCTCTTGTAGGTTTTTGGTCCTACAGAAGTTCATGTGTTTCAAAACTCAAGCTTCAGATGAGGGCACTGTTTGGAAGACTACAGAACCTTTAGGATGTAGGGAGTATCCTATAGAGGTTGGGGGATATAAGGGAGATTTCTATCTGTTTTGGATTCAGGCTGGAACACCGAACTCTAATTTTCTGGATGCCTACTATGCTTTGAGCAGCCAAATTTGACCTTGGCTTCTCATTCAAGATGAATGAAAATCTTTTGAAACACTGAGTCAAGATGAACAAATTTCTATCAAGTTGCTTCTGTCAGGTCTTTGATTACAGCAATAAAAAAATGTAACCTGTCAAAACACCAGTGAGGAACACAGTGATTAAAGTTTTAAAGATTAAAGATTGAAACACTGCCCTATTTCATTTAGGAAACCAGTTTCACTATGACTTCACTATCAGTGAATATTTAGCTAATTTTCCAGTACGAGGCACAGTTTTCCACTTGTTGAGGGTGCCTGATCCTACATAGTGAAATCAGAGAATTTAGTATACCTAAGATCATGTAGTCTTATGATAAGGAGAAAATGGACAACATTTCTCTTAGTACAGAAGTTTGTTTTTTCATTCATTTATTTATGTTTGTCACAGTATCTCACTGTATAGCTCTGTCTATCCTGAAACTCTCTGTGCAGACCACTCTGGCCTTGAACTCAGAGATTTACCTGCCTCTGCCTCCTGAGTGCTGGGATTAAAGGTGTGCACCACCATGCCCAGGCATCCTTTAGATTTAATAGGCACAAGGAAGTTGTCTTGCTCCACACATTTAAAATGTATCTGGCAAGGCATATATTAGAATGATTCCTGAAATGGACTTCTGAAGTTTGTACTTTACCATGATAGCATTACATGACTTTGCTTTATGTACTTTCTGTAACTCGTGACAGAGTAAAAATCCTTAACCAAGTAACGAAGTGATTGAGTGACTAAATTCAGAGGAGAGATGAGAAAGGGGTAAGAAGGCAGTGCAGAGAGAGAAAATAAAAAAAATTGTTGTCAAGGAGACATTGGTTTGGAATCTATCCCATGAAAACTAACAGGCATTTTTTTCCCTCATTTCATTTATTTTTCCTTTTAACACTTAGAAAATATTGCAAAGTATACACATATATAATAGTTATCTAAAGGGAGACATTGGGAATGCAGCCCAAGAAAATGACCAAAAGTACATTTTCAATATATAAATCATGTAAAAGCACAAAGTAGGGGCGGGGGCACATTCTTGGATACTGAACCAAAGAAACATCAGTTGGTTCAAAAACAATTTTTCCATTGTCATTTAAATTACCACTAATGCAAGCTGTTAATTTTTCCACACCAATAACTTACACCACATACTAACATAAGCATTAAACACAATAATGTCAAGCAGATTCTTGTGTGGACTGAAAGGAGAGAAGCTCCCAGGACTCATTATAACTGGAATATTCAATTTTCAGACATGAAACCACTGATCCTCATACCACAGAGCATACTTAGAGACATACAGGGTTAAGCTATTATCATTGTTACTGTTATTTGTCTTTCCAAGAATCTGTACAGTAAAATTCCACTGTGTTCTGTGATGCAAAGATTTCTGCCTTTTTCATTTAAGCTGTCAGTACAAACTGTTCTTGCAATACTCCTTCTAAAGTAATGCATTTCACGGTTTCTCTGATTTTTCTTGGTAGAACTGGAGTAGTGTCGTGAAATGGCAGTATTTTGAAATGGAGTCATTTTCTACACTTTTTGTAAATATGTACTTGATAAGATGTTTCTGGTGTAATAGAAATAGGAAGCATACAGATCCAGATCGTTCCCTCAAAAAACACACAATATTAATGTTGGGTCAAAATGTCAATCATTAGATTGTGGAATCTAGAAATCAATGTCTACATCAACATGAGTAGTAATTATTCAGGAGTATTACAAAAGTTAATTCCAAATAACCTGGAAAAGTGTTGTTTTTGTACAGAACACTCTGTCTTTGTCTCTGTTTCTGTCTCTGTGTCTCTCTGTCTCTGTAGCTCTTTGTGTGTGTGTGTGTGTGTGTGTGTGTGTGTGTGTGTGTGTGTGTTGTGTGCGTGTGTGTTTAAATCATTAGAAGATGTTTAAATCAAAGAAAACATACTTTGACCATATCCTCGAGAATGGAGAAGGTAATCCATCTGTGGGTCATGACCCTTTGGCAAACCACTATCCCTAAAAGTATTTCTATTATGATTTATAACAGTAGCAAACTTGCAATTATACAATTACATTTATGAGCTGGCAATGAAAATAATTCTGTATCTGGGGTCCCCACATGAGAAATTGTACTAAAGGGCTGCAGTATTAATAAGATTGAGCACCACTGATTTAGAAGATCCTTCTCTAAGTTTCAGAATGTGAATTGATGTAGAATGTTCACCTAGCAGACAGGCAGGCCTGGGTTTGGTCCTAAGCATATAATATAGCATGGTGGCAGACACCTATAACCCCAGACCTAGGAAGGTAAGTCAAGAGAATCAGAATGTTAAACTTGTTCCCAGTTAAAGAGTTTGTTTGGGATAGAGTTAAACACACACACACACACACAAACACACACACATGTTAAAATGTGCAAGATATGATAGAGGAGAAACTACTTTTCTAACATAGAGGGATGGATAAATATTGGATAGAAGATAGATTGATAGATTAGACAGACAGACAGACAGACAGACAGACAGACAGACTGGCAGACAGACAGATATTAATCTGTGTGTCAGGGAACTGTGATTACCGAATTGCATGAAGGAATTAGGGAGTATGCTTACTTTATAAAGAGATGTTTGCCTCTCTTCCAAAGTGTCCCTGCCCTCTCTAATTCCTAAAATCAATGAATAACAACTCTATCTATCCCTCATCCCTATGTATATGTGGCATTGCCAGTGTTTGGCGTTTGAGCCTCCTCTTAGGCATGCAGTGGTCTTTCCTTGCTGTTTTTTCATATTCTTCAAATGGCATAAAATATAGAGCATCATTTTACATGGTTGCTCATCACCTAAATGATACATACCTTCCTCAATGATACATATTTAGATTTTTCTGCCCATTTTCCAACTGAATTATTAGCTGTGCATTTCCAGATGAGGTTTTAAACATCAGTTTAAAAATATTTATTTTGTTGTTCATGATGTGTGTGTTGTGTGGATATATGAGTGTGTGGATGCAGATATGGGAGGAGGTAAGAAGAGGGCATTTGTTACCCTGGAGATGGAGGTACCTACGTGTGGTTGTAAGCCACCTATTTTGGCTGCTGGGAACTGAATTTGGTCCTCTGTAATAGCATACAGGCTCTTAAAATTGAGCTATATTTCCAGATCCTGGGTGAAGATTTTTTGACAGGATTCTAGAATGATATTCCATAGTGAAACAGTGGCACTAGAGAGAATAAACTGGCAACTATAGGGAAGAATTTCCCACTTCTAGAAATCCAGGAATCAAGGATCAACTGAGAGGAATTTGTTCCAAGACATTTTACAGATTATTAAGCAAACAAAAGCAAAAATACTTCAATAAATGGCATAACAATTGTAATTAGAGTTAAGGATAACAATGGCTAATGTGCCTTCGGCTGTAATTCACCGAACATCTTGGAATCTCATTATTTTTTTACGATAAGTAACTCATATCTAAAATTATAGAAAGTAGTATAAAATCAATACCATTCATGATGAGCAATGGAAATAATGCAAGACCTTTAATATGCATTCTTTCACAAAGAATAGGTATTCTTATCTGAAAAATATGCTCTAAGACATTGTGAGAGTCCTTTTATATCATATAAATATACAAGTGGTATACTAGATGTGCTACAACAGAAATGATTCCTATTATGGGATTTTAAAACTATCTGTCTGTCTGTCTGTCTGTCTGTCTATCTATCTATTCATCCATCCATTCATCTGTCATCTATCTATATCTGTAATCTATCTGTCTGTCATTGACTGTCAGTCTCTCTGTCATCTATATCTGTCATATATCATATATATCATCTATGTATCATATCTATCTATTGATCTATCATTTATCTATCATCATCATCTATCACCTATCTATGCATCTATCTTTCCATTAAATGAGACCTAGCAAGAGGCTCAGTTATGTAGATTAAAGTGAGAAAGATCCAGCCCGGAAGAAATTTGTAGACTATTTTCTTTGCTTATAGATTGTCTTTTAAGACAGATGGGTCTCAAATCCATGATTTGGTCCCTGAGAATGATACTGTAGGTATAGGTCTGGACCACTGCCCCTGGCTGGACTTGCAAATCTGCCTGAAGAAACGGCAAGTACTAATGATCTAAAGCAAGAAGACAATTCATTGTAGTACAGAAATGTAAAGGAAGTTATTACAGTCAGATAACTGATCCAAGGAGAAATTCCTTGTTATCTGGGGATGTATAGTCTAGTAACTAACAGAGGAATGACATTTCATAGCATATTATTAAATCATGAACAACTAAGCTAGAGAGTTATTTATTTGTTTGTTTGTGTATTTATTTATTTACATCCCAAGTGCTGCCTCCCTGGTCCTTTCCCTATCCCTCCTCCCCTTCTCCTTTGAGAGGGTGGGGCCCCCTGTGTATGCCCCAACCCTGTGGCATCAAGTTTCTAACAGATTAGGTGCAATCTCTCCCACTGAGGCTATCCAAGACAGCCTTGTTTAGGAACAGATACCACAACCAGGCTACAGCTTTGGGGAAAGCCTCCATTCTAGTTGTTGGGCGCCCACATGGAGACTGAGCTGCACACCTGCTACATTTGTGCCTGGACCCTCGGTCCAGCCCTTGTATGCTCTTTGATTGGTGACTCGGTTTCTTAGAGCTCTTAGAGATCCAAGTTAGTTGACACTTTTGGTCATCCTATTGGGTTCCCATCCCCTTCAGGGACTTCAGTTTTTCCCCCAAATCTTCCATAAGAGTTCCCAACCTCTGTCCAATGTTTGGCTGTAGGGAACTTTATCTGCTTCAGACAGCTGCTGGATAAAGACTCTCTTATGACAATTATTCTAGGCTTCTGTCTATGAGCATCACAGAGTATCATTAACAATGTTGGTGCTTGCCCATAGGATAGGTTTCGAGTTGGACCAGTTATTGGTTGGTCATTCATTCAGTCTCCATCTTTGTCCCTGCATTTCTTTCGAGTAGCACAAATTTGGTGTTGAAAGCTTTGTGGGTGAGCTGGTGTCTTTATCTCTCCACTTGGGGTCCTGTCTTGGTACAGGAGGTAGCCCCTTCCTGTCCCATGACCTCAGTTAGGCATCTCGGTTAAGGTCACCTGCATCAAATCCTGGGTGCATCACCATCTCAAGTCTCTGAGATTTCCCAAAGATTCCCCACCCCCACTCCAAGCAACTGCAGATTTTGATTCATTCTTCTGGCCCTCTGAGTCTCTCCCCATACCTGCTCCCCATTTTTCTTGCCCTCCCTTCTCCCTTCCAATTCTCTCCCTCCCTCTGCCTCCTATGACTATTTTGTTCCCCCTTCTAAGTGTGATTCAACATCCTCCCTTGGGACTACCTTCTTGTTTAATTGCTTCGGGTCTGCACTTTATTGCTAATATCCACTTATCAGTGAGTAGAAACCATGCACAACCTTTTGGGTCTGGATAACGTCAGTAAGAATATTTTCTAGTTTCATCCATTTGCCTGCAAAATTCATGATGTCCTTGTTTTTAATAGTTGTATAGTATTCCACTGTATAAATGAACCACATTTTCTGTATCCATTTTTTGGTGATGAACATCTAGGTTGCTTCCAGTTTCTGGGTATTATAAATAAGGCTGCTATGGATATAGTGGAGCATGTGTCCTTGTTATATGTAGATCATCTTTTGGATATATTCTCAGAAGTGGTATAGCTGGGTCTTCAGGTAGAACTATTTCCAAATTTTGGAGAAATTACCAGATTGTTTCTCCTAGAGAGTGAAAAAATTTTCAGGGAAGCTAGATGGCCCTTAATTCCCCTTTGATCTGTGTATAGGAAATGAATTTCTATATATAAAAATTTTAAAGACAGTGAAATAAAAAGAGTTGATAAATTTGACTATATAAAAATAAAAATCTTAAATATCAAGAAAACCACCAAAACACAGTACATGATGGCTCTGCAGAAGATCTGAGTTCAGTTCCCAGCATCATGTTGAGAAGTTTTCATACACTCCTAACTCTCTTGGGATCCTGGCCTTCATGGTCACATTTATACCCATGATGTTCATAAAGACATGTTTGCGCACACACATGCACGTAGTTAAAAAAATAATTACAGTATCATTAAATAAAGACGTTCATATTTTCTGCTTTTGCTTTTTAATTTCTTTTTATTTTGCACATTTATTCCAGTCATCCAGTTGGGTTTTATTCTTAGACAGGCTCCTGTTTGTGTAACCGCATGGTTACCCTGAAATGGAGACTAATGTATTTAAAAGGACGTCTCTACTACATAGCTTTTAAATCATGTGTCATCCTGTTCTAAGTTTCCACACGTACTGTGTCTGACCTTTCTGTTATTTTCCACATTTCTCATTTGTCTGTTTACACACTGACACCACTGTGATTAATTATGGAAGATTTATTGTCTATATGATGTCTACTTCCCCTGGTCACTGTCCCCTGTTTTCCATAGGATTTTGTAGATAATGTTGCATGTTTGTTATACAAATAAGTTTTATTATCACCTGACATAATTTCATTAAAAAGCTTGCTAAAATGTAGAATTAGAATTTAACTTAGGGAGCTATATCATGCTTTGAATGTTAATTTTCTCTCTTTAAAGAGTTGGAGGTGTTTTACAGCTTTTTCTTTAAATCTGCTTCATGTCTTTGAACAGAATTTAGAATTTTACACATGTAGATTTATACATTGTTGCTATTTTAACGCTGAATACTTATTTTTCATTGAGGAAATCTTATTTCCGTGTATGTATGCATTGAGATAGAATCACACTATGTCTGTTTGTCTGGTCTGGAATTCACAGTCAGCTGCCTATGCCTTCCAAGACCTGGTTTTAATGTCATGTACAACCATGCCAAACACTTACCATTCCTTGTATTTTTAATTGTGATCACTTATATTGTTAATATAATATCCTTATATTGTTAAGGATATTAATAATGTCATAATTACTTAAATAGATTTTTAATATGTTGGTGAAGCTAGGTGTTTTTGATATAAAGATTTTTGTTTGTGTGTTGTTTGCTTGATTTTATTGAATGTGTGTGTATAGGAGGAACAGCACAGCCACCTCAGCATAAATGCTGGGGGCTGTGCAGTCTCAAAGGCATCTCCTTCAGAAGAACCTAACTGAGGACTGCCTGAGAGACCAAGGATTGCTGATGCAGGCAATTCCACCCAATCAGGAACTACTGTTTGTAAGAGATGCTTTCTTGGGGCCAATGGGGCACAGGTAGAGGGTATTAAAGGATCTTACAGCAGCATTCAGAAGAGCTTCCTGTGGCATTTCTCACCTGCTCCAGGAGTCTGTACCATTGATTCCATACCACCTTACCTTCAATTCACAAGGGCAAGTACGATCTGGCAGTGGGCAGTCCAGGGCACAGGCAGCGTGTGTATATTGATATGAGTGTAAGTTTGTGACCACCTGTATGTGTCTTCATGTGCAGAGCAAAGTTCAACCTCTGATACAGTTCCTCTGATCCTGCTTTGGTAGTTTTTTTTTTTTTTTTTTTTTTTTTTGAGTAAGTGTACTGGCTGGTTTTGTGTGTCAACTTGACACAGGCTGGAGTTACCACAGAGAAAGGAGCCTCCCTTGAGGAAACGCCTCCATGAGATCCATCTGGAAGGCATTTTCTCAATTAGTGACCAAGAGGGGAGGGCTCATTGTGGGTGGTGCCACCCCTGGGCTGGTAGTCCTGGGTTCTATAAGAAAGCAAGTTGAACAAGCCAGTAAGTAACATCCCTCCATGGTCTCTGCATCAGCTCCTGCTTCCTGACTTGCTTGAGTCTCAGTCCTGACTTCCTTTGGTGATGAACAGCAAAGTGGAAGTGTAAGCTGAAAAAACCCTTTCCTGACCAGCTTGCTTCTTGGTCATGATGTATGTGCAGGAATAAAAACCCCGACTAAGACAGTAAGCATCTCTTATTTCCCTGTTTTTATTACCAGTGCTTGTAACTACTACATATGACACAGGATCGAGCTTCCTTATATGTTTTGATATTTGTGATAAATTCTTCAAGGAGAGTTACTGATTTTGAAAAGCTATTCATAGCCGGGCGGTGGTGGCGCACGCCTTTAATCCCAGCACTTGGGAGGCAGAGGCAGGAGGATTTCTGAGTTCGAGGCCAGCCTGGTCTACAAAGTGAGTTCCAGGACAGCCAGGGATACACAGAGAAACCCTGTCTCGAAAAACCAAAAAAAAAAAAAGAAGCTTCCTAGCATCCCACTTGAAAAGAATACACAATAAATTTTAAATTTGATTTACTTGACAAACACCATTTTCCTATAACCACATGAATGGACTTTTTAAAAATTAATCACTTTATTCATTTACATTTCAAATGATATTTCCCTTTCCTATTACTCCTCAACGAAACCCACCACCATCCTCCCCTTTGCCTCTATGAGGGTGCTCCTCCACCCATTCACCCACTCCCTCCTCACCCCTCCTGCCTTCCCCTATGCTGGGGCATCAAGCCCCCTCACCTCCCACTAATGTCAGATGAGACCATCCTCTGCTACATATGTATATGGATTCCTGGCTCCCTCCATGTATACTCTTTGGTTGGTGGTTTAGTCCCTGGGAGCTCTGGGTTGTCCAGTTAGTTGATAATTGTTTTTCTTATGGGGTTGCAATCCCATTCAGCTCTTTCCCCTCGTTCTTCCATTGGAGTACCCCAGCTCAATCGGATGGATGGTTGGCTGTAAGTATCTGCATCTGTATTGGTTAGGTTCTGATAGAACCTCTCAGGGAACAGCCCTACGAGGCTCCTCTCAGGAAGCACTTCTTGGCTTCAGCAATAGTGTGGGAATTTGAGGTATTCAGATGGGATGGATCCCCAGGTGAGGTGTTCTCTGGATGGCCTATCCTTCAGCTTTCCAGGATACAACCCACAAACTATGTGCAGCTTAAGAAGAGGGAAGACCAAAATGTAGATGCTTCAATACTAAATAGAATGGGAAACAAAATAATCACAGGAGCTAGAGGAAGGGTGGGACCAGGGTGGGAGTGAGGCGGGAGAGGGAAAAATGGGGCAGGAACAGGTATGGGAAGGGATAGGAGAGAAGTACAGAGATCAGGAAATTAAACTGAAACATGTAGTAGAGGGGTTGGGAACTGGGTTAGCCACTAGATATTCCCAGACTCCAGGGAAGCAAGAGGCTTCCACTAGCCAATGGTGATGACTTTAGCCAAAATACCCAACAAAGGGGAGATACAACCTGTAGAGACCACCACTAGTAGATAGGCATGGCCCCCAGTTGATGAATGGGGCCACCCATGCATCTCAAAATTTTAAACCCAGAAATGTTACTTTCCAAAGCAAAGACGGGGACAAAAAATGGAACAAAAAATGAATAGACTTTTTTCTACAGTTGCTTACCCAGTCTGTCTAGTTTTCATAAACTTTACTACATGTAACTTCAAAAGGCTAGAAATTCCTGAAAAATAACTCATGCATTGGTTGTAAAGGATCCAGGTTATTATCCAGAGATATAATGGCAGTCTTTGCATATAAAGTTCTTTACATCAGGTTTGTAATCTGAGTTTTAAAAGGTAATTTTAGTTTCTACCCAAAATACAGCCCTTAGTGTTATTCTCAACCCTTATCAACTACAAACTTACAGGCTATTTTTTGAGCTGCCTCTTTTCAACCTCTGCATGCGCTTGTGCATATAAATAACCTGCAGAGTTTGTTCACATGAATTGTTCCATTTTTGTTTGGATATGGGCTTTGTCCTCAATGAACTGATCATGTGTTACGGATTGACAGTTGTCTTTATTTTTTTGATCTGTAATTAATTAAGCCCAACAAGCATAGAGGCTCACACATATATTCCCTATAGAAAATTGCATAAAGCCTATACATGTGATTAATCACGTCGAGGTAAATTCTGAAAGGTCCTACTTCTTCATTGATGTGTGAGCCACGGTCCTTTCCATCTATTCTATCCATCCTTAGTACATGGCTTTGCACCCCATCATAATGAAACTTTAAAACAAAGTTAATGCCATTTTATCTTACACATTTGAGTAAATACGTATCTAAAAGCAGCCCCATGTACATTCATTTTTAGAAGGAACTATTTGTTTTACAAGATCATGGTGTTTCTGAACCGAATAATATGTACATTTCATCTCCACAGACAGAAAATGTCAACTACTCTATTAAACTAGGATATCACAGATAAAATCTAAGGTGAAATTGTTTGGTGTGTGTAGCATAATAGAGAAGAGATGACAATCATGTAAATATATTGGAGTGTGTGTGTGTGTGTGTGTGTGTGTGTGTGTGTGTGTGTGTGTATGTGTGTGTGCACGCACACACTCCAAAGAGAAACTGCTCACTGGAAAACAATTCAATTCACACAAAAAGAACAATGGTTGGAAATGTTCTTATACACAATAACGTGTGCATTCGCCAACCAATGTCCTGAGAGAGTATTTTCCCATGAATCTCACCGTAGGAGACAAAGAAGTGTTCTTTTCATATAAAATAAGTGCATAAATATACTTGGGCATCTTTTGAATAATTCTTTAGCAGATTCATGAATTATCAAGTGCTATAAGATGAGCTATATTATTGTGTCTTACATTTGTATAGCTGTTCATAATTTAGCTGTGATTTTTTGTGTGGCTTATTTCATGGAAGTGTCTTTATACAATACCATTGCATAGCTTGGGAATATTTGTTCATATCTCATAGAATAAGTATGGAGAAAGGCATTTACTTGAGTATCTGCTTATTCATTTTTCTTTTGTTTATTCATTTACTATTTATTTCTGACAAAGATGTAAGATGGTTACAATTGTAGACTATTCAAGCAACAGCTGTGTAAGCTTTTACAAGCTCATGCTTAATCTGCAAAACGTTGCATATTATAAATTTCATTTAAAAATTCTACAATGACCCTTACCAACAAAATTTCTGGTGCTAATATTTGATTATTATACTTTGCATAGGGAGGCTTATGTTTTCCTTTCCTTTTTCCTAGTCTCTTCTCCCTTCTCTCATTCTCTCTCCTCCTCAGCCTCCTTTCTTCTTCTTCCCTTTCTTCTTCCTCCCCGTCCCCTACCTGACTTGTCTCACATCTTTTCTCTCCCTTCTCCTTTCCTTTCCCATCCTTGCTTATCTCTCTTCCCCTCTGTCACTGTCCTCCATTTTTCTGCTCCCCCTCTTCTTCCTCCTTCTTTAAGGTTATCTTACTCTTTCCCCTTCTCTCTCCCCTTCTTGCTTTTCTCTTTCCCTTCTCTTCTTCGCTCTCAAACAGCCATGCACAAACTTGCCTCCCTCCCCTCTATCCTTCTCTCTCCTGTCTATTCTCTTCTCCTGCTTGTTCCTTTATTCTCTTTCTTTGTCCTACTTCTGAGGTCAATTCCATGGCCTCATGCAATCTCTGTCTCAATAAGACACATCCTCATCCCCATCCCTTCATGCAATCTCTGTCTCAATAAGACACATCCTCATCCCCATCCCTTCATGCAATCTCTGTCTCAATAAGACACATCCTCATCCCCATCTCTTCATGCAATCTCTGTCTCAATAAGACACATCCTCATCCCCATCCCTTCATTTTTATTGTTGTAGTAGATACGGAATATTTCTATTTAGTTCAGAATAGCGTCAAACTCATGATCTTCCGGCTGCTACCTCCTAATTGCTGGGATTACAAGCGAGGGGCAACACATCCTTCTTTTGGTTCCTCTCACTTGAAAGAGGCTTTGATTAAGAAGACTTTATACACATGGGACATACATTAATTAATTTAGAGCATTTTTCCAAGTTCCCATCTGTATCTGGGGAAGCAGAGATCAAGGTGTGCATAATACATTTTAGACATTGTCTGTATGCAATGCTCCCCTATAATAAGGTTCCATACTTAATTCTGTTTTCCAAAAGAAGGTAAACTTTCAACATAGTGGTGCTACAAAGTCTATCTCATCTTGAGAACACAGATAAGCATGTATTTCACAATTGTGACCAAGACCAAGGTCCTGTGATACTCATCAGCTGTGTCCATCTTACTAGCACATAGAAACAGTTGAAAATCCTCCACAATCAGGTGAATTTCCTCCAATGCCAGGAACTCTTTCTGAAAGCCTGTGAGTCACACCCTGCCCAATTTTTTTTCCAGCCAGTTTGTAGCCTGGCCTGGTCTACTGAAAGAGAGGAAAGGATGCTGAATCCAGAGTTTTGGACCCTGTTATTTGATTTCATCAAAAATCTATTTTTAGAGGATAGCTGCAATAGCTTCAAAGAATGTTATTTGCTTTTGCATGCTTTTAGCTTTTGCTTAAGATATATCAAATTTAAAGAAAAGTTCTCAGTTTTTACATGTATACATAAGTGTAAATATTTATAATGACACATATACATATCTATCTCTATCTACATGCTAATCTTTACTTGAGTAATAAAGTTCAGCTTAATAAATGGAAATGATCGTCTGTGATCCCAAACTGTACAAGAACCTGTTAAAATAAAAGAGTTCTATTGAAGCATGGACACACCCATTCCCTTCTCTCGTCTGCAGCTTTTTGCACATACAATACAAGAGAAACATATGGTCTGTAAAGCTGAAAATACTTACTAGCTGAACTTTACGAGAAGATATTTTCTGCTACTGTTTAAGATGAGAGTGGAAATATAGACTTAACATCCTCTCATACAAAATTCCATTATCTTCAGGCCTGTGACTGTCTGATATAAATAAGATGATACATTATAAAAGCAATGTACACACACACACACACACATACACACACACACACACACACACACACAAATCCCATACTAGAGGAAGAGAAAGAGTGAATCATACATATTTCTTGAAAAGGAAATTCATATGAATTGTTTCTTCCCTGTTTGAATAACAGACCCACATTCTAGAAATCACTAAAGCATAAAGGATAGAACACACAGGACATAGAGAAAGATGCCCTTTGACCCTGAACTTGTACACCAGCATAAAGATGGTTTTCCCTGATCACCAATAGGAGATTCTGCATATTCCTTGAACAATTGAATATACAAATGAAGACTGAAACAACAGCTGTAAGGCCTAAGGCCTTGGATCCAATTCAAGTTCAATAAATTTAGCACAGGAAACACGAAATTCTCTGTGCCCTATTACCGACTCTCTTTCCTTTTACCACCCTTCTCAACACCTAAAAAGTCATCCTGACTCATATTTTTAAGGTGTCTGGGAACAAATACAGGAAGCTCAATAACAAACAACAGTAAAACAAGAAACATAATTGAGGTGTATTTAACCTAATGGGAACTTAAATGAGGATCCTGTTCTTTCTACTGTAATGTAATTGTTTGTGTCCTTCAGAGTATCCTGAAAACATAACCTGGGAAAACCCATGCCAAAAAAAAAAAAAAAGGCAGAGAATCTCACAGAGTCAAAAAATAGCATCTCACAGGTTGAGAAATTCAACATCATCAGGAAAAATAATTTGGACGGTCTCTTGTCCAGAATCTGGACTTTTTAATACTATATTTTTTGTTTTGAGAAATATCAGAAGTTATGCTCATGAATTCTCACCAACTTAGCTGCCTGAATAGGATCTGGATATTTTTACCCTAGGTGCTTTGTTGGCCCTCTGTTGTCCTGTTATATATGAAGCTATCCCAGGGCTCAGAACACTGTTGACTGATATGTGATGGATGGAGTAATAACTAAATTAAATTTGTAACAAAATTAATATATTCTCAGCTGCATTGTTATATAAGCTTTCTTTCCAAGATGACCCATCCTATATTGATATATTATTCTTTGTTGTTGGTATTGTTTAAATCCAATTTCAACATTACAGTGAAATTTCCAATGATTTTTCAAATATCTTTTGGTTTCCTTAAATGCGAGGGTAGTCAAGGAGTTAGACCAATATGGTTGTGTGTTCTCAGAGGAGGATGAAGTATACATGCTGTTTTCTTGTTTACTGAGATCATTTACCCCAGTTTCATTGTCTTCTTGAGAGACATCTTCAACATAGAGAGTAGACAAAGTCTTTAGGGTCCACTCCCATCTCAAACTCTATTTCAATTAAAGCCCTTTTGGGTTTCAACTTTGATTAATTTTAAAGTAATATCAAAAGTTTGGTTTTTCCAAATGAATGAAGTCAGGCATCCTCTTGAGGAGAATCAGTTTGTTGTTGTCTAGTCAATATGACTATTTGATTATGAGAAAGAACCTTCTATTTACAAACTTCTCTTCTAATAACCTGTTATCAAAGTCCATCAGAACAGTACTGTCTTCTGAACTTCTGAAATCATTGTATCTATGATGACTTGGGAGAAATGTTGTGGTCTTAAAGCAGGTTCTTGTCATAGCCAAGGAGCTGGCTTCTGTTCACTGCACTGCCAGGGGTAATGTTTCTCTTATGCATGATTTGATTTTGAAGTGCATGGGAATGTTGCTGTAATGGAGTTATGGGACACTGTATTTCAGTTATGTCATCATCATTGCTGTCTTGAAATCAAAATCACTGTGATTATCTGCAGAAGACACTCACATGATTGCTCCAATTGGTATCCCTTCATAGAATAATGATCAGAAGTTTAGATAGGAATTGGAGCTATTCTATTCTTCCTGCGCAACCCCATTCAGACTTCATATAATCCTTCTTCAGCTGCCCATGGTCTCAGAAAACACTAAAGTATGTATATAGGAAATTCAATTTAGTTGGAAGACTCCATCTATGTAGCAAACCAAAGGTCATCACCCACTCTAGGGTTGTATTTTCCAGTGAGGCAGATGTTTGGGGTCACTCATACTCCTGTAAATAAGCTTAAAAAAACCCTCAGTGACTCATTAATTAGGCTTAGAAAGAATTGGTTCTTTGGTCTACTCTTGGTGCCTTATCTTCATCGAACAGACAATTGCTTATGTTTCCCCCAAGAAAAGTACCACAATAAATGCTTTGAAATTGAAATGTCCCTCACAGAATACTGAGGGTTCTCACCTTGTCACACTATTTTAAAGGCTATGCGACTTTCAGGAGAAGATCCAAGGTTGGCAGTCCTAGATCAGAGGTTAAATTCACACCTGATTCTTATTTATTCCTGTGGAGCAAGTCTCCTCAACAGGTTCCTGCATTGTGGGTCTTACCATGCCTTCCCTGCTATGTTGTACTGAAATCACCCCAACCAAAGAAACCTTGACTCCTTGAAGTTTTTGTGCCCAGGTATTAGGACACAGTGACACAAAGGTAAATGACACAGTCATCAAGTCATCTTTCTACCCTAACCTTCTGATTTTGTATCTGAAGTTCAGATGTGTCCTCTTAGTTTTCAAGAGCCACCAAGCTCATAACCTGGAGTTGGTATTGAACTCCATATTGACTCTTCACTTCCAAATGAAGCAATCTACATTATAATTCTATCAAATGTCAATTCTCTTAGTTTTTACACATTTATCTGCATCATTATGCTTACAATATATTCTTTGTAATACTAGAATCCAGGCTAGATTATTGCTTAGTCTTCATTATCTGTAGCATGCTCCTTCCTCTGGAGGTTCACACGGGCATCCTATGGAGAGCATTGTCTGTAAGACTGTAGCTAACACATTTCCAGGAGCCAGAATTTCTCACATAGGGGATTGAGTTTACATCAAAGAGATATTGGTGGGGACACATCCTGCTTCCTACCTGTTCTATGGCAGTTTCCTCAGCATTATAAAGTCTCTCTATGAGGAAGGGAGTTATGAGACCCAGGAGGTAAGCAAAACCACATGTCTGGGAAAGTGGAAATTTACAAGATTCTCAATAGCCCTTCTCTAGTTCTATAGAAACAGGAAGCCAATACTGGAAGAGGGGACCCTGACCAGCAGAGATGCTAAGGGGATAGATTGGTCCTAGTTAGTTATGTGCAAACTCTGGAGAACTCCAAGTATGTGGCCTTACTGATTCCTCCCTCATCTTCACTTATATTAAAAATGGGCTTTTTGCATTTTTGAATCACATCTGCCCCTACAAGTAACCCTTCACCCATTCTCCTGTTAGCAACCAAATCATTGATTAGCCTATGGTGCTACAGTAATTTTGGTCTCTTGTAGATTCCGTACTTCCTTTCTGGACTAAGGAGAAATGTTGTGATTCCCTAGGAAATGTCTGTCATACAGCATGACATCTCTCCCAGTCTCCTGCCTGCAAATCTGAGTCTGGATACAGGCTCATGCTGTGAGCAAAGCCTTCCCTAAAGAGCAATAAGAAGGAAGCCTAACTCTGTCAGAGAGCCCCTGTTTCATCTCAAGTGCTCTCTCAATGTGATTTGTCTCTGGCATTGGTATCTGAAACCTCCTTATAGTCTGCCATGCTGTTGGTTGTCTTCAACAACATGTATTATTAATTCTTCTAATATATTTCTTAACCCACAACTGTCTTCCTCAGTGTTCCTTTAAATCTTTCATCCAAGACATTACATTTGTCCATTTCTAGAATAGTTTAATTTATAACCCTCTCTCTTGTTAATAGTAAGGCCTAGGACATGAAATTATCCTGCAGAGTCTTACCCAAAATAATTAGTGAAGATTCTTGGTTACAAGTCATTTCATTTGGCTATGGCTAAAGTGAAGAAAGGACCAGATGACAATGGCACATGCAGGCCAGAACTTAGAAAACCAAGTAACAAAATAATTAAATATTAATGTCACAAGGGAAATAAATATTATATGAAGTGTAATGCATCATGGATAAGGTCTCACAGTGAGAATGTCACCATTAGGTGACATTTGTTGGTACCAGACATCTGTTTATGTCAACACTAATGTATGAGTCTACTATCTTAGGGTTTGCTGTGACAAAACACCATGACTGAATGCAACCTCTGGAGAAAAGAGCTTCTATTCACTATTCATCATTGAAAGAAGCAAGAACTCAAGCACAGCAGGAGCCTGGAACAGGACCTGATGCAGGGACCATGGAGGGGTGCTGCTTACTGACTTGTTCTTCATGATTTGCTCATCTTGATTTTCTATAGAACCCATAACTACCAGCCCCGGGGTGCCTTCACCCACAATGGGCTGTGCTATTCTCCATCAATCATTTTTTTTCCAGAGCTGAGGACTGAACCCAGGGCCTTGCGCTTGCTAGGCAAGCGCTCTACCACTGAGCTAAATCCCCAACCCCTCCATCAATCATTAACTTAAAAATTGCCAACAGGTTTGCCTACAGGGAGCATTTTCTCATTTGAGGTTCTCCCAAATGACTCTAGCTTGTGTGAAATGGACATCAAAACAAAACACACAAACAACATCAACAACAAGACCCACAGTCAACATGCCTCCACCTTAGATTTTTTTTCTGATGCTTCCTTTACCATACCCTTAAAAATTTACCCCATTATCATTTTCATTGCCACTGTGAATAGTGTTTAATAATAATGTATAATGGAAGTGCTCTCCTAAGATTTGAATCATAAGGTGAGCTTGTCTATGCTCAACTGGTTGGAGTTGGGAGTCCTACTTTTGAAACATATACACGAGTAGCAAATGCTGTAACTGAAGAGTTGTTTTACCAGCGAGAGTTGGAATAATAATAACAATAATAGTAATAGTAATAGTAATAATAATAATAATAATAATAATAATAACTATAGCAGATGCCAAGCTATATAGATGGTTATAACAACAGTGTTTATTGTGATAAAAGGAGCACAGGGACTAAATAGGTTTCTTTGAAATATATGGTGGCAATTTCTATATATTTGATGGAAGCAAATGTTATCATGCTACCATGTGAATTACCTTAAAATATACATGGGTCTTTGTGTCTACTTTAGCAGAGATTTTGAAGGCATGGATCAAATTCCTATTAATTGTGGCATTAAAAAGATTTAAAATATTGAGATTAGTATTGCTTTACACATCTTTAAAGCCTAGAGACAGACTTTCAACTATTTCTGAATACTAAACACTTTGATAAGTATCTGAAAGTCCAGGGAAATGATTAAACTGGTGAATGGCTGGCTTTGTCAGCAGGAGGACCTGACTTTGATGTCCTAGAAGCTATAGCAAAAATGCAGGCCCTTGTGGCAAGCACTTGAGATCTAAGGAGATGGACAGAAGGATTTTTGGTGACTGCTGGCCAGGTAGCCTAACCAATTTGGAAGTTTCAGTTCTGTGAGTAGTCCTTTCACGAGTAGAGATGGTGATAATAATAATAGTAGTAGTAATATTAATAATGTGGATGGAAGAAAAACACTTAGGTTGATACCATACACATGTGGAAAAAGATTCATAATTGTACACACACACACACACACACACACACACACACACAACACTAAAGTGAAAACCATCTAGAACCTAGTAGCCAAAAAAAATTAATTAATTAATAAAGAAAGGAAAGAAGACATTTCACATGGAAGAGGAGCTAGATTTTTTTTTGAATATTAAAATTCTATTAGAATTTCAAAGTCTATTTGTGCAAAAATAGACTTTTAAAGTGTTTTTGTTTTTGGACATATTTTGAGAGTATGTAAGGCTCTCTCATCTTTGATCTGAAAAGGTGACTCATTCTTGTTTGGGTTTTGAGTTATAGTGAAGACATTGGCTTTTCAACCTGCCAGTGTCGTCGGGATTTAGGGTTGTCCATAAACCCACTCTCTTCCCTAGACAGCAATCACAAGGTCTGCATGCCTAGCTGGAAAGTGGACTGCATCTTCCAGGGGCATCTGGCTTCTTGGGAAGACTTTTAGTGAGGGTATCTTTTGAAGTTGCCTACTGCCTGACTTATGTTGCTATGATATACAATGACCTGCTTGGGCTGCTCTATAATACATGCTCTTTATTTGTTTACTTGCTTGTTTGTTGTTTTAACTCAAGTCTTTTTGTTATTTTTGTGTTTATTTTTAGTTTTTCAAATTTGACCACTGAACCTAGGGTCCTGAATTTTCTAGGCAAGTGTTCTACCACTAAGTTAAATCCTAACCCTCTTGACTCATTTCTTAAGTAATGGAGAAGTTTATCCACTTAATCCACAAAGGGGAAAGTTGTTAAGTACAAAATAGAACAGTCCATATATGGAATTTCCACAAATTTCCATCTTCATGTTGGAAGGAACAGACAGGTTCACTGGGTTTAGTTCCTCTCTGATGGAGGAAATTCCCCCATAACGCTAAACAGGAGCAAGTTCATGTCTTCTTAGAAGTTCTTGGTGATTAAGAAAGGACTGTTCAATTCAAGCTACTTTACCAACAGATTGCTCCATCCTTTAAAAGTACTGTTTAATACTGAGATGAGCTTATCCTGCATGCAATATGTATGCATGTATATATGTATTACATATGCATGTATTCATGAATTTTCTCATTTGCTCATTCATCCATTGAGCAGCTGAGAATATATGATGTCTACTCAGTCTTCAGATTCTTTTCCTTTAGTTTAATGTTCCAACACACTCAGTACCCCCAAAGAGTAGTATCAATATGATTTCCAAAGATATTTGAGAACACTAAAGGATGGAATAAGAAATTGGTCCAAAAGCCATTGACTTGACTCAATGTGTATAAGAGCTTGTTATTGAACCTTGAGACCTTAATTTGGTCTCTGGGACTCATAGGACAGAAACATAAAACTGGTCCCTGCACGTTTTTCTTTGACCTCTTGTCACATGTGTGTCTTGGGACAGGTGCCTCCTCTCTTCCAACCAGAAAAATAAGTTTTAATAAACCTGCCCAAAACCAAGATAAAAATTTCATTCTGACTATATAGTCCTTAGCCACCAACCCCCCCCCATGATATTAGCTGTCTATCTGATGTAAGGTTGGTAAATATTTTTTCCCCATCTGTGGTTTGCTGGTTTGTCCTATTGACTGTCCTTTGCCTTACAGAAGCTTTTCAAATTCATGAGGTCCCATTTGTCAATTGTTGATCTTAAAGCATAAGCCATTGGTGTTCTGTTCAGGAAGTTTTCTCCTGTGCCCAAGTATTCAAGGTTCTTCCCAACTTTCTCTTCTATTAGATTCAGTGCATCTGGTTTTATGTGGAGGCACTTAATCCACTTGGACTTGAGCTTTGTGCAAGGAGATAGGTATGGATCAATTTGCATTCTTTTACATGCAGACCTCCAGTTGAACCAGAACCAATTGTTGAAAATGCTGTCTTTTTTCCCCTACTGAATGGTTTTAGCTTCTTTGTCAAAGATCAAGTGTCCATAGGTATATGGATTCATTTCTGGGTTTTCAATTCTATTCCATTGATCTACTTGCCTGTTTCTGTACCAATACCATGCAGGTTTTATCACTGATGCTCTATTGTATAGTTTTTTTATTTTTATTGTTGAGAATAGTTTTGGCTATCCTAGGTTTTTGTTATTCCAGATGAATTTGAGGATTGTTCTTTCTAAATCTGTGAAGAATTGAGTTGGAATTTTGATAGGGATTGCATTGAATCTGTAGCCACTGCATGAGGCTCTTTTTTAAAATATATTTCATGTGTTGAAAAGTGAAGCTCAGTTTTGAAAGCATCACACTGGTGATCATCTGATCCTTTCCAATTCTGCATGTCTTTAGTGTTAAACTTTTGTTTGTTTGTTTTGTACACTTGTTTTTGTTTTCCTTTTTGAGGTAGGTTCTCATGTACTCCAGGTTGTCTTGTTGTCGTTGTTACTGTTGCTATTGTTTTAAGATAGAAAATACTTCTTGAGTTCTTTGTATATATTGGATATTAGCCCTCTGTCGGATGTAGGGTTGGTAAGGATCATTTCCCAGTTAGTTGGTTGCCGCTTTGTCTTTTTGACAGTGTCCTTTGCCTTACAGAAACTTTGTAATTTAATGAGGTCCCATTTGTCAATTCTTGATCTTAGAGCATAAGCTATTGGAGTTCTATTCAGGAAATTCTCCCCTGTGCCCATATGTTCAAGGTTCTTCCCTAGTTTCCTTTCTATTAGTTTCAGTGTGTCTGGTTTTATGTGGAGGTCCTTGATCCACTTGGAATTGAGCTTAGTGCAAGGAGATAAGAATGGGTCAATTTGCATTCTTCTGCATGTTGACCTCCAGTTGAGCCAGCACCATTTGTTGAAAAGGCTATCTTTTTTCCACTGGATGGTTTTAGCTCCTTTGTCAAAGATCAAGTGACCATAGGAGTGTGGATTCATTTCTGGGTCTTCAATTCTGTTCCATTGATCTACATGCCTGTCACTGTACCAATACCATGCGGTTTTTAACACTATTGCTCTGTAGTACAACTTGAGGTCCGGGATACTGATTCCCCCAGAGGTTCTTTTACTCTTGAGAATAGTTTTAGCTATCCTGGGTTTTCTGTTATTCCAGATGAATTTTTGAATTGCTCTTTCTAACCCTATGAAGTTAAACTCCGGAGAGGCAAGTAACCCTATTAAAAAATGGGGTACAGAGCTAAACAAAGAGTTCTCACCTGAAGAATATCTAATGGCTGAGAAGCACCTAAAGAGATGTTCATCATCCTTAGTCATTAGGGAAATGCAAATCAAAACAACCATGAGATTCCATCTCACACCAGTCAGAATGGCTAAGATCAAAAACACAGGAGACAGCAGTTGTTGGTGAGGATGTGGAGAAAGAGGAACACTCCTCCACTGCTGGTGGGATTGCAAGCTGGTACAACCACTCTGGAAAGCTGTCTGACGGTTCCCCAGAAAACTGGGCATGACACTCCCGGAGGATCTGGCTATACCACTCCTGGGCATATACCCAGAGGCTTTACCTGCATGCAATAAGGACACATGCTCCACTATGTTCATAGCAGCCTTATTTATAATAGCCAGAAGCTGGAAAGAACCCAGATGTCCCTCAGTGGAGGAATGGATTCAGAAGATGTGGTATATTTACACAATGGAATACTACTCTGCAATTAAAAACAATGAATTCACGAAATTCCTAGGCAAATGGTCAGAACTTGAAAATAACATCCTTAGTGAGGTAACCCAATCACAAAAGAACACACATGATATGCAGTCACTGATAAGGGGATATTAACCCAGAATCTCAGAATACCCTAGACACAATTCGCATATCAATAGATTTCCAAGAAGATGGAAGGAGAGACCCCTGGTCCTGGAAAGATTGGATGTAGGGGAATGCCAGGACATAGAAGCGAGAGGGGGGTTGAATGGGGAAAAGAGGGAGGGAAGGGGGCTTATGGGACTTTCGGGGAGGGAGGAAATGGGAAAGGGGAAATGATTTTGAATGTAAATAAAAAAACTTAGAAAATAAAATAAAATTAAAAAAAAAGATAGAAAATACACCCATGTGTATTTTCCTTTGCCACATGCCAGGCATCTTCAGTCCCTGGCCATTGCCTTTAAAGTAGCATTATTTTCCCTTACACTTATTTTTCAAGTTTTTAGAGCTTTTCTCTAAGTAGATCCCACCTTTCTTCTTTTACATCTTTTCTGTTTTTCATGTATCGGATCAGTGTGTGCTTGCATATTTTCTAAAAATTCTTTTGGCCTTATCTAGAAACCATGATGACGAATCCTCCTGTTGCTTCATTCTCATCGGACTATTTGGACTATTTGTGATTTAAAAATCAAAATCATGTCTAATTTTTTTCAAAGAAATCTCTCTGCCATGGGATCATATTTATTTTTTCTCTATGAACATTTCGAAGTCTGCTTTCCCAAAGTCAAGGTCATATCCAAATATGCCTGGCAAAGATAATTATAATGATTATAGGAAAAACAGATGTCTGAGAAAAACCAGAATCATTTTAAGAAATTATCAGTTTACCTAGTTGCTAGGTGAAATGAGGGGCCATTTAACACATTCTGCAGGGACTCTTAGAAGACTAATGGAGGTTGGCATGGGGCAGATGACTTTGTGCATAGGATTGCTTCCCCTGCAAACATGATAACCTGGGTCCAAATCTTAAAACCCACATTAAGGGCTTCCAAGACTGCTGATGTCTATAAACTCAATCCCGGGTACAGAGAAATGCATTCACATAGTTCATGACCAGTCAGCCAGGTCAAAATTATGAACTTTCAGTTCAATGAGAGACCTTGTCTCAAGGAAAGAAGACAGAGGAAGATGCAGCATCTCCATGTCCTGATAAATGCATATGGACTCACTGAGAGACATACTCATTTGAATATACTCAATACACAGCTACCACTACACACAGTCAGTCTCTCTCTCTCTCTCTCTCTCTCTCTCTCTCTCTCTCTCTCTCTCTCTCTCTCTGGATTAATCTATTATGTTATTTTATCTGGCTTGCAAAAGGAAAAATTATTGAGTAAGTTAGAAAGTATAGTTATTACTTTCTTTGTTTTTTCCTAAATATTTTTTAATTGTAAAACCATAAATACAATACTGACATGAACTCAAGAGCACACTTAGGCGACTGATCCTCTAGTCATTGAAGGATGTCTTTTTACCTTGGCATCAACCAGCTGGGAAATGGTTTTGGGGGGAGGAACTGAATCTTGGGCCAGGGCTTTTGGTGACTTAAGGAACCCAGTGGAACCTTCTTCTTCTCCACATTCATGGGAATATTCTACTTGTGGACAAGAGCAGACACATAAAAACAGTAACATTGAAACAGCTCAGTTTTACATTTTATTTCTTTGTAAAAACCTTTTGAAAAATTTTCTGTTCCTTTCATCCATTTGACATCAGTAAAATGTTTAAACACCATGAAACCAAATAACATTCTAATTACTTATGTACATGGATATTTTGCCTGCATGTATGTACAGTGTATTTATGCATGGTGTTCATGGATCCATGGATGTCATCACCATGTCCCCTGAGTCAGATTTACAGATAGTTGTTAAGTAGCTATGTGAATTCCTGGGTCTGAACCTGGATTCTCTGCAAGATTGACAAGTGTTTTGTTTTGTTTTGTTTTTGTTGAGTTGGTTTTTTTTATGTCTTTTTTTTTGATATTTTTTTTATACCTCTGAGACACCTCTCCAGACCTTCTCTTTTTTCAACAAACTTTTTCAACAACTAAGGTTTGGGATTCTATTGCAGCAGGATAGGAGCTGGAGCTCTCTCTTCTAGTATAGTCTCAAAGAACATTTACCATTTATGGAGTTGTCTGCTAGCATAATACAGGGCAGGGCTTATATGGACAACTCATTCAAGCCATTTTACAAATGACAGGGAAAGACTTTCTCAGTGATTTCATGGACCAAAGCTGAAGTCAGGACTTGGCAGGGGTGAACTCATAACCTACTAAACCCGATGTCTGTATTTTTAATATGTAGCATGCCTTTTATATGATGCTTATTTTTAATGCTACTTTAAAATAAAATAAAATCTTTTCAAGTGGGTAGAAAGGCCAGAGATTTAGAATATCTCAGGTTGTCATTTTTTGTTGTTTGAGAATTTCAAATGTTTCTTTTTCTTATTATTTTTTATTAATCTTTTTATTTGTTTACATTTCAAATGATATCCCCCTTACCAGATAGCCCTCCAGAAAACTTTTATTCCATCCCCCTCTTCCCCTCCCCTTTTCTTATCTCCTTGTATAAAGCTCAAGTCCAAGAGGATCAAGGACCTCTACATAAAACCAAATATGCTGAATCTAATAGAAGAGAAATTGGGAAAGAACCTCGAACACACTGGCACAGGGGAAAACTTCCTGAGCAGTACCCTAATGGCTCATGCTCTAAGAACCACAATTGACAAATGGGACCTCATAAAATTGAAAAACTTCTGTATGGCAAAAGACACTGTCAGTAGGACAAAATGGCAACCCACAGATTAGGAAAAGATCTTTGCCAAACCTATATCCAATAGAGGGCTAATATCCAATATATACAAAGAACTCAAGAAGTTAGACTGCAGTGAACCACATGTTTCGTAATAAAATCCACTCTCCCATCCATTCCTAGATACTCTCCAACTGCCCACCCCCTTGCCTTCCTGAATGCAAGAGCTTTTTTTTTTCTTTTAACTGAGTCTCTTTCGTTTTGTCCTTATGGACGTGGGTATGAGGCCACTCACTGGAGCATAGGCAGCCTCTCTCGCACAACATTCTTGAGCAAAGTTAACTCTCTTCCTCAGTAGCCATGTGTCATCAGATTGCTTACAAGGACCAGGTGCCATATCATGCTCCACATGATAAAAGAACACTTCAAATTTATTTAAGTTTACAAAGTACATTAAATTGGGTTAAGAACAAACACAGAGTAAATACATTTTGATAAAGCATTTTTTTTTAATATTTATTTTTCCTGTTTGGTTTTTGTGAGACAAGTTTTCACTCTCCAGCCCGGGGAAGGAAATCCTTCCTCAGCCTTTAAAGTATTTAACTATGGGCAGGTACAAAGCCTGGCTCGATTGGTTTATGTTTACCTTAGATATCCATAACTGAAAATGTGTATATCAGTCGGACTTCGGTTGTTTTCTCCGTGTTTGGATGACTTATGTAAAAACAAAGTAAGAAAGTTGTTCAGACAATAAACACGGTGGTTTTAGATATTATAATACTGTTTTTTATTGGTTATTTTATTTATTTACATTTCAAATGATGTCCCCCTTCCCAGTTTCCTCTCCTCAAACACCCCATCCCATCCCCCCTCCCATTTGCCTCTATGAGGGTGCTCCTCCACCCATTCACCCACTCCTGCCTCACCACTCTAGCATCCCCCTACGCTGGGTCATTGAGCCTCCACAGGACCATGGGCTTCCCCTCCCATTGATACCAGATAATGCCATCCTTTGCTACATATGTAACTGGAGCCCAAGATCCCTCTTTGGTTGTTGGTTTATTCCCTGAGAGATCTGGGTGGTCCAGTTAGTTGATATTGTTCTTACTATGGGGTTGCAATCCCCTTCAATTCCTTGGACTGGAGAGATGGCTCAGCCATTAAAGGCTAGGCTCACAACCAAAAATATAATAATGTTGTTATCAGTGGTTTTAGGTGAAGAATAAAATCCCTAGCTTCAAATCAACTTTATAATTCCAAATTTTCTGAAATTTGCTTTTAATGGAACATTATAGTCTCCACTAGATGAGTAATGAACTCAAATGCATCTACTCCAGTGTCCATGACTGCTGGAACAGCTCACAAATACATTGTAGCATACTTGGATAATGACAGATTCTATCAGTGATTAGAACACATTTTAGTGTAATCACTGAAATGGGCTGGTTAACTAGCCCAGTACAAGTTTATCCAAGGACATGCCCTGAAAGCCAGGCATGTTGTTTTCTTCTTTATTTTTTGGTTGTAATTCTACTCATAGCCTAAATACAAAGAACCATTTCTTATTCATCCTGGTGTTGGCCTGTTTCTTTGTGTTGTTTTGTGTAGGTGTGTGAGACTGTTTAAACTGAAGACAGAATCCATAACATGTAAAAATAGTTAAGAGCCACCTCGAAAGACAATGCATAGGTAATATTTTCCTATGCCTTAATTTAGCTAGTGAGGTGGAAAGTCTCAGCATTCAGGGGGTTAAAAGAACAGCTGATGCCTCATGGAAACTTTGGAAAACATTCTATTTATAAACAATTCTATTTGGATATCACATTTTCTATAACACTATTGGCTTGCTTTATTTTTGTACCTTAGAAAGTTTCCATGAACTGTAGGATATGGTCTCGGAGATATCCAGCTTTTAATTTTTTTTTTACCTATTTTCTTTTTCAACTTCTGACTTTATCAAGTTTAGGTAATTTATCTCAGTGTTTCAGAAGCGTAACTTTGTTTTCAAATGAATTCTCCTGGATAATTCTAATTTCACAGCGAGGAATAGCTAGGAAGAATGTTGAATTTTCATACTTGTTAGGTTGTAATGACAAGAGCATTCGCACCAGAGACAATTAAAATCTTATGGGTGTCACATTAGATATGCATAAATGATGACTTTCAATTAGGGTTCAAATAAAAGAATTATAGTCTGTAACCTTTGCGAAGAAGGAAGGCATTGCCAAAATATAAGCAAAGGAAAACATAACATTTTAGCTGGAGAGTAATGTCACTGCCTCTAAAATGTTCAAGGGCCTTGATTCTTTAAAAAAAATAAATAAATTAGGTACTGTAGTCTCTTACAAATTCGTGTTTGCATTTTCAGCATTGTTTGAAGGAAACTTTGATGTTTTGGCAGCCTATGACTTGGAAGATAACCCAGGCCAAATACAAAATTCCAATTCCTAAATAGTCATTAGAACACACACACACACACACACACACACACACACACACACACACACATACACATACACATACACACACACATACATGCACACGCACACGCACACGCACATGTACACACACCGCAACTAGGTTCACTAAAGCTTTGGTCAATGGAATGACTGAATTTTAAATGTTGACCTTATTTCTGCCATGATTTATATTTAAGTTTTATCACAATTACTATAATATCATAATATTAATCTAATATGTTTTCCCTTGTTCATCTTGCTTATTATACACACACACACACACACACACACACACACACACACAGAAAGAGAGAGAGAGAGAGAGAGAGAGAGAGAGAGAGAGAGAGAGAGAGAGAGAGAGAGAGAGAGAATTAGTTTGTGGTAGGGTCTTCTAGCCCTAGTTGGCTTCAAACTTACTATATAGCTATGCAGTCAAACAAGTTCTTGAACTTGTAGTCTTCCTGACTCTACCTTCTCAGTGCTGAGGTTCTGAATCCTAGGGGAACACTCTACCAACTGAGCTATATCCTCTGGCTCTTTTTATTCTTCTTTCTTACAACAAACTGATGCTACAGGCAAGCAGGAGATAGATACCTTCATTGACAGGTTCTTTTATATCTATACTGTTGTTCTTTCATCCTTTCTACATTTCCCACTCAGCCACAAACTGAGCTTGAGATGACTGCAGGAATAACAGAGGCAGTATTGTAGCAAGAGAGCATAAGATAGGTTGAAAGTTGAGTTTCTAAGCACGTGATTAAGTCAAGTTTGGGCAATGCCACTGAAGTGATAGAAAATGATCACTAGAAAACATAGCTGACTTAGAAAAACAACATTGTAGATCCAATATTTAGGATTATACCATCCTGCCTACACCATTTGAAAAGAGGAAAGCTAGAACATTGTCATCTATTTTTTTTTAAAGAAAATGTTGAAATTATACAAAATCCCGCTGTGTTGATCATGGTGCCCTTTCTTTTTTTCTGACACTACTTCTTTTTCCTACCGACACAGCATCCCCACGAAATGTCTTAAAAATAGAATTTCTTATCTATGAAGCTAGAGAGATGGCTCAGAGGTTAAGAGCGCTAGTTAATCTTGCAAAAGACCAAGGTCCAATTCTCTGCATCCACATGGCCTCTCACAAATGTCTCTAACTCCAATTCATGGGAATTTGATGTTCTCTTCTGCCTTCCTTGTGTACCAGGCACCCATAGAATGCTCAATAATGTATGCAGATACTAATAGGTGTAAAAATTAGATGTGCTTTTAAAAGGATTATGTATTGATTATTAGAGTGGATATAGGTACTCGTGCTAGCATTTGGCAAGGACTTCATCATACTTTAAGTTTTTACTTGATAATTTTTTTAACATTTTCTTATATTAATTTTGTTAAAAGTGAAGAAGTCTGTTATTATTTCATTAGTAGCTTTATTAATCAGCATTTATTATAAAGATATTCTACCTATAGGAGTCTAATTGCCTATTCTTGTTCCTATGCTTGTTAGGTACAGGCCCTTTCTACATTGCCTTGGCTGGCCTTGAACTCACCATGTACACCAGGCTAGCCTTGAATTTCTAGAAATCCACCGGCCTATGCCTCTATGGTATACTTTCCAATTCTTAGTATATGATTAAAGACTCAAAACTCCAAATAAGCATCAGAACTTCTTGCTTGGTTTGTTCTTTGGATCGCCATTGAGGGGCTTCTAATTCCAGGCCTTGTGGTCTGCCAATGGACCCTAACTTCATAGCTTTTACTTTTGATTGTTTTTAATTATCATTGGGCCGTATCCATGAAAGAGAAATTTTGTCTTCACAACCTAACCCTCTGCCTTTAGGAAATTTAGAGTTTTTCCCCTCGTAGTTCCATTGACATAACTTTCATCTCACTGTGTAAGTGTATTGGTTGATACACTGATACATTCTTTAAGAAGCTATCCATGGTTGTAAATTTTGAGTCATTGTAAAGCTCCTTTGTTTGCCACCTGTGCCCCCTGCTTTGCTTGGGCTTGATTTTCTCACAGTAGAGAATCTACCTTGTTCCATACACATTGTTCTTTTTTGTTTTAGGAAGATTTCCCCTTTCTCAGCTTCCCAAGGGGCTAATTTAGGGTTTGTTAGAATTGAATGAAGATTATTTGTCAAACATATAAAAGAAAGTCTGTGAAAAAAATAATAGCTGTTACTTCCTGTAATAAATCTTGTTAGTTCCTCCATAGAGTTTCAGAATTCACCCTTATTCATCAAAGGCTATTTACTGTAAACACCTGTGAAATTTTGCCTGCATGTTTATTTCCAGGATATATGAGCCACTTGTATACAAAACTCCGCTAGCAGTTCAGTACTTAACCAGAGAAGCACAGGAGTGCATTCAGGAAACCCCAGGTTCCCTGTCTTTTGCTGGGAAACCCCTAGGATGAATGATTGTATTAGCATTTTTGTTAGTATAATCATTCAGACATCCTCAGCTGCATGCATTCTTATATCATTACTTTTTAATCTTTCTTCTCATTTTAAAATATATTAAGAAGATATCTTATCCAAAGCCCTGTATGTTGTGGTCCTGGGTACCATACCTATTGTGTCTATTAGATAAATTGGCTCTGGGGATCAGAGTACCATATGCCTCTTAAAGCTGTAGCTAACAAACAAGCAAACAACCCATAGGGTCAGGAAGGTATTTTCACCTTAAGACAAAGTTTATTATTTTTACAAGTATTCAATAAATACAGCAACCTCACTGAGGCATGGTCATCTGAAGATTAAGATTACAAGTGGAGAGGTCTCTCACCATTGCCTTCAAGGTAGACCCTACAGGTTTTCTCCTGGGAGAAAACAGATGCAAAATAGAAAATATCAAAAATATGTGAGTGTTGGGTAGAACTTTAGAGGAATGGGGAAAATAAACAAGTAAGGTCAGTAGCAGATGTGTTTAGTAATGTTGACTCTACCTGAGACTGGGCAACATTTTATTATAACCCCTATGTTTACTCTAGTAACTTACCCAAAAGGCAAATATCACCGGGGACTTCTTTTCCTATATAGTCCTTTTACAGTATGCCAATGGACTCCAAACCAGTACTTATGGGACATTTTGGGCAGCAACAAACATTATGCTCTCTCCCTTACCACCCACACCTCTGCCTACTCTCCCCACTTTCTTTATGATGACTGTAGAAAGTTCAGGTGCTAAAGCATCGCTGAGACTTTGAAAGTGCAATGAGAAGCTATTGTCCTGAACTAGACTAAAAGGACATATTGCAGGGATGCGCTGTGTGAGGGAGGAAGTAAAACTAGGAGAGTTGATAAAGACAGGACCTAGTGAGAGGAATAGGGTCAGAGTGGGTCATGAGGATGCAAGGGGGGAAGAAAAGGTGGGAAGGTGGGTACTGGGGATTTAGGATCTATGAGAGGAAGAGTTTCCTATCATCTCTGCATCCAAGGTCAAGGTGTCTGTGTGATACCTTAGTTCTAGTTCTTCTCTCCCTCCTCTGTGGCACCTGGAGATAAAGTGTATTTATAGCTGTGGAATTAACTGAAGCATATAATTGCTGTAAGAACTATAAGAAGAGGTTTGTTGTGTGAGGTGCTCAAAAAGATTTGTGAAATGTATTAAAATATAGAAAGTTCCACCTCCATCAAGGTGCTTTAATGATCCATAGATAAAATGAACCTGGAAGTGGATCTAGGAGACAGGGGAGGTGGGGATGGGGAGCTAGGAGAAGTGAGGGAGGGGAAACTGTAGTTAGAATGGTTGTATGAGAGAAAAATCTATTCTGAAAATGAAAGAAAAGAGAAAAGCAGACAGACAAAAAGATGATAGACACCCAAATGCTTAAGCAATAGAAAGTTCAAAGTTTCAAACTTTGTATTTGGTATAACCATGCTCTTCCCAGGACTGATGTTAATTGGTTAGTACTTATTAAGATCAGCCAAAGAAACTGACTGAGTCTTTTATTATAAAAGAGGAAAAGCAGAAGGAGGAAAAGAAGGAGGAGGAGGAAGAGGAAGAAGATGAGGGGGAAGAAGAGGAGGGGGAAGAAGAGGAGGGGGAAGAAGAGGGGGAAGAGGAGGAGGGGAAGAAGAAGAGGGTAAAGAGAATGAGGGAGAAGAGGAAGAAGAAGAGGAAGAACAAGAAGAAGTAGTAGTCATATATTGCTAATACATTCCTGCTCTCTCTTAGAAAATTTTCTACTCCAAGTTCAGAGAATAGTGTTGGGCTAGAGTCTAGAAGGTCTCTATCCTAGATCCTATCTCTCCAAGTCCATTTTAGACACAAGAAAACTAATTTTCTTTGTTTGAGAGGTTCTAGTTCAGTTTGTCCTTCTGAAAATGTTCCTTTACTTCCTGAGGTTGACCTTTGGTAGTACAATCCACTGGGAATCCACAACCAAGATAGAATTGCACATATATAGACTCCTTTAGATCATATATATTAACCCCGTAGGATGGCAACAACCCAACAATCGGGCAATGGTACAATGTTCCCCTGAAACAGCATTTCCATAATCTTGTGGCTTATTATAAAGATTAAAAAAAATAAAACCAATCCCCAAATAGGTATCTGACAATAATACCACTGTCTTCAGTCTTAAAAGAAATACATAAGATGTGTTTCCAGAAATTAATCTAAACTAGAAGTAGTATCAAAACAAAACTCTTGTCATAGAAAATGTATTCTTTAATAGCATAAAAATTAATCATTCTAGTCCATTTCCAATGTGAGTGTGTTCAAGGCTCATCAGTAAATCACAGATAAACAGGAGGCAGTAAGTCCCTGTGTTCTGTAGCTAGTAGCTGGAGTCTTGTTTCCTGTGAGCACGTTCTTGTATATTAGGAATGCAAAATTATGGACAACCAATTATGTCACCAAACCCGACTATCAGAAAATCAGAAATTATCTGGGAGGATGGGGGTTTTGGACTCAGGGCTATGATAGACAAGCAGGAAAGATTATACTTCCTTGGAGAACTCAGCCAATAAAAACTTCAGATGGAAAAATAATATGATTTGGAATATACAAATCATTGTATACCTTCTATCAAGGATGATTCTTGGTTCTCACAGAGACAAAACCCAATCTATTTTGCCTCTCTTTCATTTTATTGAGTCTCCAGACTTTTATCATGAAGTGAGGATCATTGCTTCTCAGGGGAAAACACCGAAAATGGGGTACTATAAGCCTTCAAGCTCGTTCTTGTATTACATTGATAAAATGTCCACAGCATGCAATGCATATGTCATAGGTATCAAAACTGCAGAAGCATTGCAGTAGCAATCTATTGAGTAGGTCCATTTGTAGCAGATGAATCCTGAGTAGGTATCATTATTTACCCCATCTTAAATATCTTATTGTTTGCAATTTTAGTATAAATTCTCTAAATATGCTTATAATTTCTAAAAATTAAAAGTAAAAACAAAAGTACTAATGCTAAATGAATTTCATAAAATTCCTTGTATACATTTAAGCTTCTATTCCCCCCAGTCTTCAGGCAGAAATCTAGAGATGTGAGCTCGTCTTATGGAAGACTGACAGTTTACGCCATTAATTGATCTCCAGAGATAGTCTCTCCTTCGGGAGTATAGCCCAGGGACAAAGCACTTGACTGCAGATACATTTTCCCCCAAAATCCTGGATCCTCATTCTCCACAGAAACTTTTTATTACAGAGTTAGTTTTGATTGTCAACTTGATTGGATCAAGAAAATGCCTAGGGCATCAATGTGGCACTCCTACGGGTTCCTGTCTGAGGATATTTCCAGAGCAGATTAAGTAAGACGGAAAGGCCTGCTCTGAATGTGGGTGGCACACAACAGAAATGAGAGAAGGAAAGCTGGCTAAGGTCTCATCTCCTCACTTCTGCTTTCCATCCTGATGAGAGCTGAGCAAGAAACTCAGCATTAATCACTGTAAGGCTGGAAGCCCTGCTGGACCCTACACAAGCAGGGAAACCCCTTCTTCCCTCCTTCCCTCATAGAGAAAACTTCCCTGCCTGCATGGAGAAAACTCCAGCCTAACAAGTCATCACTCCTCTTTTCCACATTTCCCACAACCCACACAGGGGCTCAGTTTTCCTATGGGCACAGTCCAGCTGTTAGCTGACATGTCATCACTCCTCACTTAAGCTGAATAAAACCCCTTGCTTTAGCCCAGACTCCACTGATCTCCACCTGTGAGATCAATGAACCTGCCTAAGAATTGCCACTGAACAAACCTGCCTTTATCTACTTTAAATTTGGTTGAATATGGCCTATATCAGCTTCACTGAGGGAGAAAAAAAAGGTTACTAATCACCAGCTGGTCCTGACACCATACTGTCCTTCCAACGACCAGATACATCTACACAACACATACAAAAATAAACCCAACCCTTCCTCTCTTAAGTTGCTTTTAGTCAAGTCCATAGATGAGAGAGGAAGAGACTGTGAAGACACACCAGGACCAAAGAAACTTGGGGTTTGCTCAGAAATTTAGAGGATAAGTCCATTATTGTCACGGCAAGAAGCTGGCTAGCATGAACGAGAGTCAGAGACGTAGAGACAGACAATAAGGAAGAGAAGGGAGAGACAGAAACAGAGAGAGAAACTGGGGCTAGATACTAATGTGGGCCTTTGAAACCTCAAAGCCCACTCTGAGAGACACATCTTTTTCAAGGCTGCAACCACACTAACCAGGCCATGCAACTCCCTGGTAACCAGGCACTCAAATATATGAAATGGGCATCACCACTTTATTTAAGCCACATCCCATCCCCGAGGGATGAACAGTAGCATCACCCCTACTCTGCAGATGAAGAAAAGGAGGGCCCAGGCAATTCGGTGACTTTTCAAAGTCATAGCTATGAGACATGCAGAGAAGATCTCAAACTACACCTCATGGAAGTTCCATTGTCTAAAAGGGCTCTCAACCCAGCAGTGGAAGACCTAAAGACTAGACCCAGTCCTTGGCTCCTCAGCTGTAGCGCAGGTACTCAGTGACTGCACTCTGCTTTTCATAACTACCTCACCTCCAGTCAGCTTTGTCATACTTCTTGAAGTTGACAAACAAACAAACATTTTTCACTTCAAGTAACAAACCTATCCTCAAAAGAGAGCTGATAAAAATCAACAAAAAAAGGAGAGAACATGTGAACATGTTTTTGCTAGATATTTTTATTTGTGTACAGGGGGGGTGGTAAAGGAGAGAGAGAGAGAGAGAGAGAGAGAGAGAGAGAGAGAGAGAGAGAGAGAGAGAGAGAGAGAGAGAGAGAGAGAGAGAGAGAAGGAGGTCAGAGGACAACCTGTGAGAACTTGATCCCATGTGGTTCCCAGGGATCAAACGCAGATGGTCAACCTTGATGGCAGGCGCCAAATGCCTTTTACCCATGGAGCTATCTCACTAACCTGAGAGAACACTTTGCCTGGGCTCAGAGAGAGGTAAAGGATGGGAAAAGTGAGCACAGTTCAGGAGTCTCACAATGCACCCTCTGTTGCAAGCAATATTTATGTGACCTTGAAGTTTATGCTGGAATTTTCAAATGGAAATACAGCTTATGCACACATCTTTCTCTTAATTCTTGGCATTCTCTCTCACCAACCTGTTACTTCAATTCATTCAAAACAAGCCTGGGAAAGGCATTGTGTTGTGTGTGTGTGTGTGTGTGTGTGTGTGTGTGTGTGAGAGAGAGAGAGAGAGAGAGAGAGAGAGAGAGAGAGAGAGAGAGAGAGAATTCCTATTAATCACACTGCACAACACCCTTGGGATTAGGTTGATATAATGAAAAGATTTTTTTTCCCTAACCAGAGAAGACTGGTGGAGTCAGTAAGACTTGGCTCTAGTTTCACAATGTTATCTCAACATCAAAAGTCCATTAATCCTTTCACAAACCAAATTTCCTTTCTTTTTCTCCGATTTCCTCTTTAAAATATTGCCTATAACTTACTTCAGCTACTGGCTTCTTCCATGTTTTATACTAGGAAAACCCATGTGATTGGCTTCCCCAAGTTGGTTTATGAGTTATTTCCTTACCACTTCCTCCAGACATATATAAGAACTAGTAAAATCCAACTCACTCTCTTTTCTGTAACCTCCCCTATTCCCTCAGGGTTAACATGAAAAAATCAGGTGGAAAAAGAAAATTCTTGGGACTTTCACAGATCAGGTCAGGTTCCCAGGTTTTATTTAGATAGTGGCCTAAAAAGTGAGTTTATGTAATATTCTAAAAGTTTGGAAATCTCATTCATTTTGGCTATTTAAATGCTTGTGGCATTAAAAGTTCTCCTCTATGGGCATGTTGAGGTACATTACGGAGAGTTGAGGGGTATCTCCCCATTCTTATAATTATAAATGGCCTTTGTCAGTCTGCTGGAGCCACAGAGAGCAAGGATCCTCAAAACCAAACATGTGGCCTCCTTCTACCCTCATGTGGTTTATTGCAGATCATTCTGTAGCTGTTGGAAAATAACTAACCACCTTGCTCAGAATAGTGTGCCTCTGTATACTCCACAAAATGGGCTTTGCAGATGGCTAAGAAAGCAGACTTTATAAAACACATTTCAGCAAATGAACCAAAGGTAGGGGCTCATGCCGGTAATCCCCCCACTTCAGAGGCTGGGGGAGAAGGGTTGCCACAAGTTCAAGGCTAGCCTGAGCTATGAAGTATAAGACATTGCCTCAAAACTATAAACCTATGTTGAGACATCCAATTAAACTATGTAAAATGAGTACAGACACATTTGCTCAGTATGTTACACAATTATCCCTGGTTTTAATACGGCATCCAACGTAATATTCAAAGTTTAATTCTAGCACAAAATATAATTAATATATTATCAATAAGTCATGAGCCAGCTCTCTGGATCCTGAAACATCATTATATACTGCTTCTAATTAAACTGACCCCACAGAAGATGAATACAGCATGAGCTGTGCCTTCCACAGAGAACAATTTTTGCTTCATAGATGCTGAGTTCAAACATGCAGCCATGCCAGAGTTTAAAATGAAGCAAAACAGTGTGTGACGATTGTAGAAGCACAGCTCTGGTGATTAACTTTTGACCTTTGTATCCTTTGGGTCAGAGCTACTGGGAAGTCTGGGAAGCAGCTCTGATGATGACCAGGTCAAACAAGAGGAATCTGTCTGCCTGTCTTTCTCTGACTTAGGAGAACACTGAGAAATTGCCGTTTCTAAGAATATGAGGTATCCCACACTATTTCTCCTTCCCCTTTGCTATGACTCCACAGAAAGGCTCCTCACTCTTGTTTAACTCTGGCTAACGTTTCTCCTTCCTCCACACTCACTCCTTCCTGTCTATGATGCTCTCTGACTTTCTCATTACTAATGACTTTTCTTGCCTCCACGTGGATGGCGGATTATCTGAAGCTCGGGAGAACTCCCAAAACACTTACCAACCTACCATTAGTTTTCAATTTTCTTCACTGACCTCTTCAACTCAACACTAGGTGTTCCTGGATTGTCTTAAAAATATCATCTCTTATTGTAATTCTTCTTCCTTCTTTGATTTGACATTAACCAAGTTGTGGGCCTTTGGGAAAACAGATGGGCTCAGCTTCCTAGCATGTAGAGAAATAGTCAAGTGCATGGAGAAGCAAGTGAGATGATGATGATGATGATGATGACCATGACGATGATGGTAAGACAAAGATGAAGACAAAGGGGAAGGGCAAGGGGGACAGGGACAGAGACAGAGAAAGAAGGAGAAGAAAAAGAGGAAGAGGAGGAGGAAGTGTTATTAAAACGGCTCAGGCAGTCAGGGCACTTGAAGAGGTAGCTCAGATGCTAAAAGCCCTGAATGCTTTCTCAGAGAACCTAAGGTCAATGTCCAGCACCCACATTGTGGCTCACAACCATCTGCAACTCAAAATCTGGAGGATCTGCCATTCTTTTCTGATTCCTTCGTGATCCAGGCACACATGTTGTGTACAGACAAAACATTTATACACACAAAAGTAAATCTAAGGTTTTTTTAAATTTCAGACATCCTTTTATCATCAATAAAATGGAACTGACATTTCTGTTGAGCTCAATTGTGATCTTTGTCTCTCTATCTTTTTATTTATGTGCACATTATCATTATCTCTAGACTTTTAACTTATGTCAGGAAAATTGTAATAACTAATGTCAAACTACGGAAACAAAAAAAAATCATTCTCATGATAGCTTAACACTGTTTCTGGTACATTGATTATTTTTATTGCTAAAGGTATATTAGTTAACTTGTTCACTGCTGTGACAAAATATCTGATGTAAGTAAGTTTAGGAAGGAAGGGCCTTTTATTGGCTCACAGTTTGCCAGCACAGTTCATCCTGGTGGGGAAGGCACCGATGCAGGTGCATGAGGCATCCAGTTGCATTGCATTTGCAGTCAGGAAGCAGAGATGGATGAATGCTGCTAAGAAACTGCTTTCTGCCTTCGTGTCAAGTTTCTCAAGGATTTAAGTTCTCAAAGTCTACCCCAGTGACCTATTTCCTCCAGAAGGGTCTCACTTCCCAATATTCCCACACAGTGCCAGCAACTGGGATCCAAGTGTTTACACCAAATGCAAGGGGAAACTTCTCTCATTCAAATAACCACACATACCCAGGGGTATATTTCCATGGTGACTGTAATGTAGTCCAGTTGACCAGGAGATTAACTATCACATAGGGTAATATATAAAATCCATGACACTGTCCAGACATGGGAAGCATCTTCTTACTAGCATCTTTCGTTTGGATCCTCTTAAGTATCCCTATATACTAACTAGGTGTAATGCATAATATATATATATATATAATTAGATATTAGACATATTGTTGGACATATCCTGTGGCCATCAGTCACACATAGGGACAGGCCGCTAGTATTCTGGCTGGACTTTGCCTCTACAGTTACCTGGCAATAACCAAGTAACCCAGCCCACTATAAAAGGGGAATTCTTGGCCCCTCCTAGCTCTGTTGTCTTTTCTCTCTTGCCCTTATGCTCTTGTTCCCCTGTTTCCCCTCTCTCCTCATTCTTCTCCCTTCTTTCCATGTGGTTATGGCCAGTTCTCACCCGTCTATCTCCTTTTTCTCTCTTTACTTCTCTATCTCTTTTTCTCTTCCTACCTCTCTATAATAAAGCTTTGAAACTAAGGACTGTCTCTTCTTATCAAATCCTGCCATGTAGGAGCATGGAACAGGCCTCAGCATCTCCAGCAGCCAGAAAGGACCCAAGACTTCCCAGCCAGGCTTCCTCCACAGGTTCATGGGGCCTTGCAAGAACAGCCCTTCCTTCTGGGCAAGGATCTCCCTCCCTGCTAGCAGGGAAGCTTCCCTCAGCAGGCACATGGGCACCCACCATCCCCAAACGGGTGTGCGCAAGCCTGCTCATTTTTCCCTATAACATATTAGACATATTGCAAATTTCTATGAAGCAGCAGAAAATAAACTGGTAATTCAAGATTACATTTATGTATGTCACATGCAAGGTAAGCATGATGGCTAATTTTGTTTGTGAACATGATACACTTTAAAGAAGGAAGCTCAATTGAAAAGTTTCCCCTATCAGATTGGTCTGTAGACATTTTCTGGATTGACAATTGATGGAAGAAAACCCAATCCACTGTGAGTGGTAGCATCCCCAAGCAGGGAGACCTAGGCTATCCAAGAAGTTTAACTACCTATGAAAACTGGAGCAAGCCAATAAGAAGCATTCCTTCTCCACTTGTTTCTTCTTCAATAACCTGCCTTGACTCTTGATGATGGACTGCAGTCTGTAAGATATAATATACCCTCTTCTCCCCAAATTGCTTTTAGTAATAATGTTTCTCACAACGACAGAAATCAGACTAGAACAAATAAGCCATTAAAATCAGCAGAAAACAGTGAGCTTGTTTGGATATTAACTTGATTCACTAATAGATGATTCCTGACATTGTCTTTCCAAGAACCATGGCATTTCAGCACATAAAGAACAGGCTGACATTTAAAGGGTATGCTGTTTGCTAATTTTCAATGGTATTTGTGAGCCATGCTATTTATCAGAACCTATAGTAACCAATTCCAGTATAAATTCATATTTTGTTCTTGTACTGATATGTTAAGTGACTATGCCAAGTTCATAGTCAAGGATTGGAAGGGTCAGGACCCTTAAAGAGGAGCCGAAAGGGTATGCCTGGATTTTAGATTCTTAATCTTTTGTTAAGAATACAATTAATGAATAGAGAACAATGCATTTTATTAATATCTAGATGGCTCATTTGATTTATATTCACAGAACACTTAATATTAGTGCTCAAATGCTTGAAGCTTATATAGCATATATACTCAGTAATGCTAAAAGATCCATACTAATATCAAAACATGTGCTTAAATAAAAGAAAATTCTAGAAGAACTGATAATGGTGCTGGTGATACGGACCCACATGAAACAGCCTTAGCACTAAATTCAATCCTAAGAACTCACAGGATGTAAAGAGAAAACAAGCTTGCACACACTCTCCTTCTTTGGCTTTTCATATGATGCCATGGCATTCTCATATACTGCATGCAAATTAAATTAAATATATAAAAAAAATACCTTAGGTCCAGCAGGATGGGTCAGAGGGAGAAGGTGCTAGTCAACGAGCCCAGACAACTGAGATTGGTTCCTGAGACCCACATGGCAGATGGAGAGATACTCACAGAATAAATAAATACATGTAAAAGAAATTTAAAAGAAAGTGAAAACAACATTTATTCTAATTCAAGCAGGTTAGTTCAGTAGAATATTTTCTTTATGTGGAGATGAAGCTGCGGTATCAAACGGGGTTCTAAACAGGATTTCGTAAAAAATTTTGGAACATCTTGGAATCCCTACTTGGTTTTTTTTTTTATTAATTTGATTGTATGCATAAATATGTTGTAAAAATGCATGAAGATGTTATCAATTTACAGATCAGGAATGTTATGACATTCTGTGTTTGTCTCCATCCGTTATTTAGTATGAAATGTGAATTTTTCTTTCTGAATTAATATCTATGGGTTTGTCATTCATGTCCAACATGTGTATGTGTGTGTGCGTGTGTGTGTGTGTGTCTGTCTGTCTGTCTGTCTGTGTTTTTCATAACAATTCCTTCTAAGGTCAGTGGAATCTGCTTACCACTGAAAATAGAAACTACAAAAAAAATTTAATTTTATTTCTCCTGTACTAATATAAAAAACATTATAATGACCATCATCTTTAAGATACAGAAAATATACCATTTAGCTTTGTTCTGTAGAGAAGACGCAGGGACCCCAATGTTCATTACCAAATGATACTAACACCCATGCTAATTGATGAAGCCTTTGCTGGAAGATTCTGAGGTCACAGCCTTGCTGCTTCCTGTTGGTAAATACACAGAACAGGATCTAATTAGACACAAGAGGAAATGCTGCCTAGGGAATATATCTGGAATACACAAAGGTGTATTCAAGGCCATGCTGAAAGAGACTGGTGTTTTGTTACGTGACATGCCTATTTTTATTTCCCTCTAAGCTTTATGGAATAAATGGATCTCCACCAAACAATAGAGACAGCAGGGATGAGCTCAGTTACCTGTGTCAGGAATAATGGGGAGAGACTATCTAGCACGAAGCACCTGCTTCATCGTGAATAATACACAAAACCATCGAGTGCTATTACAGTGTGGCATCTCAATCAGAATCGAATGAACATGATCTGCTATGGGTTTGCCTTTGTATAAAATTTTATAGTTGTAATGCTAATCCCTGTGGCATATAACATTTCAGGGGACATTGGATTACCAAGATGCAAGTTTGACAGTTGGGCTACATCACTCAAGCAAGAAACAGAAAGATATCTTATAAGTTATCCTTCCACTCTGACAGTTAGAGAAAACCATAATACTTTTCAGTGCAAGCAGAAGCTAGGAGTGTGTAAACTAAATTCTCTCAATACTTATGTGGGCTTTGAAAAAATATCTCCTCGATAAGAATCTATTTTTCACTGGTTCTAGGCCTACAATCATTGTTATGGAATAATAATTCAATCTACATGATACTATTCATTCTTAGATGAAAAAGTAGAAAGTTACCACAAATAATTATTAAAATATTGTTGCATAGATGAGGTTAGAAACTGACAATTTTTTTACCTTACCATTTGTGTGGCACACTGCTGATGTCACATATGACACAAATTGCCATTCTGCATAACAATAAACCTGTTACACATGAAAAACCTGAGTCAATCATTTCAGGTCACTGTTTGCTTCTTGTAATATCTACCAAGTACTAATTTTTGAAGTGATTTGTCAGACACATTTTGATGTCTTTAACACATTATTAGTGAAATCACATTTCATTTTTATTTAATTGGACTCAATACTTAAGAAATACTGAAAATCCAGAAAAGTTAAGTTTGTACTAAATGCAGTGTGATTTTCAACAGAAGTTAGGACAAATATGACAGGAAAACTGTACTGGCTGGTTTTTTGCCAAGTTGACACAAGCTAGAGTTATCACAGAGAAAGAAGCTTCAGTTGGGGAAATGCCGCCATGAGGTCCAGCTGTAAGGCATTTTCTCAAATAGTGATCAAGGGGGGAGGTCCCCTTGTGGGTGGTGCCATCCCTGGGCTGGTAGTCTTGGGTTCTATTAAGAAAGCAAGCTGAGCAAGCCAGGGGAAGCAAGCCAGTAAGGAACATCCCTCCATGGCCTCTGCATCAGCTCCTGCTTCCTGACCTGCTTGAGTTCCAGGCCTGGCTTCCTTTGTGATGAACAGCTGTGTGGAAGTGTAAGCTGAATAAACCCTTTCCTCTGCAACTTGCTTCTTGGTCATGATGTTTGTGCAGGAATAGAAGTCCTGACTAAGACAAAGACAACTGGCCTCTCCTTTGAAGGGAGACTTTAGCTTCACGACTTGGTCATAAAAATGGAGTCATCCATGGCAAAATTGAAGGTAGCACTTGAAAACCGAAGGCAGCATTTGAGTTAATTTACCTAAAGCAAGCTTAATAAATGATAGTTGAAATTATTGTATAGATTTGTGTATTTGTATGTTGTAGAGTTAGGAATGGACTCATGTCTTTGAAAATGAAAAAAAATTAAACAACCACAATTGTGTATGTGTGCTTGTTTGTGTGTATGTGTGTATGTGTGTGTATGTGTGTGTATGGTGTGTGTGTGTGTGTGTGTGTGTGTGTGTGTGAGAGAGAGAGAGAGAGAGAGAGAGAGAGAGAGAGAGAGAGAGAAAGAGAGAGAGACTACATGTTGGTGTGTTGACCCAACTACATAGTTGCTCTTGAATCTTACCTAATGAATTAGACCACACAGAAGAAGATGTGATGTTCCTAGCAGAGAGGAGTGAAAAGAATAGAATGAATTGTTGCCTGTATCCTTATTGAACCTCCAACCTCACAGTCTTTTGTATGCTTTCCTTTCCAATTGAGCCAGATGGCCACAGGCAATAAAACAGCAATTCCAGTTGCTTCATTTATTTTACATTTCTGCCATTAAAGTCCATCAGCGAAAACAATTTAATAATGGCTAACCTCAAAAATATTAAGCATAGCCTAAAAATACATTTCACTATCTAATTGTGTTCCCATTAGAATTCAGGTCACATGGAATGAATGTGGTAAGGAAAATGCCATTAAGTTGACATAAGGTATTCCTTAATGTAGGATGCTTTATTTTCATAAATCTTTTGATAAACAGCCACAGAGAGCTAGCAATTTAGAACGTTTGGAGTAGAAATATTGCCCCAAACGCACATGATTTTCAGTCTTGTTTTCATGTTGCACAGAGATTTTTTTTCTATACAGTAGTAGAATTTCAGTTGTAAAGCATACAAATAAGATCTGCATAACATCTCCCTTAGTTTTATTATTCATAAACCAATACTTGTTCAAGAGAGTAGAATATTCTTCATCCTTCTTTACCAATGTTTCCCTGGCATCAACATTCTCCAATGAAGAAAAACATTAGATTAAAGGGAATATTCTCACTGACTTCTTGATTAAAAATCTTTCCCTTTAACTCCTCGTGTTATGTTTTTATCTTGGGATTTAGTATATAAATAAATAAACTCTAACCATCTTTAGATGTAATAAACTTATGTAGCTATCATTTGCACAATTAAAATATGTAAACATATGTTGTCTAATGTATAATATCTAATACCCATACATAAAAATAAATATAGATATATCATACAATAGATATATAATAAATGATAGATGATGATTGATAGATAATTTATAGTTGATAGATCAATGGGTGAGTAGATAGATGATAGGTAGATAGATAGATAGATAGATAGATAGATAGATAGATAGATAGATAGACTGATGACAGGTAGATGTGATTAAGTTGAGGCCTCTGACACAGACTATCACTCTATAGAAAAGACTGATATCAAGCCTGCCTTTGCCTCATAAGGGCTGGCCTCACACCCAATTATTTTTCTTTCTTTTTAAATAACATAAAAAAAATTTTATAGGCTGAGTCTTTATTGTGAACCATGTAGGTGTGTCTGAAGAAAACCTGGGGTACCCACTAGTATCACTGGCAAACTCTGAACAATCATATTTTAACTTGAGAAAATATCAAACAACAAAATGAATACTCAGCTTTACCTGATATGATATTTCTACATATATGCCTCCCTAACAGAGTAAAATTATCTAAGTTTTACTACTTTACAAATGTTTCAAAATTCATCTATTTGAAAAGAAGCATGTTTGTGTAGATAAAACACATCCTTAAATTTCTGAGTAACATAAATGGCCCTGTGGAGTACAGAAGCTAATGGAACACACCTCTATAGTTGCAAATTTTTCAATATGTTAATAAGCATCTTTCTGTAAATAAGTAACCTCTGTAAAGCCCTACAGCTGAGACAACTGAAGTTCAAAGTCAGTCACTTATCCAAGAGGAGAAGTCAAATTATGGTTTCCTTCAAGCAATTTAATACACGAATGTATGCAACCCTTTACCCAAATTAGCTCCTAGAATAATTATTATGCCTTACAAGCTCTAGGAACTCTCATAAATATAAGTCAAGTGAATATATATGATTTATTTCATAATTATTCTTGGTAGCAAGTTATATTTCTCTAATTTTTATTACTGAAAATAGAAAGTATAAAAATTGGTTTTTAAAAACATGGATTGGCAGTCAAAAGGAAGAATACAGAATAGATGAAGGAGATGAGAACAATTCTTGAAATCGCTGGTTACTAGGCTAACATCCCTTGGGAAATATACTTAATATGGCTAACAAAGAAAATAAATATTTCAAAGCCTTAGAATAACTAAAGGGGTAATCTTGTAGCTAGCAGACATATGGTGCTGTACATTGTTCTTGAAGGGTTCTGGGTGCCTATTGCCCAAATTACCTATGTCTCCATAAAAAATGAATAATAGCACTTTATCTAGTGCTTCCCCACTGGGATAGTGAGGAGTTTAGCTCCACACCATAGATCATGTTGGATAATTGTCGTCTTGGATATTGGGCTGTGGTTTATATAACAAGCTACTCTTAAGACATTAAATCAGTTTGTTCTCTGTTTTCCTTGGAGCTGAGTCACCATGCACCCTTTTGACTTGTCCTCTCCCAAGGGTTTTAAGAGATGGCTAGTGGCCAACAGAACATAGTTTTTCAAAAAGTGATAGTATGTCTGCAGTTTCAAATACTCTGAGTAGAACATACGACCCTAAATTGAACAATTAATAACTTGAAAGCAAAATGCTACAAATATTTTTCCCTTCTGACTTGAATTGCTAAAAGATTAGTTGTGATTTGAGGTTGTAACCTCAGGTCTCTAAGCAAACCAGATCTATGAATTGTAAAGTTACACAGAGACTCCCATGAATCAATACCACTTCCTCAGGAAGCTACTGCTCACAGGCTTATTAAACAATGATGTCACCACGGGGACACATTCAACATGAGCAGATAGATCGACACCAAGTTCGTGTAGCTCAAACGAAAATCAGCTAATGGGGATAGATTTCCAGGTATGTGATGGAACATTTTAGCTTCTGATTTTTTGAGGACATTGTTCTGAGAGAAATTATATTAAATGCAGCTCGAGCCAAGAGAGCAATTTTTCCTTTTAAATGAGGTAGAAATAAAGCAACATTATAAAGCTTCTCTCTCCAAGGGAAGCATCTGGAGAGAGTTGCATAATACTAATAACTGAATCTGGTCTCCAGAAATTCTGATATATTGGGTTTCAAATACAATAAGGGCATTGGGATCACAAAATTGCCCTAGGTGATTCTAATATGTCACCAAGGATGGGGACTATCAGACTAAAGTGATGTGGGAGAGGATATGACATGGCAAGGATGGAGGAAATAGATTAAGGAAGCCGTGGCTTCTGTGATAACAAGAGCAAAGCAACTTGGGACCAAACCCCATGTCCTCTAACAGTAAACAGATGAATCAATGAGTTTATTGTGAGATTAATGCCTCGTTATTTTTTGATGAGAAGATAAATAAATCCAAGCTACAGAAGTGTATACATCTCACAAGTACTATGTCGATTTTGGGGGTGGAGGCTATAAGAGAAAACGTTTAAAATGTCCATTTCATGAGGTTCGAAAAAAGAAAAAAAATTATTAAAAGACACACATATTTATTTAGAAGTTATAAACAAGAGTAGGGGACTAATGAACACAAAGTTTCATTACTGGCTAGCATTCTACCATCCAGGATTTAGTGTATTAATTTGGGTGGTAAGGAGAATATTTTAATGAGAACTCTCTCTATAAAACCAGCTGCAATCCCTCTGTGATCACTTTCTCTTGTGCCACCCCGGGAAGCTGTGAGATTCATTAACAGCAAGAGGTTGCCTAACAGAAAGCAGATGTGTTAATACAGTTTGAAGGCGTGACTATAATCAAAGAAGGGAACCAGAAATTGTACATGAAGTGAGATGATGTGAAATAAAAGGTAGCTCTCAGGAGTTCTAAAGACGACTGTCCAACTGAGTTATTGAGGAAGGTGGGGAAGGACCCCCTCTCTTCTAAATGAAAATAGATACTCCTCCTCTTGTGTGATTGAATGTAGGCAAAAGGCTTTCTAGATCAGTGCTAGGAGCTTGAGTTCAAGTTGCTTCTTACTACCTCTCTACCCCTTAAGGATGTTGTCGTTTTGTTGTTGTTATTGTTTGGTTTGTTTGTTTGTTTGTTTTTCAAATAAAATGTCAGTAATAACATTGAAATTATCACATATTTTAGAGTCCCTGACACAGGCAAAATTCTCAGTAGAGGTTGACAGTTATATCTAAGTTTGCATTTCATATATCATTTGGCTCCTTACCCCGGTACATGTGTATCCTTAGCTTCATTTAGTCACAACCAGATCCCCAAATGAATTCTATGAAGTCCTCTTAACACACTGTGTGATAAATGGAGAGACTCCCATTGCACGTTCCATAGCAAAGGCTCAGACATCCCCAGACTCTACTTTGAGTTCCTGTGCAACTCTACTCTGGGGTGCTACACAAATTCTCCAATATCTTTTCTGCAGAACACACAGAAAGCTCCTGATTACACTGAATGGATTTCTTATTTCTATGTTCAAACAATGAAAAAGAATGTATGACAAATGCCTTCTCTGAAGAGGCTCTCTGATGGGATTCTTGGATGACTATTGTGAGTGTCCTCTGGGAGCTCTCTAAAAACAAAATGTCAGATCTACTAGAACCACACTGAAGCATAGAATGCCTTACCAAGTCTCTGAATGTTTCTTAGACGCTGTAAACTTAAAGAAGCAAGGCTCTTCACTTCCAAACTTAGGAAGCACTGCTAGGCTCAAATACTTCTCGGGATTTTTTTTTAAACTTTAACAGATTATAACTGGTGCCACTACAAGCATGATAAACTTATTTTTCAGAAAAAAATAAGAATTGTGGTATCCTTCCTAAAAGGATTCTTCTAAAATGAATTTCTATATAACACCTAAACTCACTAAATAACCTTATGAAGTGTCCCTAACTACTGACAAATGTTCACACTACGTGAAGGTTGAATGATCAGCTTTAAACAGGCCATTGACATCACCCTCATTAAGATTCAAGGAGCAGTGCAGAAGAGGGAGCGGAAAAAAGTATAAGAATGGGGACCCAAGGAGAGGAGATGGAAGATGCTATCGTCAGGGCAGGGCAGCTTCTATAAAAATGATATCATAGCAGCTGCTTTTGCTTGCAGTAGGCCTGAACAAGACTGGGGTTGTCAGTAGTCACTCATGGACTGGGATGGAGCTAATGAAACTTTGCCTCTGCTAACTTATTGGCTATCGATAGGTTCTTGGAGAGGGTCAGACACTGTCTTCAGTTGTGTATCCACCCAGTTGGTGAGACCATCAGGTTACAATGGACTATTTCAAAACCATGGTCACACAGATTGTCCTGCTAAAATTAGTGAAAGCAAAGGGGTATGGATGTGGATGAGAGGCCTGTTGGGAGGTGAGGGGAATGGCAGAGAAGGAGAGAGATAAAGGAGGGTGAAGAATGAGACAAAACAGAATACACTAACTACATGTATGAAATTGTCAACACTAAATACATATATGAAATTGTCAAAGAACCAATGTAATCACTTTTTAAAATGAGTAGCTTTTCATTTTCATCCTCTTTATTATCCTTTCTTTGGCTAACTCGGCGTTATCATCCTAGCCAAGAGAGAGAGACGATAATCTTTCAATCGAGAATCTGTCAAGAAGAATAAATTAATTTTGTTCTCAATGTGTGTGACAGCTTAGCTTGACAAACTCAATTGAGATGACTTGGATTTGAGCTGCTAAAAGTGTAAATTCATTCCTGGTTGGGAATGAAAGTGGGAAATCCCTTTCTTTTCTCCTTAGGGTGGGATAATCCTGTTCAGAATGATGGCAAATCACCTTTCCATTTTAAAAAAAAAACCAATATTGGTTTTATTGAAATCGCTTTCCAGACAAGCAAACACATTTTACAGTCTGATCTCTTCCTAGAAGTTTACCTCTTGCTAGTGTGACAATGTTGCTTTATGTCATTATCTATTGTGTTTTGTAGACAAAGTGAATTCAACCTGTGTGCAGCCAATAATCTCATTAGGACTTTATTATCCTGCCACTTAAAATTCCAAATAAAGAAGATGAAGATGAAGCTTAGCTATAAATACTTCGCTTTTGACAGCAAAAGCAGTTTGAGCTGGTTCTTAGAGAGTTTTGCCACTTTGAGAGGGAGCTAAGACTTCAAGAGGTGATTTCTTTTTAGAGGAAGTAACTCACTGGAGGCGGGGAGGGTTTCCTGCTTTTGAAGGATATACCTGATGCCTGATCTCTTCCTTTCTTTCTGCTTCCTGTTCATCATTACAAAAGCAGCCTCCTCCTCCTCCTCCACATGCCCCCATTGTCAAGATCTTCGCTCTGAGAAGGAATCTGTTGGAACGATAGAAGACAGCCATTTAGGTTGCGTTTTGGCAAATATTTTTGTCTACTTATTTTTTCCTGTCTTCATCCTGTGTGGGAGGCTTACTGTAAAAGTCATGGACTAATTAATTTGGCAGAGATTTCTTTCTTTTTATAAATTGAAAATATTTTTCATAGAACATATTCTGGCTACGGTTTCCCCTTCCTCGCGCCTCCCTTATAGTATAAGACCCAAAGTAAAAGACCAAAGAAGGTAAAAAAAATGCTCAAGGAAATCTTGAGACAAAATATACTATTGAGTTTGCTCTGTTTTGGCCATCTACTTCTAGGCATGGGCTTATCCGTAAGTGTGGTTTATATACCCCTTGAAATTCCACTGGAGAAAACTCTTTTTTTTTTCCATTAGAAAGTGGTTATCTCTGCTGGTGGGATTGCAAGCTGGTACAACCACTCTGGAAAGCTGTCTGGCAGTTCCTCAGAAAACTGGGCATGACACTCCCAGAGGATCCTGTTACACCACTCCTGGGTATATACCCAGAGCCTTTACCTGCATGCAATAAGGACACATGCTCCGCTATGTTCATAGCAGCCTTATTTATAATAGCCAGAAGCTGGAAAGATCCCAGATGTCCCTCAACGGAAGAATGGATTCAGAAGATGTGGTATATTTACACAATGGAATACTACTCGCAATTAAAAACAATGAATTCATGAAATTCCTAAGCAAATGGTCAGAACTGGAAAATATCATCCTTAGTGAGGTAACCCAATCACAAAAGAACACACATGGTATGCAGTCACTGATAAGGGGATATTAACCCAGAATCTTGGAATACCCTAGACACAATTCGCATATCAATAGATTTCCAAGAAGATGGAAGGAGAGACCCCTGGTCCTGGAAAGACTGGATGTAGGGGAATGCCAGGACAGAGAAGCAAGAGGGGGTTGAATGGGGAAAAGAGGGAGGGAAGGGGGCTTATGGGACTTTCGGGGAAGGAGGAAACGGGAAAGGGGAAATGATTTTGAATGTAAATAAAAAAAAACTTAGAAAACAAAATTTAAAGAAAAAAAAAGAAAGTGGTTATCTTTCATTAGAACTTTTTGGTTAGGAATGGGGGCATGGATCCACTTCCAATGTAGTTAGGACTACTTTTGGCTTAGACCTGTGCAGGCCATGTTCATGTTGCCATAGTGGGTAAAGGAGATTTAAATAGATAAGAGCTGAGCTAAGAGCTCAGTGAGGTTAAGAGCACTGACTGCTCTTCTGAAGGTCCTGAGTTCAAATCCCAGCAACCACAAGGTGGTTTACAATCATCAGTAATGAGATCTGACGCCCTCTTCTAGAGTGTCTGAAGACAGCTACAGTGGACATATGTATAATAAATAAATAAATCTTTAAAAAATATAAATAAATAAATAGATAAGAGCATTCAGGCCTTTGTATAGTTCCACTAACTGTTTTCAGTGAGACTTGGAGCAGAAAGCAGAGTGGAAATTTTGTAGATCGACCCTTTTGTCTATATAGAGTTGTCTATAGACAGAGAAGCTTATATACAGTTGGTATTAATGAATATAAGGTTTGGGGAGATAGTAGTGGGATAAAATAAAGCCTAATTCTTTTAAATTCCTTTCATTTTTTTATCCTACATATGAAAAAAAAAATAGTTTCCCACAGAGCTAGGTGAGTGTGACTTATTTCATTTAACACCATGATTTTTAATGTCATTCCTTTTGTGTGTGAAAATCAAGAGCAAATATATTGTATTGCATAATAGCAAGGTGCTTGCAGGCATCTCAGAAATTGGTAAGACTCCCCCTCGCCACAACTTCAGGAGTGTAAAAGTTTAAGGGGATTTGAAGGACTTTCCCTTGAGAAGAGAGGACTATAAGGGTATCTTGCTCACAGAGTTTGATGTCTAAAGAAATACTTTTCGATATTCAGCAACCAAGATCTCAGAGGCTACAGGAGCTAGAATCCACAGAGTCCTGGCTACTGGTCAAGCTGACAGCGTATGTTGATGCCATTCACACGGTGCTTGTTTTACAGAACTCCACAAGGCAACAATTGTGGCATCTTGGAGTCTTCCACTAATATTTAAAAAGAAATCCCGAAGGTCCAGCTACCATGTGAGTAGGCCAGCATCCCTGCAGGATACAGCAATGCTTTGATATTTGATGCTATAAAGGCGAAGCCTGAGCTGCAGTGGCGCCTAAAGAGGCTTATCATGCTAACAACATAAAATATCTGTGGAGAAAACTCCCAGGAGCTCAGAAGCTATTCCGCAAGAAACAGTTGTAGCCTATAAAAGTCCAGGATATGAGCACAGGACCACCCAAGGCTGTTAAAGCTCACATCACTGTACCATGTGTCCAGTATGCCAGATATGGTGCTGTAGGATCTAGTACTTTCTCAGTACTTACATCTATCAGGTGCCTGTCTTAATTTCATTCCCACCCTCATTTTTGATGCATCCTCATAGAATGAAAATGTTACTGTGTAGTTACGCCCTGGAATGAGATACGTTTTACAAAGTGGCTCATATCTAAGTATTTGCTTTGAGTGTCAGAGGAGTGTCACACTTAAAGACCATCTTCCATTTGAGCTTTTTAACCATGTTGGTGCTGCTAAGCTTTTTGGAGACCTTTAGAAATGGACTAAAATCGTGATTTTATTTTGAGATAGATGTGGGCAATTGCAAGTTTTAGAAAGTGGTGTTATGATTTGAATATGAAGTATTTCCCATGGATTCATCCTTGAACACTTGGTCTCCAGCTTGTAGTAGCATCACTTTCCAAGGTGGTGCAAACTTTAGGATGTTAAATGTCACGAGAGGCAATGATTGTGGATGTAAGTACAAGATTTTACCAGCTCCTGGGTCCTTTCCTGTCTTCCATGAGGTGAACGGAACTGATTGCATAAATAAATAAATACACATCCCCATTGCTATATGACAACAGGCTGAAGGTAACAGAACTATCCAATCATACACTGGATTCTCTGAAACTAGGAGCCACAATAAATCCAACTTCCTTTAGCTTATATATGACAGGGGTTCTGCCTCAGTGATGAAGAAAAAAAATCCAAGAGCTAACTCCACTCCTACTGCCTGACCTGAGAAAATGAAGTTTGTTTTGGTTTTCCTTAGTTCTGCTTCCCTCTGAAAAGCATAGCGCAGTGAGGGTATTTACTGTGGTCCAGACATTTTAACTGTGTTCATCTTGAATCTTTGTTAAATGTTATCACCCCCCACTCAAGCAAGCTTACCCGTGACTTCAATATATTGCCTTATAAAACCAGGTTCTTCTTATGCAAAACATCCTGAAAGGATCATATAATTCTCAACTCTACAACCTTCCTACTGGAATAAATTCTGAACTGATTTTCAGGAAGGAATCCTAACTCTTAGGTCTATCCCACTACTCATACAGTGACTTCTTTTGAAAAAGTAGTAACCAGTTAGCTAAATGTCTTTATCTTACACACCCTATAAAATTCATTGAATATCTGTGACAGTGGCACAATAGGCCGAAAGCAAAATCAGATATTTTTTTTTTCCTTCAAGTCCCTTCCCCTCTGGCTGTTGCTTCTTCATGAAGCCAAGAGAGGCCAGTGATGTCTGAATGTTCTCACCTTGCACTAGAGTGAATGACTAAAGATGTTCTCTTTTTTTCCCCCCTCTGAGTGTAAGATGAGGGACAGACTGAGTCTATGAGGTAGGAATGAAGAAAGGCAGCTCACAAAGACTTTACTATCTCAAGAAATAGCATCTCCTAAATAAAGTGGGTTTGCAGCTCATACCCCATTTACACAGGGGGAAACAAGAAAGACCAGTGTAACAGACACCAGATGGAAATTGCTTTGTTGGCGTTCCCCAAACAGCTGTTACTTGTGCCTTGATTGTTTCCAGTGAAATTTTTAGGCTTCACCTGTTGGTGAACAAGACAGAATTCTGTTCCTCCCCCTCAACTTGAGTTCCATCTCTTCTTTAACTTCTCCACGAAAAGGCAGCAGCCTGAACTCCAAGGAATCACTCACTATTCTGAGTGGCAGGTCAGAGTTCACCCTGTGGTGTCCACCCTAGGGTCATAAAGAGACACGGGCTTCCAATCCAGACAGCACATTGCTTGTTCCCAACTCTTTCTTCACAAAACAATGAATCCAATCCCTCTGCCTCTAAAGGGCAGACCTCTGAAATTGAATTTAAGTGAGAAAGAATGAGCCAGGCAGATTTTAAGCCAGAGAAAAGATTCCTTCATTGTCCCTTTAGAAAATCACCACAGCCACTGGCTTACATCACTGATTTGGTTATTTTTTTTCCTCAAAGATAATGAATTTTATTGACACAGCATCTGACATTTAAACTATCTCCTAATAGATCTCTGAGCAGTAAATAGATGTAACTCAGCCCTGAAAGATGAAGGTTGACAGACAGGTTTTGAAATCTATCAGTATAATAAAGTTAATTAAAATTCAATCAAATATTAGACCCAACTTACATAACATCCATGTGCTCTGCCTGTGACCTACAATTTTTCTACTGAAATCCATTATAAATTCTCCTTGGGTTTCTCTGGCTAGCTCATCATTACTATGAATTGAAATGGCCTCTCAAATAAGCCAACACGTCCCTCAATCTTTCTACTCTGGCTGGAGAGTGACCTCACTTTCTACTTTTCAATTGATGTCATGGAAAACCACTTATCTTTCCTTCGTATGCCCTATTAGTCCAGGCCCATGAATTCATGAATGCTCCAACTATATATTCCTTTCTTAGACTTATTTTCATCCAATCCTATTAACTTCTTGCATTTCTCCCACCAATAATTTTTCAGTTTACTCTTTGAATTGTGTGATCTCTCTACATTAGCTGGCTCACACACCCTTCTGTTGCAGTAAATCTCCAACCCAAAAAGGCCAGGTTAAGTAACGAGAGGGGGTTGAATGGAGAAAAGAGGGAGGGAAGGGGGCTTATGGGACTTTCGGGGAGGGAGGAAACGGGAAAGGGGAAGTGATTTGGAATGTAAATTAAAAAAATAAAATAAAATAAAATAAAAGAATTCACAACTCAATTAATTGAAATACAAGCTACATGCCTAGGTTAGGCAGATCTACCACTTCACTGCTCTATTCCCATCTACGAGATCCCATATAACATGCAGTTTCTCCATTCTCCTTCTACCTACTCCTCCATTGATCCTCTCTCCTCCTCCCTTCTCCCCATAAAACTTTTCAGCTCCACCTTCCCTCCTCCTGCCCAATCACTGGCTTTAGCCTTTATGAGAAAAGTTAAGGTGGGGAGAAGGTTCACAAGGCACCTGTATACAAGATTAAGTCTTCCTCTGCAGCCACTCCCAGGAGTAGAATTAGCATCATAATACAAAACCAGGATTATCCACAACAGCCTTCAGTTTCTATGTATTTTAGTGTTTCTACCAAACAATAAAACTTGTAACTAAGATCGCCTTCCACATGTTGGCGAGGATGTGGAGAAAGAGGAGCACTCCTCCACTGCTGGTGGGATTGCAAGCTGGTACAACCACTCTGGAAAGCAGTCTGGCGGTTCCTCAGAAAACTGGGCATGACACTCCCGGAGGATCCGGCTGTACCACTCCTGGGCATATACCCAGAGGCTTTACCTGCATGCAATAAGGACACATGCTCCACTATGTTCATAGCAGCCTTATTTATAATAGCCAGAAGCTGGAAAGAACCCAGATGTCCCTCAACGGAGGAATGGATTCAGAAGATGTGGTATATCTACACAATGGAATACTACTCTGCAATTAAAAACAATGAATTCACGAAATTCCTAGGCAAATGGTCAGAGCTTGAAAATATCATCCTTAGTGAGGTAACCCAATCACAAAAGAACACACATGGTAAGCAGTCACTGATAAGGGGATATTGACCCAGAATCTCGGAATACCCTAGACACAATCCGCATATCAATAGATTTCTAAGAAGATGGAAGGAGAGACCCCTGGTCCTGGAAAGACTGGATGTAGGGGAGCGCCAGGACAGAGAAGGGAGAGGGGGTTAAATGGAGAAAAGAGGGAGGGAAGGGGGCTTATGGGACTTTCGGGGAGGGAGGAAACGGGAAAGGGGAAATGATTTGGAATGTAAATTTAAAAAAATAAAAAAAATAAAAAAAAAAGATCGCCTTCCAGCTTCTGTTTTGTTTCTTTTTCACATTTATGACTAGGCACCTCTCTTCTCTCTTCTCCTTCTGACCATCTTTCTCCCTTCTCTCATATTTGTTGTCCATTGACATATATTATGAGATATATTTATGTTAAGTGGTGTGACTACTTTCTACCTCTTACTAAGAACTCCTCTAAGGAGAAGAAACGGTTTCAGAAGGGACGTAGGATGCTAGGCATAGACACGGGACCAAATGGAATCAAAGATATAATCTGCCTCCAGAGGAAATAGTCATAGTAGGAATAAACACTTTCAAGGCTTAGTATACTCAAAGGGTGAGGACAGCCAGTGTTCTATGATGTTTCTGCAGGAAATAGTGGGCTCCAACATTCTAGGGATAAAAGAGACAGAAATATCCTAGTTGACTGCCTTCAGGAATCCATTAGAGTCATTTTTCTCAACCATACTGACTGTAGTGATGAGGGAAAATCTTTCCTTTGAGGTAAGTTTTTCAAAAGTTTTGCAAACAAGGGAAAATGTGGCACACCAGGTCTCGTTGCTGAAAACTAAATCCGCCTGGGCTTGGGAGGAAGGAAGGTTGTGTCCCTAGAGAGACAACACTCAATATAGCAACAGAAGTCAGAAAGGTAGCTTAAAGGGAAATGGAAAAGGAAAAAGGGAACTTCAGTTAAAAGCCAAAACCCATCACTCAGGGCAGCCCAAACTACCATCCAGATCTGAAAACATGGAAGACAATCTCTATTTCAATCGTTATATGCATAAGACCCCTGGTCCTGGAAAGACTGGATGTAGGGGAACGCCAGGACAGAGTAACGAGAGGGGGTTGAATGGAGAAAAGAGGGAGGGAAGGGGGCTTATGGGACTTTCGGGGAGGGAGGAAACGGGAAAGGGGAAGTGATTTGGAATGTAAATTAAAAAAAATAAAATAAAAAAAAATAAAAAAAAATAAAAAAAATAAAGTTGATAAGTTCATTAGTATCCCTCACACAGACACTTTGTGTTTATCACCAACTAGCACCTAGCAGGATTACTTTTTATAATTGTTCTGTTACCCAGGGACACAGTATGAAGGGTCTAATTGCCATCACCCCTTTCCCACACACATGCTGTGTATAGTGCACAGCTAAGAGAGGCATGAAAAGCTTCTCCCAGTAGAATTTTATTTCAACTCATGAAAATGAAGCAGTTGTCATAAAAATATCATTTTTTCCCTTATACTTCTAATGGAAGTCTCTTATAGCACTCAACTACAAGAATCATCGTGAAATGCAACAACTCTCGAAGATCCTTAGACTACGTGCTGTGTGTTTTCTGCAATTGCTGTGGTTGCAGTTAGTGCTATGAAGTATAGCACTTTAACCCAGCAAGGCTACCGTGGCTGACACCTTGCCAGATCTGCAGCTCTACAGATAGATCCTGGGTTGGAGCTACTACACACACCACCCTGTGGAAGTAAGCTACCTTATATACAAGCCGGACCTCTGGTTAAGATAAAAATTATTTTTATAATAAAGGGTTTTTTTGTCTCATTTTATATGGAAATTGACCTGTGAGGTATAGGCTTTGTATAATATTGAATATTGACAAATGAGCTCTGGACGTTACATACTATTTAAATTATTCTATTTTCCCTGAGCTCACACGTAGTTTCCCTGAGAAACTATATACCAAATAAGTGATTTGTTTATAAAGAATCCTAAGAAGTTAGGGCTAGAGAGGTGGCTCAGTAGTAGGCACGATTACTCATTTGCTGCTTTTGCAGAGGATCCAGGTTTCGTCTGCAGAACAAATGACTCACAGGCACCTGTAACCCTAGTTTCCAGAGATGTGACCCTCTCTCCTGGCAGGCATACTGCCTGCACACATAAACTTACATAGACACTTAAAGAGCCATCATAGACACACAAATGAAAATAAAGAAAAACAAAAGCAAATAAATGTTTTTTTTAATTTTCCTACAGAAAAATGAACAAAAGAGAAAACTCAGAATGTAGGTAAGACATTAAATTTTTTAAGTCCGTGTAAGAAGAATAGTTCGATTTTGTTTGTCATAATGGTTATACAAACTAGATATCCCAAATGAGAAAAACATGCATATTTAAGATGATGTTTAATTAAATAAGAACAAAATAATAAAACAAAAAAAATTTTTTTTACTGGCCAGGTGTACACTGATTCCTAATCATCATACACTACCTTGGGGCTAGCTGTTGATGTGACCAGAGGGACTCGTAAGCAGTATTTAGGAAGACTAAACATAAGTTGAATACAACGTAGCAGTGTCATCCCAGGTGAATAACTATGAAAATATGAGTACATGCTCTCCATTAAATGTCTGTATGAATTCTCAGCTCAGTACCCACAAATACAGAAAATTAAAAATAAAAATTGCCTGTGACCAAATTTATTGCTTACCTTTCTCTTCCTTCTGACAGAGTACCTGCAGAGGTAATTTAAGGGAAGAAGGGTTCCCAGTTTAGGGGGACATTGTCATTATGATAGAAAACAAATAGATGCATCTAAGTTGACTTAGGACACAGGTCAGGAAGCAGAGAGTTTGGGTGGGAAGCAGAACCAGTTTACAACCTTCAAAACTGTACCCTTAGTACGGTCTTCCTCAATCAAGTTCTTGCTATAAGCTCTTCAACAGTCAAAACAGTGATATTAACTGGAAACAAAGAGTTCAAACTTATAAGCTTATATGGGGCATTTTCATTTAAACCATGATAGTCCAGTTAAATATTCAAAGGTTCCAGAAAAAAAAGTTTTTAACTTTATAATCTTTAGAGACCTTCCACTGAGTCAGTCTATGAAGTTGTATGAAGAGGAACCAGAAATGTGAACCTCCTGCTCTACTGGATAATCTCATCTCTTTTGACATAGTCTTTTCAAAGTTAGCCAATCAGAATCTCATCAAGCCTTTAGAATGAAAACAACCCATAGTATTCAGGAAATATAAACTTTTTCAACATCACCATGGAAACCCATTCAACAAAATCAGGACTATGGAAAAACATGCAGATCAAAGATCTTGTTTTTCTGGTGAATAAATTATAAATAAAACAATGAGGGAGAGAACGTTTACCTTTTACTAATTCATGAAGTCTCACAATTGTTCTGTGTGGTTTTCTGTGTCAGCATTCTGTTCCACGGTGAAATCAGTATCATCTCTCGAAGCACCTTATCAGAGGGGACACAAAGACTAATATACCAAAATCAGTTTCCTCAAAGGGAATGCGCAGATAGGATCATACATTCAGTTTAATGTTGTAGGTTCTGAAAGGATGAGGATTAAGTGAGGAAAGGTGAAATTCAGCTTTCTGGGTATGTAGAATGCACTGGAATCATAATTAAACATCCTCTGCTCACACTTCAAGACAAAGGGAGACACATTTGGTAGATCATGCTACCAAGTCACCCTTACACACTTCCTATGAATCCATATGGGGAAAACCACACACAAATAGAACTTTCAAGGTTATCTTATTGTACCATAGTCAAAACAAATAAAACTCTTGCCCATCAACACAATTGTGGATAATATTAACTTTTAAACTGTGGTCAGTATAGTTGTGTCTTATTAGTCTAATCACCGTCTCTTGGTTTTCTTAGCTGTTTACATATAATTTTCTCAGTACACAGATGCAAAACTTTTAAAATAAGGGATTCTTATAAGGACTTACCTGTCTTTTGTCTGGTGTAAGCCTAATTTGCTCTTGTTTCTCAGCAGATTTGGTGGAGACATTTATGTCAACAAGTCATTTTAGTACATTTGAATGGCAATTGTATAGGTACCATATTCCTTTGAATTGAAGTCACTGAAGACTTAAGACAGTATCCTTGGTCAATATAATGTTAAGAATAAATGGAAAGGGGAGATGAAAATTAAATTCAACTAAAAGCTTTCTGTAGATTTTTCTCAGCATTTATAAAATTTTATACATATAAGATGCATACTTATGGGGTATAATAAGATAACTTGATATATGCATGCAATGTGTAATGATCAAATCTAGATAATTTACATTTCAATCTTTTCAAAAATATTTACCAAGTTCTCATCGTGAAGAAAACAAGATTTGTTTCATGTATTAAATTCTTAGGCAAATGGTCAGAACTGGAAAATATCATCCTTAGTGAGGTAACCCAATCACAAAAGAACACACATGGTATGCAGTCACTGATAAGGGTTTATTAACCCAGAAGCTCGGAATATCCAAGACACAATTCACATATCAATAGATTTCCAAGAAGATGGAAAGAGAAACCCCTGGTCCTGGAAAGACTGGATGTAGGGGAATACCAGGACAGAGAAGCAACAGGGGGTTGAATGGGGAACAGGGGGAGGGAAGGGGGCTTATGGGACTTTCATGGAGGGAGGAAACGGGAAAGGGGAAATCATTTGGAATGTAAATAAAAAAAATATAGAAAATTAAAAAAAAGAAACATAATAGGGGAACTACCAAAGCCCCATCGCTGTCAGTGCCTGAGAGATAAGCATACTACATAGTCATACCTCTGGGGTTATGCAAGTATCCCATGAATAACCATATAAAACCATTTGCAAATGTGCTTATACTCACACAGCCAATGAGAGAGAGAGAGAGAGAGAGAGAGAGAGAGAGAGAGAGAGAGAGAGAGAGAGAGAGATCACACTAAGGAAAAGGCACCATAAGATGGTTGCAGAGCAACAAGGGAAAAAAATGGAACACAACACTGTCTGAGTTCTCATGGGAGTGAAAAGCCATCTGTAAGAGTTGTAATGTGTGGGACCCAAGGCCCAGCATGGCCACAGAAGTATAGGTCACTGCCTTTGATCTTCAAAGGCCTTTCAATCTTATGAGTTGGGGACGCAAGAGAAAGCTGAGTGACCACAGACAATAATTTGGAACAGTACAAAATTCAGTGTACAATGAATGTTCAAACCTTTTAAAGCCATAGCAATTGATACAAAGGAAGCCCCCTCTCTATTATAAAGACAAGACAGAAAGTAAGACTTTAGTTTGAGTTCAGAGAGTAAACTGCAGCTGAGGATAATCAGGCCAATGGCTATGTATAGAATTATGAGGTCTCAGTTCCTGGCTATTGGGACAAATGGCTTGTTTTTATTTACAATTAGCTTGATTTCATACTATTAAAACCTCAAACAGTACCACTGGCTGAACTAACGAATAGGAGGTATGTTCTAGGTATCAGCTAATGAGTGCAAGATTTGCAATGGCAGGAGTCTCTTATAAATGAGGCAAACTGCAGGGATGTCATGCCATGTGTATGTAATAAGTTTAATGTGTTTAGGAAAATATTATTGAATTAGAAACCAGACATTTTTAATTTAATAGCTACATTAGAAAGGCTCAGAAATGACTCACCCAATTGCCTCTTCATGGTGCAATGTTCATTTAACACCAATACAAAAATACTAAAATATCAACAAAGAAGTCAACCTAAGCACTTTGGCAATGAGCATTAGATTTTAAAGATAATATGGGGGCACATTCGCTGAAAGGTTATGTGAGGCTTTGGAGAAACGTCAGAGTAAGACAGGAGAAGTGAATTACCACTGAAATGCAGGCGATTAAATAGCATGGTGCCCATTTGGGCATATGAACTTCAATCAGCTGCAGGTCCCTCTCCATCTGGATTTTAATAAGCTTTGAGTTATTGCCAATAAAATACCAACGGAGCCTCTTCCGGTGTTCATGGGCATCTGCCCACATGCTTCAAACTAGCAGCTGATGGGTTACAGTTGCTGTTGAGGGCATGATAAAGAAGAAGGCTAATATTTCAAAGTGGACAGAGGCTCGCAAACTCGGCCGCGCTCCAGCTCTTGGATGCTTCTAGCAACTACTTAAACTAATTTCTTAATTTCCTTTTAAAATAATTGCAAAGAACTATGAATGCACACTCATACACTGATATTGATGTGTTAGTGTTTGACTTATCGTCCCAAGTTAAAATAACTCAGAAAACATTCTACTGTGGTGCAAATACTGATACCTAAAATGTTAGGAACACCCTAACCTCCACCTTTTCATAATTATCTATAGAATATAAATAAGCCTACCATGATGGTACACATCTGTAAACCCAGAAATTGGAATGTGTACACAGGAAGATCTCCAGTTTGAGGATATATAGCCAAGCCTTGCCTCTATGATATCTCTGAGTTTGTTGGGTGTGTACTATAAATTTCAAAGTGATTTGATAAACACCATAATAGAAGTATTATACCAACTAACTTTCCTTGTTTTTAAAAATAAGTTTGCGTGTTTTATTTCTCTACAGCACTTAGGGCTGAGCTAAGGTTCTTGAATATGGCTTGGCATATGTATGTGGGGATCCAGACCCTAGTTGTCATTATTATAAAGCAGACACTATTATGTGCTGTGCCACCTCTCCAGCACCTGTGGACCAGCTTATCAATGTCTCACAGGAAAATACAGTGTTTTACTCTTTAAATTCGTGTTTCCATCCAGCTTCCCCCAGAAGAATTTTGTTGTATAATCCAACAGCTTTTCCCAGTGTTTTGTGACTTGCTCAACCTGCCTTCCTATACAACCCAGGACTATCTACTCAGGATTAGACGGCCACTAATGGTCTTGGCCCTCCCAAATGAATCAGTGCTCAAGACAATATCCAACAAACTTCCTCACCATGCCAACCTTATGGAAGCATTTCTCATTGGAGATTCCCTCTTCCCAAATGACTCTAGCTTGTGCCATGTGAAAATAAAACTGGACAGTACAAATAGAGAGGTGATAGATGTTAGATAAATGTATAGATGGGTAATAGAACTAATGAATAGATAGGTATATAGAATAAAATAGAAGGAAGTAAACTTCAAAGATAACTGCTAAAATTCTCCAATAGCAAATTTTGAAGACTGCAACCATGTCTAAGGCATATTACATTCCAAAAGTGCTGAGCACATTAAATCAGAAATGCTTAACAAATTTGATCAGTGGGTTATTAGTTTTGAAACCTGCTGGAAATGGAACATTCAAAGTATTAAAATAGATGGGAAATTATACAAATGTATCCTAATGGTAGTAGAACCTTAGATGAAATGCCAGACAGTGGAGAGAGGGAACTTGTAGAGCCCACCTCCAGCAGGAAGACAGGGCATCAAATAAAGGAGAGGGGGCCATCCCACAGTCACAACTCTGACCTATAATTATGTCTCTCTGAAAGAATTACAGGGATGGAAATGGGGAGGAGCCTGAGGAAAAGAAGGACCAAAGACAGACCCAAAGTAGGATCCAGCTCAAGGGGAGGTCCGAAGGCCTGACACTATTACTGAGGCCATGGAGAGCTCACAAAAAGGGACCAAGCATGCCCACACTACAGAAGACCCAACATGCAGCTGAAAGAGTCAGATGCAGATATTTACACCCAACCAATGGACAGAAACAGTTGACCCTGTTATTGAATTAGGGAAGGCTGAAAGATGCTGAAGAGAAGGGCAATCCTGTAGAAGGACCAGCAGTCTCATTTAATCGGGACCCCCAAGATCTCTCAAACACTGAACCACCAAACAGGCAGCATACACCAGTTTATATGAGGCCCATAACCCACATACAGTAGAGGACTGCTGGGTCTGTGGTCATTCAGAGATGATGCACCTAATTCTCAAGAGACTGGAGGCCCCCGGGAGTTTAGAGGTCAGGTTGGGTGTGGGGTGGGAACATCCATGTGGAGACAGGGGTGGGGTGGGGAGGATGGGGTTGGGTGAGAAGGAGGTACTGGATGTGGAACAGTCAGAGGGTGGACATGGAGTGGGGTTGGGGGGGTATAAAATATCGAGTGTAAAAAATAATCAATTAATAAAAAACAGAAATAACAAACAAACAAAATCAGTCTTATTCTAAATGTTAGTGTCTTGGATTCGCACACTTGCTTGCCTATTGCTAAAGAGCCTTTACTTCACTTGGGACCACATGGTGTTTGTGGAAGTCCCTGCAGAGCCTAGTACTTTATCAGAAAGAGTGATCTGCTCATGCTCAGGTGTCTAGGACAATAGATTTGTCTGAAGGAAATGCCTACTGCTAACTCTTTCCTCTCCTCTCCTCTCCTCTCCTCTCCTCTCCTCTCCTCTCCTCTCCTCTCCTCTCCTCTCCTCTCCTCTCCTCTCCTCTCCTCTCCTCTCCTCTCCTCCACCTCTGTTACATAACAGAGAAACTTTAAACAGCTACTGGCCATGAACTCTGTGTAATAAAACTAGCCTGAACTTTTGTTCCAAGTTGTCTTCATTCATGAGGGTAATTTACAACTGGAGCCACCGTCACCAAAAAGATTTTGAGATTTATAGGTTCTAATTTATATCGTATTCATACTATTTCCCTTTATTTTTCTTTTCCTAAAAAAAGGAGCAAAACCAGAGAAAGGATAGAATTTTAATAGAATATGTGGGTCAACTCAAAATTCCTAACCAACCCTCTAAAACCAAAAATGTGATTTTTGAAGTTTACATGTGTGCAACTTAAATTTAGCTTAAATCCTTGCATAGATTAAGAACTGATTACTTCATTTCACTTCTATGTAAAAGTATGGTAGAGTCCTCTGCCTTCTACTTTTGTCCTTTCCCTTTAAAAGTAATTCGCTTGTTTTCTATAATTATGGAGGAAGGGTAATGAATCATAACTTTTATTCAAGATTAAATACCCAAATTTACCCTGACATAAAGAAAACAGATAAAACTGAAGTACCTACAATTACAATCTGTAAGAAAACTGTGTACATCAATGAGCTTATTTATGTTTAATATGAAAAGTCTCTATCTGAAAAGAATATGGTATCTATAGATCTTTTTATAGATTTTTTTCAATTAAAAATAAACTAAATAAAAGTTAAAAAAAATAGTAGGGGAAAATTATTGCCTTAGAGGAAACTAAGGTACACAGTGTGAGACACAGAATTTTATTTGTACCTCCAAACATGTGAATTTAGGAAAGTACTAAAACCAGAGAAGACAATTTTAGTATCAGCCATAAGGTGCTTTGAACAGATTAACCATCTCTCTGCCTTTCAAGTGCAGTCTTCTTAATTAGGGTGGCTAATAACTCTGAAAGAGAGAAACATTCAGTAGTTTCCTGTATAAACTGATATTTATGTTTTTTGTTAAAAGATGTATTTATTTTATGTGTATGAGTGTTTTGCTTGAATGTATGTATGAATGTATGTATGTATATATGTATGTATGTATGTGTGTTTATATATATGTGCACATTGTGTATTATTGGGGCCCACAGAGGTTAGAAAAGTACATCAGATACCCTGGAATTAGAGTTATAGATTGTTGTGAGCCATCATGTGGGTACTGGGGATTCTGTATCCTCTGCAAGAGCAAAAATGTGCTCTTACCCACTGAGCCATCTCTCCAGTCTCATCCCCTGAGCCCCCTGAATCTTTATATCTCTTTAAGAGTATTATTCTCTGAACTGGATCCTCAGCAGACTGAAGATGAAAATTCATTGTGTAACTGCCATCTTTTGAATATTGTAAGGATTACCTGACAGGATTTACAGCAAGTGTTAAGCAGCTCTGTCAGATAAATCTTCATTTACATGCTAATAAAGGGTGTGAGCATCTAGGCAGAGGCATGGGGGGAGAGGGGGGACAGGAGTGAAGATGGCTGTGTATAGAGAACTGGCACATCTTTTGAGAAATGACTTTGCCTCTAAATGAATCCATACTTGAGCTTTGTACTTGGGGGGAACCAGCAGATTCCCAACAGATAATGAATGCAACAGAGAATGTGTGAGTTTCACCCTCATGCCGGCTCTCACCAGGCACAGAGCCTCAGTTCCCCACACTGGTGCCTGTGAAGAGCAAAAGCACATTTCAGGTCCTTCCCCTAGAAGCATCTCCGTGTCTTCTGACTGAGGCGAAGCACCAGCAAATTGTGCACAGTGAACTTTTGACTTGCTCCACATCCAATATTTTGGGGACACATGGATGTTTCAGAGAGAGGAGAGGACTTCAAGTGCTTAGTAAAGACCCTTCCTAAGAGGGACAGATATGTTTGTTATCTAGCAAGCCTCCATTTAGAGACGGCATAGGGGAACGCCAGGACAGAGTAACGAGAGGGGGTTGAATGGAGAAAAGAGGGAGGGAAGGGGGCTTATGGGACTTTCGGGGAGGGAGGAAACGGGAAAGGGGAAATGATTTGGAATGTAAATTAAAAAAAAATAATAAAATAAATAATTAAAAAAAAAGAAAGTCATGGGCTTTGGGTAAAATTGCTACTTTTATCAAGAGTCGAAAGGTTACGTTATTAAGTTGTGATTTCTCAATTCATGACTTTATATATATTCCTAACAGATACGGCATTTTATTGATACTTTATACTTCTATTTTTTTAACTTTCTATTGGTTTCTTGTGAATATTACATCATGTACCCCCAACTCATCTTCCGGTCTGTTCCTATTCACCTTCTGGTCTTGCAACCTACCCCTCCCCTCGAAAAGAAAATAAAAACCAAAAATAAAGAAAAAAGTAAACAAAGCAAAACAAAACAGAAAGAAAATCTCATTATGGAAGCTGTACTGTGTCAGTGCATTCCTCAGCATACCCGTTTGTCTACACTTCTTTACTTGCAAATGTTCATCGCAATGAGTCATTGGTCTGAGTCAAGGCCTCTGGCTCCTGGCATACTGAATCCTCCATACCTCTCTAACATCCTGTTGTTCCTCTGTGTTAGAAATATTCTGAAGCTTTGGATCTACAGGGCCAGCCCTATCAGATACTACAGCAGTTCATAGATGAGGTAGATGTTAGGGTGGACCGGATCTGGGTCTGGGTGGTAGCTGAGTTAGTCAACTTGCCAGCCCTCCTGTTACCCACACTACCAGGATGGGCTCCTTAGTGCTGGCCTGGCTAGCTCACCTCAACGCTATAGCCAGCAAGAGAAAGCTCTCCTGCTCTCACACCATTGGCCATCATAGCCAGGTCTACTGTGACACCCAGGCAAGTCACAGGGCCAGCTTCCCCAAGTGCTGCACCCAGGAGGGGTGGGGACAGCTCTTCCACCCCCATGATCCTAGGGCCAGCTCTCCTAACTATCACCCATGCCTAGGGGTCCTGGGTAGGGAATCTCCCCTGCACCCACACCACATCATGATAGATAAGTGGCAGAGCCCCTTCTACAATGTTTGTGTCCTCAGGGCTGGCTCCTCTGCTCCCTTGCTACCAGAGTTAGGTCTAGGGTGCAGCCTAGGTCCACACACCTAGGTACAGGGAGGGCCTGGTCTCCCAAGTGCTACAGCCAGTGAGGGGCAGGACCAGCCTTCCAGCTCTCATAACATACTTTGAATTTCTAAGTATCAAAATCTAGCAATAACAAATAGAGAGCTCAATATTTTTCTTTTTATTTCCAGTGCTGGAGTCTGAGCCCAGGACCATGTGTATGTCAGAAATATCAGATTTTCACGTTTTCTACCTTCAAATAAGTAGACATAGAATGCCAAGCTCCCAATAGCTTGTGGAATAAATACATTCCCAATGGTTTTATAAAATAAATTTTATAAAATTTAAATTTTTTCCCCAAAGGTTTATTTTATGTGAGAACACTGTAGTTGTCTTCAGATACCAGAAGAGGGCATCAGATCTCATTACGGATGGTTGTGAACCACAATGTGGGTGCTGGGATTTGAACTCAGGACCTTCAGAAGAGCAGTCAGTGCTCTTAACTTCTGAGCAATTATGTATATATTAAAATATATTTATTGGAACAATAGGTTTCAATTATGATATGTACTATCCATAATTTGAAATTTGATGTGTGTGTGTGTGTGTGTGTGTGTGTGTGTGTGTATGTGTGTATGTTTTGTGGGGGAGGGTGTCTCTGTGACTGCCAAAGCAAGCAGAGTATTGATCCCTGTGAGGCAAGAAGTAAATCTGGCCCAGCATGACTCGGTAGTTGATGTTGGTTCAGACCTTGAGAATGTGATACAAGGCAATTTATTTTAGACCTATTTAAGTACAGCACAATTTGGAAAAAAAAAAGTTTCCCGATGATAATTAATTCAATCCCATGAGGACAGAAAAGCCTAAAGCATGACGTTGTGTGATATTTTCCATAAACATGGGTTCTATAAATTGCGTTATCTTAGGGTCTAGGGTCGATCTGGTGTGGTCTCACAGATGATATGAAGATCACCAGCCTATAATCCATCTCTACTTGTAAACAGTAAGAATCTGGGGGGAGCCAGATGCGGACTGGTCATGGAGATAGTGCAGAGATCAAGAGGGTAGAAACCACACCCATTTCTAGCCTCCTAGGTGGAAAACGAGTTATATATTTCTTTCTTTGTAGAGACAACACTGCAAGTTTAACATGCCTGGTTTCCTCGGCACTAATCTGTGAACATAAGACCTTTCAAATTCTATCGCCTCTACCTCTCCAGTGATGGGAATATCAGCGTGTGCCACATCTATGAGGCAAGTATTTTACCTTTGAATTTGAGTAAGTACCTTTCAGTTGAAAACAATGACTTATGCCTATAATTCAGCCCTTGGAAGGGCAAGGCAGGTGGGAATATCACCAAAACTTCAGGCTCAGCTTGGGCATAGAGTGAGTTCCTAGGATAAAACCTAAGAACATGTCTTAAAAAAAATCATTGAATATTTTAGAATAAACAGTTTAAAAGTAAAACCAGGCACCATTTTTACTCAAGTACATTTTGCTAATAAATTTATTATGCTAATAAAATATAATGATTTATTACAGAAATTGATATTAATTAGTAAATACATTAATTGAAATTGAAAGTTAGTTTTCTATACTTTACCTGCATTTTTGTTTAATTTTGAGGCTTTAACTCATGTCTATCGATAATATATTATTAGTCAAATTTATTGATAATATACGCACATTGTTTCTAGTAGAATTAAAAATAAAAATTTTAACATGAGCAGTTTAATATGCATATTTATAACATATGCATATTTATAAATTATATGTTCTACTTCATTATTTATTCAAACATACACAACAATGAACAGAACGACAGTAACAAGAGATTCACTTGTATAGAGGAATTTTAATTTCTTGCCAACTTTTAACCACATAAAAGCCAAACTATAGAACATACATTTCAATTTTTTAATCATGACAATATCTCTGTCAAGAATAGAAGACAGAATGGGTTTTATTTTAACAGCATGTTAGCATGCTATGTAATTTTTGTTTGACATACAGTATGTGGACTCCTAGTCTTCTATTGTTCCAGGCTCTATAAATGATTTAGAGAATATGGTTAAGGATAGATGCTTCAAAGTGTACAAACTGTTTCTGTAATTATATTGTGTGACCAGGCAATGTGAAGTTAGCCCCATTTTCCCACAAAATCATGAAATATATGTTCTCAAGTTTCTGCCATCTTAATGCTTGCCAAATTACAAAAGGTCTGCAAATATATTAAAAAACACAGGAAAATGCAGAATTTTCAAAGAAAATAAAAATGGGAATGTCCAAAATTCTATTTAGGGTATATTATTTACTCTTACAAGTAATTCTCTTTTGCGTGAGACAACAAACCCATGAAAATTGCTTTAATGGGTGTTCTTGTATAGAGGAATTCTAATCCAATATCACGGTTACTCTGGCAAGGGATCACATCCAAAGATCTTCTAGGTCTGTGTGATTCAGCTGGAATGACACACTTTTAATACCTCTGGCTATAATACAGACAAGTCCTTAGTACAATAGGGTAAAGTTAGTTTGTAAAAGGAACCAGCCATGTTCAAAAGTGACAAAGTCTAATTGAGTGGCAGACAAAGTGACAAATCAGACAAAAATTTAAGAGTGAGTCAGAGATAGGATATGCCCAATTTATAGGAGAAAAACACAGAAAAGAGAGGCTGCTTAAGAGCAGAGGAGAGAGAGAGAGAGAGAGAGAGAGAGAGAGAGAGAGAGAGAGAGAGAGAGAGTTAGTTTTACAGAGGCAGGCTGTTAGAGAGAACAAGCTAGATACAGGTGAGAACAAAGGAACCAGAGAATGAGGAGCCAGAAGAAAGGGACATGTTGCTAAAGTCAGTGTGAAGCCAAGGAGATCAATTCAGGCAGAAGTCAAGACAAGCCATATTGAGTCAGTCAGCTTGGAAGATTAGATCTTATGGAGGCTAGAAGCTTCTAGGCCTCATCCTAGGGATAGTTAGAATAGAGAAAGAAGTGCTCTGAGCTCAGTCCAAGCAACAAGCCATGTTGGTCTCACAGCTTGGGTACGGATCTCATCTCATCCCTTCCTCTGAGGAAATAAAAGTTCCACCTACAGTGTTGCCCTCTGTCTTTTCATAGAACTTGATCTTTGGAGGAAAATCTTCAGGAACTGATAGGGTGGACTGTGAGTTCCAGGCACTCATTTCCTTTGGACCGCTTCAGTGGGCTTCTATAGTTTGGTTGCATTCAGAGAAGACTCTGCCTTCTTCCTCATCGTTAGGGTTCCATGGCTTCCTCTTGGGTCTCTAACTGCTAAGGTGTGTTTGCAGATGCTAATTACTACTGAATGTTTTATTCTTGGACACACTTTCAAAAATCATTGTAATCCTCTCACACATTTAGGGAAAAAAAATCTCTTATATAACTTGATCTTCATGAGCCAACCCTGTACACCAGCCCTGTGATTAATACACTTTCTACTAACAAGAGCATTATCCTTTAGCGTCTGAGAGGATAATGTCTCTTTTTAAGACAATTGTTCTACTGATAAATTGAAGAAACAAATAGGAGAGTATTGGTAGTGTGTGTGTAACTTCTGTTCTCTGTATGCTTTCTTTGGGGATTATTTCCAGCCCCAAGAACATTATCTGCTCATTAAGGGTAATTAAATAATTATTGAACACATGTTGAATCAATAGTCAAGAAAGGATGAGGTCTCTGAGGTCCAAGGGTACAAGTTGCTTTCTTTCCTAAATAGGTTCATTTCTTTATTTAATTGTCTTCCGTGGCACCTTCTGGCCTTGCATGGGTGCTTAAGAAGAAAATATAATAGTGGAAGGAAAATGAAGTTAGCTGCGGGGGGGTACCTTTCAACTATGTGAGCTTAGACATTTGCAAAAGCATGTTTTTGAGAGATGAGGATAAGAACATTGTCTGATTCACATACAATGTATTCATAAAGAGGGTACATATTAATCTTTATTGGTCTTTATATAACATCAATTAAAATTAGCGAAGGACTGATTTCCCTAGAGAAGATTTTATCTGGCACCTGAATCTTTTTCTTTTTTTCTGTTGATTTATCATGCTACTTTGTCATTTTTCAAGCTTAACGTCATTGAATGTTTTTATGAGACAATTATGTAATTTATATTTTCCTATAAAATTATCCTGCAGTCATAATTTCAAATGAAATTATACATACTACCTTGTATGCTTTCAAACAAAGTCTACCAGTACCACAATTATTACTCTTCTTTCCAGAATTTTATATTTTGCCAAAATATTAAAGATATAGCTTCGCTGGAAATAAATGGAAATATAGCAATTGAAGTTAATGTTAATACTGTATTTTATTGTTGATTCTAGCTCAAAGCACTAAGTGCTGCTAATTATCAAGCACTTATCGTGTTTGTTTGTGTGTTGTGTTGGTTTTGTCACCTGCCTTCATTTGCTTCTCCATTCTTTTGATACTAGTTTCATTTCAGTTTTTAACCCATGCAATAGATGGGAAGGGGCTTTGCCTTCCTCTAATCCTGGATTTATACTAGGAGAAAAGATTAACAAGACCTTCTTAAAAAGGATATTACATGTCAATACCTTCATGGATTGACCAAACAATTGACTTATGACTCAAGGTATCAGTGAAAACTTGGCACAAATAACTGGAAACTATTAAGGATAGAATACTATCTTTCTTGTTTGGTTGTGTAAAACACGGGAAGCAATTCTAGCATGGATGGGATGTATTTTCTGCTGTCTGATGAAAATACTGTGATCGAAGACAATTCAGAACAAATCCATGTTTAAAAACAAAACAAGACAAAACAAAAAAAAAAAAAAAAAACCAATGTGATAGTTTCTACGTTTAGCCCAGGGAGTAGCACTATCTGGAGGTGTGGCCTTGTTAGAATAGGTATGACCCTGATGGAGAAGGTGTGTCAATGTGGGTGTGGGCTATAAGACCTTCACCCAAGCTGCCTGGAAGGCAGTCTTCCACTAGCAGCCTTCAGATGAAGATGTAGAACTCTCGGCTCTGCCTGAACCATGCCTGCCTGGACCTTGCCATGCTTCCACCTTGATGCTAATGGACTGAACCTCTGAACCTGTATGCCAGGCCTAATTAACGTTGCCTTATAAGATTTGCCTTGGTCTTGGTGCCTGTTCACAGCAGTAAAAGCCTAAGACACATACCTATAGTTCTATTCCTAGGCTGGGAATCCATGAGATTCCCCCTCCCATGTTAACATGTCTATTGCTGTTGTCTTTCTTCAGGTCCTGCTCAGACATTGTTAGTGAGACTTCATGGGGGTCGCTTCCCTGACATTTCTAAGAGTTACAGTCTTACAACTGACTTCCTGTTCCTCCAAGAGTTACATTTTTATCCACTTCCTCTTCCAAAATAACTACAAGCAGCTAAGGACTGTTGAGAGTGTGGGAGAAAGAGTCTGACACATGGAAAAGCACCTAATTGGTTACTCAATACCAAGTGGGCAGTCAGTTGTGAAATCATACATACAAACAAGTAACATGGCATGACTATATGTTTAGGAATGTATGTATTATATATTGAGGAATATATATATATATATATATATATATATATATATATATATATTATTTATACAAATAAAAAGGCCATGAATATCAGAAAGATCTGATGAATATGAGATGAATATTGAATATGGTAAGTGTTGGAGGGATGAAAAGGGAAGCGATATAATTATGTTTTAATTTTACAAATTTAAAAAATAGTAATAAGAGAACCATCTGACGAACCAGAAAGATCCAGGCATCATTGAAGCTACAACATTACTGAGAGACCAAATTCACATTTTCTTTTTACTTAAGCCATATGCAACGGCAAGGACAATCTTAAGATTGTGCATATATAATATGAAGTTTTCCATGACTTTAACCCCTTTGGAGAACTTGAGATTTACTTATTTCCTTTCTGTGCTAACAAATAACAACCTTGCCTGACCCCCAGTTCTGGAGATCAAACCAAGCTCCTTTCAAATGCTAGGCAAGCACTCCATCACTGAATTGCCCCTCCGCTTTTTATCCCTGCAGCCACCATGCTTACCATTAACAAGTGACCTTCAGTTACTGAAGCTCTCTCAATTCAAACCACTTCTGTGGAGATAAACTTTAGATAGCTCCAAGTGCCCTTCACATCAGTGCTATCTGCAAGTGCAGGAGTTAATTCTCGGGAGAAAACAATACAATGCAAACCCTATACTTAAGATTTAGGGAACATCACAAAAGAGAGAGTGGAGTGATTACAAGTGGCAGAGACTCAGGATGTCTATTATGAGACAGTGTCTTAAAAAATACATACCGGAAGTGAAGGAAGTGAAGAGGTTTAGGAGAAGAATTGGGGCAGAGTGGGGAATGAAAATTGTATTCCAAATTCCCAAAGAATTATACACACACTCCCACGCGCATGTGTGCGCATGCACACACACACACACACACACACACACACACACACACACACACACATATATAAAACAATTTCATAATTTATTTTGTAGGATGTCTCAAAAAGTTTCATTGGGATCAAGTATCAACTATTCATAGGAATGGTTAATGAATTTCTCAATTCAAAATTATTTCAAGAATTCTTCAATTGGTCTGTAGAGATGGCTCAGTGGCTAAGCATGTTTGCTGCTCTCACAGTGGACTGAAAGAAATTACCATCACTCACATCGGATGGGTCACAACTTCCTCTACCTCCAGTTCCAGGGAATCTGAAGCTTTTTTCTGACCTCCATGGACACTGCACACATGTGGCATACACATACAGAGATGTACACATACACATTAATACAAGTAAAAAATAAGTCTTTAAAAATAGAATTCCTGTTTTACATTTCTGGCCTCACTCCATCTTCCTGAATGCACCAAATGGATTAATTTCAGAAATCTTTGTGCTGGGTTCAGCTTTGGAGATAGTTGAGGATTTCTGGTCATTGGCAGTAGGAGATTGGGACCAGAGCAGGGATCAGAAAGCAGAATTTCTTCATGATTAGATTCGGGAATTTCAACCCTTACTTATTATAACAACCACCAACTTCTGGTGAGGAACAGCAGAGAACATTCTACCTGGCATCATCTCATTACTGTCTGCTGAGTCTCACCTAAAGTTGGCTGCATAATCATGGCATAATTCCTGGCATAATAACTTGACACAATTTTAATGTCTTAAACTAAAACGTCAAAGAAAGTAGAAAAGAACAGCAAACCTGTGAAGGTTCTATAGATCAGAAGTCCAACAAGGACCTTGTCAAGTTAAAATCAAAGACTCAGAAGGGCTATGTTTCTTTCTAAAGTAAAGATGAGTTTTCTTAGTTGAGTATTCAACTAGGACAAGGGAAAGACCAATTTTCTTGGTTATTATGAAGGGAGGACCAGTTCCAGCTTTCAGAATTGCCTGTATTCTTTGGATCGTGGTTCCTTTTCTCAGTCATAAGAGCTGTGTCAGTCTTCCCTGACCTTTCATCAAATCTCTCTGTGATCATATCTGCAGGATGCTTGTCTATCATTAGGCTCCAGGCCTATCTCTAAATTATCACAAATTTTTTGGTTTTAATCACACCAGACAAGCTCCTCTTTAGAGAATGTTGTTACAGTCTCAGTGTTGTGTTCCCCATGGGACTGTGTGCTTCAACAGTTGATCCCTAACTAGAATTGAGATGATAGAACACCTTTAATACTGGAACCAAGATGGCACAGGTTAGTAACTAGCAGTGGGCCCTGAAAGGAATATTTGTTTCTGGTTTCAAGCAGAATACTCAGCCTTCTGATCCTCCAATAGAGAAGCAAGCAATGCTACAAGCTCCTGCTACCAACATTTCCATGTCTTCCCTATCATAGTGTACCCTGATCTCTTGACTGCTAGTCAAAATAAACTTCTATTCTGTAAAGTGATTTTTGTCGGCTATTTTGTTTCAGTGATGAGATTCCTTATTCTGCTGGTCATAAGCATGAACATATATGATAATGTATGGTATGTTCATACATGATAATGAGTAAACCATGATAGAAAATGTAAGGTTCACAGTAGGAGTGCACAATATAGCCAGCACCAAGAGTGGAACTAATTAATGGTCTTTAACACTATGAAGACAATCACAACTTTAGGGGAAACTGCCCTTTTAAAAATAGTAGATAAATAAATAAATTCAGCTCAGCCCTTAACCATAAGGAACAAAATAGTAAGTAGACAAAAGCCACAGACTCTTCAACTCCTCCGAGTTAAGATCAGATCCACGGATGGAAAAAAGCAGGACTAAAATCCTGGGATGAGGACATTTGGTTGTAAAAGTGAGTCATGAACCCCCATAGTCTCTTAAACTCTCCCAGACATTTAAAGTAGTCCTCTCTCTTGTTACAGACAGGAACAGCCTCTCCTTACATGAAGACCCTGCAAAGATCTCCTCCCAAAGTAGAATCCTTGTAAGGTTATGCCTGGTTTCCAAGAGACCTTTCCTTCCTCCTCCATTGCTTCTGATAATTAGAGATAGGATTCATCTCAGCGCAAAGAGATAAATAAAATTCCTAGCCTGTGATGAAAATATTACTCAACAAAATCGCATCATGATTTGGCTGACATGCAGTCACTCCATGCAAAAGAATGCACATTGGGGAGGGTTTTTTTTTTTTTTGAGGACATTGGAGTGAAATGTGTAGAACATGAAACTGGACAAAGGATGACTTATTAGCCTAGAAACACCCTGCTAAGACTTTTAGATAAATATTTCAGCAAATACACCTGAAATAATTGAAGCACATATCTGGCCGAAAAAAGGATCAAAAAAATCTGAGCGAGTATGTTAAAATGTATTTGCTACATCAAAGAAGAGAGTCCACTGCCCATTGGTGTCTCCAGGAAAGCACAAAAGCCATACTCTTTGCTGAAGCAATAGAGACTTCAAGTAGAGAGCCCTCCCACTAGGAATGAAATGGACAGCCTCTTTTAAGAATAGCCAATAGAGCCTGACCAATACAGATTCAGATGCTCAAAGCCAATCATCAGACTGAGCAAGTGGACCACAATGGAGGAGTTAGGAGAAGGACTGAAGCAGCTGAAGGGGTTTACAACCCCATAGGAAGAATAATAATACCAACCAACCAGACCCCCCCCTCCCCACAGAGCTCCCAGGGATTAAAACACCAACCAAAGAGTACACATGAAGAGACCCATGACTCCAACTGCTTATGTAGCAGAGGATAGACTTATCTGACATCAGTGGGAGGGGAGGCCCTTGGTCCTGTGAAGGCTTGATGCCCCAGTGTAGGGGAATGCTAAGGCAGTGAGAAGGGAGTGGGTAGGTAGGTGGGGTAGTACCTTCATAGAAGCAGTGGGGAGGGTAGATGGGTTAGGGGGCTTGTGGAGAGGAAACCAGGAAAGGGGATAACATTTGAAATGTAAACACATAAAATATCCAATTTAAAAAAAAAAAGAATAGTCACTAAAAAGCAATAGAGAACGAGCTTTGTTGCAGGTAGAGTTAAAAATTCTAATAGAAGGGAAGTGAGACTTGTGTAATTTTCCTTGTTCTATGGAAAGGACAAAGGGAAGCCAATATTATCACTACCCTCAAGGGCTTAAATGAAGCAGGGTTGTATCTCTTCACTGCATTCTGGCTCATTGCAAAGATGAACAAACACAAATGTAACCAAATAGGATATTGAGTTGTCACTATAAGGACTTGAGATACATTTGCTAGAATAAACACTTGGAATTCAGCTACTGACTTGTTAAGGTTCTTTGCTTTTTCTTGATTCCCATAGTGAATCTCCTGTTTATATCACTGTCCATGACTATGATCATATTAACAGACTGCTCTGTCCCAGTCAATGGCCTTGATAACCAGGTTGAGGTAATTATCATCAGGTGCTTTATAACCTGAACGTCCTAGGGTTTCATTGCCATGAAGAGATACCGTAACCAAGACTACTCTTATAAAGACAAATATTTAATTAGGACTGACTTACAGTTGGGAGGTTCAGTCGATTGTCATCATGGTGGGAAGCATGGCAGTTTCCAGGCAGATGTGGTATTAGAAGAGCCAAGAATTCTACATCTTGATCCCAAGGAAGTTAAAAGACTCTATATTGTAGGCAGCCAAGAAGAAGTTCTCTCTACTGCACTGGGCAGAGCTTGAGCCTAGGAGCCCTCAAAGCCCGTCCCCACAGTGACACACTTCCTCCAACAAGCCCACACCTCCTATTGGTGCCATTCCCTGTGGGTCAAACATTGAAACACATGATTCTATAAGGGCCAAACCTATTCTAACCACCACACTGGGTAAAGTCACACATTTTGATTTTGATTCATGGAACCTATAAATCATCCAGGAAAAATAACTGTCTGAATGTCTGAGCCATGCCTCTCCATTACTCATTAAATAGCACACTGTTATCTTGCCATTAAAGCAGGAGACATGTGTGTATGTGCAGAAGTATGCATATGACATTAAATAAACTGTTTTAACAGTGATTGTTTTGATACACATCACTAGTATATTTATCTGCTACATAAATTATATTAGAGACATGTAAATATATTTGGGTATGAGATAGTAGAAGAGGAAAAGCAAAAATTTTGGTTCTCTGTGCCACCAAATATTAAAGCTTAGCCTATTATAAGGTATTTTAATATTTGAATAATAGTTTCCACCATTTTCTCCACTGTTCTCATCTATAATCCTACTTTAACCACACTCATTGTTTCTTGTTTGTAACTCTGTGTGAGAACAATGATAGGTCTTAATTTTTCAAATTGATACATTGTGAAGTACTCATGAGACCAGTCAAGGACCTCTCTCGGTTTGTACACAGTGGGCTTTCTCATGAGATGGATAAAGTGAGGACAAGGCTTCAATGTGCCAGTTTTATTGTAGCTAGGAGAAAGAGCACAGTTAGAAGCATCTGGAAGATTCCAAGCAGGGAGACAAAGTAGTAGACTAAATATGGCCAGTAGTCTGAACCAGGCCATTAGAGGAATGGAAGGAGCAGTGGAAAGAAGAGAGAGAGCAAAGCTATGAGGAAGAGAGAGAAAGAGAGAGAGAGAGAGAGAGAGAGAGAGAGAGAGACAGAGAGAGAGACAGAGAGAGACAGAGAGAGAGAGACAGAATGAGAGAGAGACAGAGAGACAGAGACGGAGAGAGATACAGAGAGAGGGAGACAGAGAAATAAAGAGACAGAGGGTAGAGAAAGTGACAACGACAGACACACACACACACACACAGAGAGAGAGAGAGAGAGAGAGAGAGAGAGAGAGAGAGAGAGAGCGAGAGAGAGAGAGAGAACTAATCAGTAGTAGGGCCCAAATGGTTGGGTTATTGAGGGGCACCCTGCAACTACCCAGGCAAGAAAGCAAACCCCAAAGAGATGAGAATGACAACTTGGTTCATAATGATTTCATAACCTGGACCAAACTTGGAAGGTCTGATATTTGGTGGTTTATTGTCAATGTATTTCCTGATGGAATATAATCCCTAGTGCACAAGGAAGCAGAAATACATCAAAACTCAACTCAAGGTACATGTCATGTCTTCCAAGGAGATGGGCTCTAGAGATAGGCTACCCGTCGGAATGCTCTGGTCTGGTTTTAGTCATACAAACAATGCAGAGGTTATGTGAGCTATTAGCCACCTCTGCTGCTAATTGTGGACCTTGGAGATCCCCTGACTGTAAGGATCATTTAGATTTCTAGCCGTTCTAAGTCCCCATTGTAGGAGTTTGATATGGTCTGACCCAATGGATAATACGATCTCCAGGCTATTAATCACTTCTGATTTTCAGCTGTCTGGATGGAAGAATGAGGATTTTTATTGTTGTTGTTGTTTTGTTTTGGTTTTTAAACATCTTTTCAATTGGAAAGAAAATCCTGGGTGTTCATCTCTTCTGGGTTCCTCTGGAAAGCTTCAGGCACAAGGATCTTTGTGCTAAGCTCCCAGTGGGTTATAATAACAAGCTGGGGGAAAGGGAAGTGGAGAAGGCTAGGGTAAGGGTGGTTGAGAATAGCCTAGACGAATCGCCAGTATGGATTCTGTAAGAAATGCTTGCTATGCTGAGAGAGCCTCAACTTTGGTATGCTGTTAGGTATTGGTCCTGAGGCTTTTTTTGACCTGACATGTTTATGTGTGAGGGCATTTCTACAAAGGAGAAATAATCAGGGAAGATCACTCTGGTTATGGATACCCCTTTCCTGGAGGCTGAGGACCCAGAGGAATCAAAGTGTGGAAGCCAAAAGTATTGAACATTCTTTTTCCTACCCATCAGGCTGTGAAATGGTCTGCCCCACCCATAATCACAATGGATCAAAGGCACAGAAAACTTAAACTAAATCTATTCTTCCTCCTTTATATTGGCATTTCGCTGGTTTTCTACATGGATAAAGTTTAAGTAGCACAGTGGTCTTATTGTCATTAGACACCTTTTGACAATTTGATAATCCCAGGCATGGAACTACCATTTTTATATGCTCAGCTTCACACAGTCTTTTCATTGAATGTAGCGTCTGTATCCTACATTTTCCTTCTCTCCCTCCCTTCCTCCCTTCTTCCCTCCCTCCTTCCTTCCTCCCTTCTTTCCCTCCTTCCTTCCTTCCTTCTTTCCTTTTTCTTCCTTCCTTCCTTCCTTCCTTCCTTCCTTCCTTCCTTCCTTCCTCCCTCACTCCTTCTCCCTTTTCTTTCTCTCTCTTTCTTTCTCTTTGTTTCTCTTCCTTCCTTCCTTCCTTCCTTCCTTTCTTTTTCAAAAATAGATTTTTCTCTCATACAATACATCCCAAGCACAGTCTTCCCTACCTCCACTCGCTCCAGCTTTCCCCATCCCCTCTCCTCCACTCCCCTCCCCCCCATATACTCTCCCTCCATTTCCTTCAGAAAAGAGCAGGCTTCCAAGAGACAACCAAACAGGACAAAACAAGATGCAATAAGAACAGGGAAAAGCCCTCTTATCAAGGCAGGACAACACAACCTAATAGAAGAAAAACAGTCCCAAGAGCAGGAAAAATAGCCAAAGATACACCTGTTCCCACTGTTAGGATTCCCACAAAACCGTTATGATAACAGCCAAAACATTTGCAGAGGACCTGGTATAGACTATTGCAGGGCCTGTGCAAATCGTGACTGAATAATGGTTTATTACAGACCGTAATTTTGTTTAAAGGTTGTCTAAATGATCACTTTAGTTCTTTGATAATAGTGATGAATTTGGTGAGAAAATTTGCAAGGGTTCTGTCAGTCCACTCAAACTGTTGCCAATACTCCTGTTAACAAGGTGTGAACTTCTTGTGTGTGTGTGTGTGTGTGTGTGTGTAGAATGCTGTCCTCATCTGTATCCTATTTAAGTCACACTTAGAAAACTCAGTCTAATTTCCTCTCTTCAAAAAGGACTGTTATTGTTGTTTCAAAATTGTAAGCAATTTCCTTTATTTATACTGCCTTTGTCATGCGTCAATAATGTTGACCAACTTTAGGATATTTACAGATTCAAAGCAGCTGCAAACATATAATTAGATCTTATCAACCTTGGCCATATGCTTGTGAACATAATTCTCTTCCCTCTGCCACCAAGGAGCTAAACACACATAGGAATTTGGCAACATTACAAACTTCCGTATTCTGACTCTTCCTACTGGCATCCTAGATCTTAATGAGCTTCCTAAGTTTGATCTGTGTAAAATGCCTTGCCTAGATTTGAAGGAAGTCATTTACTCAGTCTATTCAGTGTGCTATGGTGAATTTCTCTGTGTGAGACCTAGGTAAGATTGCACTCCTCACAGTGAGCGCTACTTACCTGTTAAGTCCTTCAGGTGTTATCTGCCTCCTAGGGAAGAAACAATTTGTAACAAATGATTCATGCTTACAGGTCCTTACCCACAATTCACATTATGAGGCAGAGGTCTCAATGTTGCAAACCAAATGAAAGGATTCTTTCTTCTTCTTGCTAATTATCTCTGAAATTTAGCCTTACTTCTCATCTGATATCAAGTGTATATGTACTTGCTTGTGAATTTGTTTTTAAGACCCCTCCGGCTGGCCTATACTTTGTAACCCAGATATTTAGTTAAGCCCAGACTGGCTTTGAATTTATAGTAATCCTCTATCCTCAGTCTCACAAGTTTAAGTATTATAGGCATGTGCCACCACACTCGGCTCCAATCAAGCAAGGTTTTAATACCATGAATGCTTGTAGCATGTCTCAAGGACAGCAGATTTTGGAATACTGAGCTATTTAAACGTTTGTTAATGTGATTTCTGGTTTCCTACCCAAGCTTTCTACTAATAGAAGGCAACTCTGATACTAGTCCATTCCTTGGTTGTTTAAAATCATGTACTAACCCACACGAACTGTTGAAATTTTTATTTTATTTTACTTTTATTTTTTCATTTAAACACTGTCATCTAGCACAACTGAGCCAGCGATGAGCTTGGGAGACTTTATAGATATATTTTATCTTTGTTGCTCTCAGTAGCAAACCAAAATGCAGAATGGAAATGAAGGGTAAGATTACATAAGGCACAGGGAAGCAATTTCAGTAGCAGAGTTCAGTTAAAATTCAAATTAATGTTTAAAGTTCTAGGCAAAAAAAAAAATCTCAATAAAACAACTCAGAATAGATAGGCTGAAATTACTGTTTATTTTAAGAGGTGGGCATGGAGGGTTTTTGGGGGAGGGGGAATTCTTAGAGGGAGAAGACACGCTCACCCAGGATCCCTGGAGAAAACCCTGGAAGCAGTGTGTCACTGAGAGGCTTATCTGAGGACCAGAGCAACAACAATGTTGGTAGTAAATCCTTGACTATTTGGAACAGGTCAGAGACCCAGGGCTTGTGAGGAGTTGCAGTGAGTTTTCTGGTCGAAATGGAAGCCTCATACAAGGACTGGTCGGTGATGATGTTAAGAGAATAAAGATCCAGTACCTTCCAGCTTTCTGCAGGAATAGAGTCATGTTGTCCTTCGTTCTTCCTGGGGGTGTGGGTGGGATGCAGGATGGGGAGAAGGGGTGAGATGCTAGGTGGAGGCACATTTGAACAAAGCTGAATTTAGCTTGTATTTTAATTCATTTGTGTGGGTGCTCTTCTTCCAAGAAGACAGAATCCAAATGATCTTCTGGGGGAAATTTTAACCATAATGAAAGCAAGGAAATTTCTAGAAATACCAAAAGAGCCAAGCACCTGGACTTTGGATTTTCTATGCAAGCAGCCTGTTTCCAAGTAAACAGTAAAGTCTAATGGTGTTCTTTGTCTGCCCTTTCCCCCTTCCCTGCATGATCCCAAAGTTAGCAGCTCCTAATTAGAACCTACTCCCTCCTGAGGTCTAATCTGAGACAGGTTTCTTTAAAGACTGACAAGCATTTTCTCTTACTTTTGTGCAAATAATAGAATGACACCTTGGTTTTTTGTTTTGTTTTTTTTTTCTAGGTATTTCCAGCACTTGTGACAGAAAAGCTCCCTCTGCAAATTCAAAATAGAGTAACCAAAGGAAAACAGCAAGCTTTAAAAGAAAGCTCCTCAGAGTTGAGGAGATAGCTTAGTAGGTTAAGAGTGATTCTTGCTGACTGTGCTTGAAGATCCGAGTTCTAATCCCCAGTACTCATGTAAAAATTTGGGTGCGGTAGTATGACCTGCAATCCCCGTGCTGTGTGGGATGCAAAGTAGGGTTGCCACTATAGCTATCTGGCTGCCTTCCTGCTTTCGGGCTCAGTGAAGGACATGAAGGGACAAGGTGAAGACTGACCTAGAAGGATGCTAATATCCTCCTCTGACCACCACGCAGAAGACCTGTGGGTGTGTGTCTGCATCCATATATGCTGAACTTGTAAAAAAAAAAAGAAAATGGTGTGGGACTGTGTCTTCTCCTGACTCAGCACTTCTGGGAGTCATAGATTCCAGGTGTCAGAGTTACAAGTTGGGGACAGCCAGTTCTGTGCTCCTGTTGCAGACACAATGCCCAAGAGAGAAGTTGGATCCCAAGCAGATTTGCATAATTGAGAAATAAATGGTTGTGTGTCGAGCCACTGATGTCTCTGTGGTTAGTCCATTATCACAGCGTGACTAAATACTTCATGATTTATTCAGAGCATAACTCCACAATTGTAAAAGTGACCGACCCAAAAGTTCGACCTTTAAACAATTATGTGATACTAGATATGAAAATTGAAGTACATTTTAATTTATCAAGAAACACCCTTTGGAAAGATTATAATGTATATACCCTATATGTTTAAGTTTAGTAAAATGATTCTTTCATGCACTGCTGTTGAAACCTAGTGTAGGTAAAACTTTTCTGTATGTTTTCCCCCCTTCCAGAATGTTTAGTTCTACTCCAGTAAATCACAATAAAAAACAAAAGGAACAAAGGAAATTTTACATAAAACAGATTTATTTAGGATGAATTATTGCAATTGTTAGCACGAAAATGTCTTAAATATCAATTACAGAATATTTAAATAAACTAAAATAACTGTGCCAGTGTTTTGTATTTATTATTAAAGTAGCATTTCTGAAAGCCGTGTTTTATGTATTAGATATATATTATTCTTTTGCCATTTTGAAGTAACAGTAACTGGAAGGTTGTTTTCTGGGAATATGTTTATAATAAATCAAGTTAAAATGCTCTGAACAGGAAAGGAAAAAGAGATGGAGATATGGATAATTGCTAGAAAGAAGGCAACAGATAACCCAAGTACTGCCTGAGGGTCAGAGATAAGTCCTTGACAGCAACATTATAGTAGAAAACTTGAAGCTTTTGAAGAGGGAGCATTATTCAAGTCTCTGCTGTTAACCAAGCAACCTACTAATTGACTTGTGTCCTTTTATGAAAGTGGGTTTTGATGGCATTACTGTAGCCTGGATTTAGAATGTCTCCTCAAGTACATATCATAGAGACATGGTGCCTGGCTACCCCTATTAGGAAGTAATGGTACCTTTAAGATGTGAAGCCTTGGGGAATATGCTCAGGCCATTTGGAGTATAGCCCTGAAGGGGATTTTAGAGACTTCAGCATACCTACTCATTTTTCTTTGTCTTTTTCCCCCTTTCCTTTCTTATCTTTGTTTTACAGTGCTAGGGATTGAATCATGAAGTCGTGTGTACAAAGCAAGCACCCAACAAGACCTTTCGCATTTTATATGAGTGGCTTTCCAGCTCTGCTATGTTTGCCTCATTACCACCCATCTGGAATGCCACTGGAAGAGGCTCAGAGCAATGGGGTTGCCCATTACTGGACTGCATCCTCCATAGCTAAGCCCAAGAAAGCCTCTGATTCCTCTGTGGGAGTTAATTGCCTCAGGTATTTTGCTCCAGTGAAGGGGAGCTGACTGATGCAGGGAAAGTTACCCAGTTTTACTTTTAGCACATACCAAGGAGAAAACAGAGGCACCCACCTGTTGAGCCTGACTGATCCAGTAGATGACAAATTGAGTTGAATATAAATCATAACATAACATGATAAAGGTGCATTAGAAGTCTAGGGAGATGCAAGATAAGTTTACTGCCTGAAGTTTAAGTCGCTTCTGCCTTCCTGCAGGAGAAATAAACTGTCCTAATGGGGGACACAGTGTACAGGGTTGGAATCCAGATATTATGTGTGATCTTTCCAACTGAAAGATAAAAAGCAGATGATGCTATGGTAAGAACGATAGAAGTACTGAAGAGGGCTGAGAGTGGGTGAGAATGACCACATATTCAGGCTGAAGACTGAAATCACTAAAGAGAAAATAATCTCAAGTTGAGAAAGGTATGGGGAGAGACAGGAGAGAAGGCCAGAGGGTCAGGAGAATGAATGGAAATCTACAGCTGGCAGGATAGGGTTGAGGGGGGGGGCATTTTGAGGACATGCTAGAGACCTGGGAGGGGAAGTTCCCCAAGAATCAATGGGGGTGACCTTAGCTGAGACTCAGAGCAGTGGGGATATGGAACCTGAGGACACTACCTCCTGTATCAAGGCAGAAAGCCTATTGGAGTGATAAAACATCAACCCACCCACAAATTTCAACCCAAAATTAATCCCTGTCTACAAGAAATACAGGGACAGGGTGTCAGTGGGGGCTGGGGGATGGAGCTGAGACTTAGGGAATGGCTAGCTAATGACTGGACCAACTTGAGACCCATTTCATTGGCAAGCACCAATTCCTGAAACTATTAATGATACTCTATTATGCCTGCAGACAGGAGTCTAGAGAGGCTCCACCCAGCAGTTGACTAAAACGGATACATAGATACACAGCTAAAGATAGGATGGAGCTTGGGGACTCTTATGGAAGAGCTGGAGAAAGAATTGAGGGCCACTAAAGGGGTAGAAACTTTACAGGAAGACAAACAGAGTCAAATAACCTGGACCCTTGGGGGCTCTCAGAGCCTGAACCACCAACCAAAGAGCAAACATGGGCTGTACCTAGGCCCCCTGCACATATGTAGCAGATGTGCAGTTGGGTCTTTATGAGGATCTTCCAACAACTGGAATGGGGGCTGTCCCTAAAGCTGTTGCTTGTCTGCGGAATATGCTCCCCTAACTAGGCTGCCTTATCTGGAGTCAGTGGGAGAGAATTGGCACTTGATGTGCCAGAGTGTGGAGATACACAAGGGACTGCCACCTTCTCAAGGGGGAAAGGATAGGGGATGGGGAAAAGAACTGTGTGAGGGGGGGGACCAGGACAGGGAGCAATAGGGATGTAGAATGAATGAATGAATTAATTAAAAAATTCACCTGTATGTGAATTCAGTGAAAGTGTTCAGACTCTTGACAGCAAGAGTCCTCTGCAGACTTTAGCAAACCCCAAACCCTTATGCATTGGGTGAGAAGTACCAGGGATATACTGCTTGATTGGTTAGAAGGCTGTAAATAGCTATTTTTAAATTTTTTGTCGTCACATCTACTTTCTGTATTTTTAAAATACTCTCTAGCCTTCAATACATGCTATTAAAATGGTATGTAACTTCAATACTCAAAGCTGAGAGAACAGCAATAGAGAAAACAAAGGAAAATAAGGGATTTAGAGTAGGGACCAGGGTTGGCAACAGCAGAAATAAATACATTCACCTTTATCCATTTCATATAAAACTTGCCCGGAACAAAATTTTCCAACTCCTAATCTCAGTTTATCTCATCTGACTTTTGCCCTTAGTAGTTTTATAGCCTATGTATTTACAAAAACAACTTTAAATGGCAGACACTAAATCATATTTAAATTGGATACAAAACAAACCATGAAGTTCAGAAGCCACCAGTGATGGCGAATGTATAAAGACATGGATGTCCTTATAGTCCTCTCGAAAATTCATTTTTTTTCCTAAGCACATCTCTTTTTCAGGGAGGAAGCCTCTCCCTGGTGATGTTATACTGGTTAATCTTGGTGTATTGCCAGGGACTTTTTGAAACATCTTTATCCAAGCTCTCAAAATGATGCTTGCTATTGGAAATGGGAGCCTGGAGTAGTATTGAGAACTGGATTATGTAATAAACACAAAGAAGGAATAGAATTGCCTGAGAGAGGAAGGAGAATTTTAGATTTGCCGTCAAGAGTAAACACAGTTACCCCAAAAGAACATTATGATATTCCTAGTATATGTCTTGATGGGGCCCAACACTATTCCCCACCACCGAGTTGTCTTATAAACATTTTATCTGTTTTTTTTTCTCAGATTGATAAAAATTACTCTATATCTGTTGTAGTTGATATGTAAGTTATGGTAAGAGAGAAAGAAGCTTCTTTCAAAAGTAGAGAAAGTACTATACAACTCTAATTTATTCAGAAAACCCAAACAAGGCCAAAAATGTAGAAAATCTACAATACTCTTCAAAACTAAAATTAATCAAATACAGAACAAATGCATTGTATATGTATTTATTGTCTGATACAAAATTATGGTGCAAGTGTAAAAACTTAAATAGTGAGTAGAAAGGGTGATTTAATATGTACCCCATTGTCTTAGTCAGGGTTTCTATTCCTGCACAAACATCATGACCAAGAAACAAGTTGGGGAGGAAAGGGTTTATTCAACTTATACTTTCCACATTTCTGTTGATTGCTAAAGGAAGTCAGGACTGGAACTCAAGCAGATCAGGAAGCAGGAGCTGATGCAGAGGCCATGGAGGGATGTTTCTTACTGGCTTGCTTCCCCTGGCTTGCTCAGCTTGTGTTCTTATAGAACCCAAGACTACCAGCCCAGAGGTGGTATCCCCCACAAGGGGCCCTCCCCACCTTTGATCACTAATTGAGAAAATACCTTACAGCTGGATCTCATGGAGGCATTTCCTCAAGGGAGGTTCCTTTCTCTGTGATAATTCCAGCCTGTGTCAAGTTGACACACAAAACCAGCCAGTACACTCGTTAAACAAACAACATATCAAACCCTTTCTACTGATATTCGACAGGCCATTTGTAGAGTTTAGTTTTCTCTTTTATAGCATGTTATCACATACTCTGTCTATAATAGATATGATCTAATATATATTTTCCAAAGCACTAAATAAGTTAATCTACATCAAAAGTAAGGCTGGAGAGAAGGTTCACTGTCAAAGAGTATGTATTTCTCATACTGAAAACCTAGGTTGGGTTCCCAGTACCCATGTCAGGTGGCATATATCCACTTATAAGTGCAGTTCTGTCAAACCTGAAGTCATCTCCAGGCCTCTGTAGGCATCCATATCCAGGTATCATGCATACATACTAACTAAAACACATAACTAACTAAATAAAATAGATTCATTTATACTCATTATTGAATTTATCATAGTAAGATCTTTTATGAAAAGATATTTTAACAAGATAAAAATAAAATAGATCTAAATTTTTATAAAATAGTTTTCATTTGTTTAGACATTATAATCTCATTGTACATTATTTTATAGCCTTGACACTTTATCAGACCACTCCCAGTATCATATAGGAAATGGGAAATTTTATTTTCTTTCGTGATATACAACCAAAAGTGGAAGATTTAAACAAATTCAATTTGAATTAAACTGGAGTCGTTCCTGTTTCCTTCTCGATTTTTCTTGAGGAAAAAGTTTTATCCCCCATCAGGGAGAGAGCAAAAGAGATTAAGCTACAGAGAATGTGAAAGGACATTTTTAAAGAGAGGAAAAAGATGATGCTCAAATTACTTTTTATCCAGGGATAATGAGCCATTCATTTGGAAGCTGAATGCTCCATAAACAGCTTTCCCCAGAAGTCCCGGGCACTGGGTGCCTTCTGGTGTAGCTACTGGAGTGCATTAAAACAATTTTCCCGCATACAAGACAAGGAAACCCATTTCATTTATCTAATAAATTTAGCCCCACCCCCATTTCTTTCTAGTTCTTTCCCTTCATTGTCTGCTGACTCTGGCTCTTGAAGATTATTTGCTTTGTTAGTGAAGTCATGTCACGTCCTAGCATGCACGTATCTTCTCTGCTTCCACCTACAACATGTTATAATTGTTACTGTGTTCCTTGGCTTTGAGTCTCTGCTCCTACTTGGCTAACTTGGGGCAAATTATTTTACTGGCTTTTACTTATTCAATTGAAAAAAAAATGGTGAAACTAATAAAATTATTCATTATTTGTGGTGGGAGTAAAATAAGAACATGCTGAATTTGCAATGTGCAAGGAGAGAAAAAGACAAAAAAATACAAAAAAAAAAGCAAGCTAAATCAAGTCAGTTAGCACTCACTTACTAGGTAACCACAATCAATAATAAGAAACACCCAACGTTATCATTTAGAGATAGAAAATGAGTTAGTTAGGGTCACAGCAGAAAATAAAGATGTAAATTGATGACAACTTAAAAATTAACTGGAGACATTGCTCAGAAGATAAGAACACTTTTTGCTCATGAAGAGGACTCAAGTTCAATTCCTGGCATCCATATTTAGCAGTTCACAGCTGCATCTAATACCAGCTCCAGGGATTTTGACCCCATTTTCTGGCTTCATCCATGTATATATTCAAAGAAAGTAAATAAAAATGGATAGATAGATAGATAGATAGATAGATAGATAGATAGGGTTTATCATGCCTGTAGCATATAAATGATATTCAATAATGAGAATATTAATTCTACCTTAACTACTAACAGCAAATATCTTCCATACATTAATATGTCCCTGATGCAATAACAAATCACACAGTAAATAATACTTAAGCAGTAATAGTAACAAATTCTATAGAATGACTTTTGACCCAAGTAAAGAGCATAGGGTCTTTCTCATTACACTCAATTTAAAAAAAATGGGGGTAAATTTTCTAATCTGCCTCTTGTCTATCTGGTATATGCTCTTTCCTAAATAGCTGAACTTTCCAGAGCAGTCTCTTAAATCGGGAAATATGGGAATTTCTGAGGATTCATTGCTTTCTGGTAGTAGGTCCACAAACTCCTCCAAGGACATTGGAAGAGCAGGAGAAAGGACACTTGGGAAAAGGAACGGGAGGCAGGAGAGAATTAGGTTAGCACTAGTGGCTGTTTCCCCGGAGAGCAACATACACTGTTCAGTTGCTTCCTCTTCCTGTCCCTGGAGTTGCCGCTGAGTCAGGTTGGCTCTGTCAGTCTAAGGGAGCCTCTCACCAAGAGATGTGTGACTGTGTGGATGCTTTTGTTTTTCTGTTGAGAGAACATGAAAGTACTTTGTGACTTCTGATGTAAGACAATTAGGAACTCAAAACACCATTAGGTAGGCAGAGAAGGCAAGCTCTTTTCCTGGCAGAAATGGAGGCTACAGACAATGATGTTTATTGCCAGCCTTCTGCCTCTGTAATGAGGAGCTCCGGGCAGCTTTACTCTGCAATTGAGATAGAGTGAACAAGATGCCCAATTAGGAACAAATGACTGCAGTCTTTAGTGGAAGTGATGAACTGGAATTCTCAGATGTAAACAGAAAGGAGAGATGGATTACAGTGTTTGGAAAGGACTTTTGTACAGCAATATTAGAGGTTTCAAAGCAAATGTTTTCAATAAAAACGCTGCCTATTAGCTTCAAGAATTGTAAATTCACTTATGCAGATAGAATAAATTTAAAAATCAGGCTACATCATGTTTCAGAAATTTTCTGAAGCTGTAATCCAGTTCTCATAAAACGTACATTATATAAATAACATGGTGTAATGTATGTGAGACTTTATACAACATTAATATTCAAAATTAGGGAAAAGTCAAGTAATCTATACTTTCAATCATAAACAATAAAGTAATGCTAAAAATGGCTATAGAGCTCATATGGGGATTCCTCAAAGTAATTTAAACATGTATTAAATATTTATAGAACATAAGTCATATTGGGTACTGTTTCAAGTGTTTAGAGGACATCAGTGAACACATATATTCCCTGGCTTTGACAAGCTCATATTCTAATAAGTGCTAAACAGCATTTAAAAGAAATTAACATTTTGTCCTATTGACAGTTTACTTTGCCTTACAGAAGCCTTTCAGCTTCATGAGGTCCCATTTATCAACTGTTGATGTTAGAGCCTGAGTCATCAATGTTCTATTCAGGAAGTTGTCTGCTATATCAATCGAAATATTAAATATATTTTCCACTTTCTCTCCTATTGGATTTAGTATATCTGGTTTTATCTTGGGATCTTTGACCCATTTGCACTTGAGTTTTGTGAAGGGTGATAAATATGGATATATTTGCGTTCTTATACATGTACATATCCTGACATAACTGGCTTTTTTTGTTTTTGTTTTTATATGAAGTTGAAAATTGTTCTTTCCAGGTCTCTAAAGAACTGTGTTGGAATTTTGATGGGAATTGCATTGAATCTGTAGATTGCTTTTGGTAGATGGCCATTTTCATTATGTCAATCCTACATATCCATGAACATGGGAGATTTTTCCATCTTCTGATATCTTTTCAATATTTTTTTTCAGAGACTTGAAGTTCTTGTTATACATGACTTTAACTTGCTTGGTTAGAATTATACCACAATATTTATACTAATTTTGGCTATTGTAAAGGCTGTTGTTTCCCTAATTTCTTTGTCAGCCCATCTATGCGGGTGACTCTAGATGAGATTCCTACCAGAGGAGCATATAGAGAAGTGGCCAGGAAGGACTTCCAGAGGAAGGAAGGGACATCAATCTACCCACAAAACCTACAACCCAATTTATTTTGCCTACAAGATGTGCAGGGATAAAGATGGAGCAAACACTGAGGGAACAGTCAACAAATGATTGCCCCAAATTGTTACCCATGGGAGAGAACCAACCCTGACACTATTAATAATACTCTACTTGCAGACTGGTACCCAGCAGAACTGTCTCCTGAGAGGCTTTATTCAGCAACAGAAAGAGGTGAGTACAGAGACCCATAGTCAAACATCAGGCAGTGCTTGGGGATTCTTGTGGAAGAGTGAGGAACAGAAGTGTGCAAGCCAAACAGATCAAAGACACCACAAGAAGACCTACAGAATCAACTAAACTGGGACCATGGGGGATCACAGAACCTGGACTACCAACTAAGGAGCATGTAGGGGCAGGACCTAGACTCCCTACACATTTGTAGCAAATATGCAACTTGGTCTTCATGTGGGTCCCCTAGCAAATGGAGAACTGTCTAGATCTCAGTACCTTTGGATCCCCTTCCCCCTACCTAGGCTGCCTAGTTGGGTCTCATTGGGAGAGGATATGCCTAATCCTGCTGTGTCTAGATGTCCCAGGATAGGGTGTATGAAAGTGGGGATCCATTCCTCTCCAGAGAAGGGGATGGGGAAATGGAGGGGGAGGGATTTTTAAGGGTGGAACAGGGAAGAGAGAAGGAAGAGGGGGCTGTGATCAGGATTGAAAGTGAATAAAAAATAAATTATTTTAAAAAAGTTACCGAATTAGTGCATTACTTCACGTATTAGGAAAGAATATTGTAGGGTAGGTGAAGACTGGGAGAAAAGAGGAGAGTTTAATTTTTACAGTAGTAGATCTCTTTTCAAGAAAATATCAGCAGGAAAGAGATTTAAGACAGAAAGTTAGAGGTGTAGATGGCCAAAGGAAGAGAGTTCTGGGTGGGGAAACAGGCCTTGTAAAGGCAGACATGTTCCAGATGTTTGACATCCAGTATGGAAACTAAACTGTTGGGAATTATGGAAAGGAGAGTCCATTGAGGAGGTGGACGGGATTGAGGAATGGAAATGGGACCTAGTCAAACAGTTCTTGAAGACTTTGGGAAGGGTTGGAAGGATTGTTTTTATACAGGAAAAAAAAAACCCACTTTTATCAGAACAGAGGGATTTAAAGTATTCCTCTGATTGTAATGCTATGAGTAGACTGTATAGAAGATACTGAGCAGAAGTAAGCACGTTGAAAGGAAAGCCAAACAGTGAGGAGGGTGGTCCAGTCCAAGGCAGCAATGGTCAAGACTGAAAGAGCCTGGCTATAAATCCCTATGCCATATAGATCAGCTTTACACCACAGCCAGTTTAAGGAAGTTAGTGTGATTTACAAAAATCTAGTTCTGGAACAATCAGAACAGCTCATCAAAGATGCTCACCCTATTAATTCATGTAAAATCTTCTCGCTTTTCCATTGTACTTCTCTTCCCTCTGCCCCTCTCCTCGGTCTTGCCAGTTTGATCTCCATTAACCCTTTCTTTCTACCCATAAAACAAACAAACAAACAAACAGCAACAACAAAACCTCCCACCCTGGCCAAAATTCCCTTTTTTTAGAAAGTAGGGGACAATTTGTAAGCCATGGAGAGACATTCCTAGACAGCATAATTCTTAGTTCAGGTCAATCCATAATCCAATCAAAGTAGGCAAAGTTCAGCGTATTCATTATTTTACAGCTGCATAATAAGCAAATTAGCAGGTTTTTATAATTCTCAAAACAAAACAAGACAAATAAACAACACAACAACAACAATAAAATGTTTGATCTAGAATGTTCTTCTGGTACTAGACCTTTGAAAAGAATTAACCTTATTAAAATTCATAATTTTTAACCCTTATTCATACTTTTGGCTGCACCTACATTTCCTTCCCCCCCTCATATCTCTCTCTCTCTCTGTGTGTGTGTGTGTGTCCATGCGCTGTTCTGCATGTCCATGAACACAAACATGGAAGCCACAAGAAGATGGCAGTTACCATGTTCAGTCAGTTTCCAGCTCATTTACACAGATGGTCTCTCACTGACTCTAGGCTGGTAGGCAGTCATCATCCTGTCTCTCTCCAGTCAAGTGTTGAGGTTACACATTATGTCCAGCTAAGTGTTGAGGTTACACATGTGGCTACACCAGCCATTTTTGGTGATGAGAATTCAAACCCAGGTCCTTATGATTGCATAGCAAGTGCTCTTACCCACTGAGGCATCTCCTCAAGTTCCGAGCTACAGTTTCTCTGCCATTCAATATTTTTCTTTATTTCTTTTGAATTCCTTTTAAAGCACTGAGAATTTTATCACCATTATTTACACATTAGAGATGAACTAATTTTATTTTCTGAAAACTCAGTGTGATATATCTTCACTCAACATTGCCTCTTTTCAGCAACTTGTAGTAAATATGTATGATAGGTATTATCTCTAAACTTGTTTTAGCCATTACTCCAGGAACACCTAATGGAAACTTTCAAGAATGTAACACTAGCTAACTCATGCTGAAATGTGACTTTATGGAAGATTTTCAGAGTTAAAATACACCCACACAGACCCCCCCATAACCCCCATATATACATGGTCCATATATGTGATATATATATATATATATATATATATATATATATATATATATATATCCATTTCTTCCTGATAATGATTACCAGATGGATCATCCAAGGCTAATTATTAGAATTTCTATTCTGAAAAAAGGAGCTATGTGTAAGCATTTTTAAGAAATAGTGAATTTTTCTGGGAAAGTATGAAGCAATTTTATTCATCTGAATAATTCTAGAACAGATCGCCGAACTTTATGAATTTTCCAGAAGACCAAAAAGAAATGACAATGTTACCCTTAAATTCAGGTTGACTTATTAATTAATTCATTTATTCATTCAACAATAAGTACATGCTGCAGGTCTATTATTATTTTTAGGAACTCTTACAAAGCTCTCACAGCTTAATGTATTTGCAAAGCATCAAAATGGTTCTTTCTCAAAAGAAAATCCTCACAGAAGAAAAAAATATATATGGAAATGTATTTCACAAAATATAAGGGAAAGTAATTAATTCTTGTGTATGATTTTTTTTCAAATGGAATTTGGTTGTTCAGATGAATTTACAAACACTTTAACAGAAAATGATAATAATTTTTCAAATATCCTTTCCAATTCTGATGGTCACTTGAAAATTGTTTCTTAAATTGATCTTCACCCAAATATAGTAGTGAAAATTACTAATAAGAAAATATCTGCACAATAAGAAATCCATTGTTCAGTTTACAGTCACGTCTGTTCTATTTTGACTCATCTTTAATATTTGTTAGTTTTCATGACCATTTGCTAAGCTAAAATCCATAAAAACCATCAAAACCCCCTTAGATTTCTGCTATTTTCACAAATAGACAAGAATCTGTAAAGAAACTAAAATGTGCTTACTTCTCCTTGGATTATCCTTAAAAAAAATCAAATCCCATGGTCTTTGTTTTACTTTGCATGTAGCATGATGAGGTTATGCCCTCAAGATAGGAATATGACAAATATTAGAAGCAGACTGTTCTCAAAATAAATAAATAGATGATAGATAGGTAGATAGATAGATAGATAGATAGATAGATAGATAGATAGATAGATAGATAGGCAGACAGACAGACTGACAGACAGATAGTTACAAAGTCACCCTATAGATCTACAGCTAGGAAGAAGTGGGTAAGCATTAAACCCCTGAGTTTCACTCCAAACCTCAGTTAAATTTTAAGCCTCACAGCTTCATAAGAAAATTTGCTTTCATTAACTCTACAGTATGTCTCTTTCAGAAAAGAGAAGGCAGTCCACTATGATTAAGAGCATGTAACTACGAATATCAGGAGAAATGGGTCAGCAGGTAAAGCATTGGCCATGCAAATGTGAGGACTTGCACTTGAATCCCTAAGATAAACTTATCTGGATATAATAGTGCCCCCGTTGGAGGACAGTACATTGATATGGAAGAATCTCCAGCAGCATAAAAACATCAACAACCTGTCTTGAAGAAGGTGGAAGGGGACAACCATAGCCAGAGTTGTTATCATCCTATACTCAATTCAGTGTACACACACACACACACACACACACACATACACCACTGGGTACTATTTTGATTTTACATTGCTTTGAATAACACCACAACCAAACAGACCTTGGAAAGCCAGGGTTCATTTGGCTCACACTTCCAGGTCACCATGCTCACCCAGGACATTTAAAGCAGGAACTGAAGCAGAGCCTACAGGAGAACTCCGGCTGCTCACCGGCTTCATTCCTAGTTCACATTCAGCTCACGTTCTTAAAGAACCCAGGTCTACATGCCTAGGGATGGAGCTGCCCACAGTGGTCTGGTCCCTCTTACATCAATTAGAAATCAAGAAAATACCTCACAGCCCCTCCTCCCTCTTGCCTTCCCTGCCTTCTTGTGGGAAAACTTCACTTTTATGTTGGGCAGTCTGTCCTTCCTTACAGTGTTTGGATTTGATTCCTCCAAAATCAAGAAACCGTTACAGTTCAACCTGTATGTCTCAATAGCAAAGTCTCCAGGAGAACATAATTAGGTTGGCCTTGGTCCACCACACTCAAGTAACTTGCATCTGAGAGATGTAAGATTTAGCTTTTCACTAACTTCTAGCATTGATTCTTGATAAAGTCACAGTCCAGGGAGATTAAGGGACAAACAAACAAACAAACAAACAAATACACAAACCACCACCACCACCACCACAAAATGACAATGACGAGTGGTAGAAAAATATTTTAGGGCTGGAGAGATGGCTCAGTGGTTAAGAGCACTGACAGCTCTTCAGAAGTCCTGAGTTCAATTCCCAACTACCACATGGTGGCCACAACCATCTACAATGGGATCTGACTCCCTCTTCTGGTGTGTCTGAAGATAGCTAGACTGTGCTTAGATATAATAATAAATAAACCTTTGGGCCAGAGCCAGAGTGAGCAGAGGTCCTAAATTTAATTCCCAGAAACCACATGGTGGCTCACAACCATCTGTACAGTTACAGTGTACTCATATGCATACAATAAATAAATAATTCTTTTTTAAAAAAGAAAACATTTTAAATAGTGGTTTGTCGTGGCGTTGTTTAGAAAGTCTCAGAATACCCTAGACACAATTCGCATATCAATAGATTTCCAAGAAGATGGAAGGAGAGACCCCTGGTCCTGGAAAGACTGGATGTAGGGGAACGCCAGGACAGAGAAGCAAGAGGGGATTGAATGGGGAACAGAGGGAGGGAAGGGGGCTTATGGGACTTTCGGGGAGGGAGGAAACGGGAAAGGGGAAATGATTTTGAATGTAAATAAAAGAAAAAATTAGAAAATAAAATAAAAAAAGAATAAGAATAGCCAAAAAAAAGAAAGTAATAGTTTAGAATCACAGCATATATATATATATATATAGTGTGTGTGTGTGTGTGCACAAATATGTGCTGTGGTCCACCTGACGCAAAGGACAATGGCAAGAACCTGTTATTTTCTTCCATCAAGTGAGTCTTAGGGACTGATTTCAGGCTGGGCAATAAGCATCTTTAACTACTGAGCAATCTCACCAACCCGAAAGGCAAGTTTAAAATGACACAAAATGACACTGAATTTTTTTCAAATGTGTCGATATAATTACATGGTGAGACAGCAATAAAAAATTTCTGGCAATTCCTGCATGAGCTAGAGCAAGCAGAAAAGAAAACAAAAACCAAGAAAAATGTAAAAACATGATCCTGTTATAAAGGCAGAAGAGAAAGAATGAACAGTCAAAAGACGGAAGACAAACTGGAGTGGAGGTGTTTGCAAAAATGGAGTAAACAAAGCACTTTGTTTCATTTTTATTAATTATTTTATTTATTTACATTTCAAACGTTACCCCCCCCCCTTTCCAGTCCCCTCTCCACAAACCCCGTAGCCCAAGTGTGGATGCTTCAATCCCACTTAGAACACAAAGCACTTTATAAAAGCAATGCCAAACATGTCTGCAAAGGGAAAGTGTAGTTAATATCACAAGATGAGTAGCTGTTTTAAGTTTTGCACTGAATATGTATAGTGCAAACCAAATTGAAGAAACTGTACCAGTAGTATTGTAACAGTGAACTTGTGTTTAGTGTGTGAACAATCTCCTATTAGAAAAATCAGAACATAAGTTTGTTTTGTTCTGTTTTTTTTTTTTTTTTTAAAAAACCTTTGAAACTGTACTGGCTGGTTTTTTGTGTCAGCTTGACACAGGTTGGACTTATCACAGAGAAAGGAGCTTCAGTTGGGGAAGTGCCTCCACGAGATCCAGCTGTGGGGCATTTTCTCAATTAGTGATCAAGGGGGAGGGCCCACTGTGGGTGGTGCCATCCCTGGGCTGGTAGTCTTGGGTTCTATAAGAAAGCAAGCTGAGCAAGCCAGGGGAAGCAAGCCTGTAAGAGACATCCCTCCATGGCCTCTGCATCAGCTCCTGCTTCCTGACCTGCTTGAGTTCCAGTCCTGACATCCTTTGGTGATGAACACCTGTGTGGAAGTCTAAGATGAATAAACGCTTTCCTCTCCAATTTGCTTCTTGGTCATGATGTTTTGTGCAGGAATAGAAACCTTGACTAAGAGAGAAACTCTAGTGCCAGGTAGAGTTGAAGGTCTGTTTGTGAGGGTTATGAGATAATTAAATGTAATTGTAAAATAGTGAGTTCATAAATCTGAATTTAGACATAGATATACATATATATTACATAGACATAGATGTGAAATGTTAAGGTCACTAAGAATCTCAAGTTTTAAAATAGAAGTCATGGGACTTTTATTATGAAAAAGATGAAGGAAGACTGAAGAAGGAGAAAGTCAGAGCTCCTGTGTGGTAAGCCCTCCCTAAGCATAAACTAACTCTATGGCTAAGCCAGGATTACTGGGATATATAATTATGACACGTTTACATACAATTAAGAGAATCAGTCTATCAGCTGTTTACTCTAAATATACATGTCTCGAGATGTTGAAAGGCTATATGAGTTCTCAAACTTGGGCAAAATATTTTCTGCTTTCTTTTCCCCACATAGGTTTGGAAGCTGTTGAATGATAGGAAATAGGTAGCATTGTTCAACTCCTCAGAAAGATATGTTCAGAAAGATAACTCAAATCTCTCTAACATGTATGTATATACATTTGCACATATATACTATGTAGACATACTATATGTAAGCATATGTTATATAAACATGCATATATTGTCCTTCCATATATATTACAAATATATAATACATGCAGATTTATGTGTACATATATACAAAGCATTATATTATGTATACACACAGCATACTCAAGTATATATATGCATGGCACTTCTATAATATTCTTACTGTAGTTTACAACCCATTCTATTCCCTTTTGCTCAGAACTTTCCAACTCATAGTGCTTCCCTTTTACATTAATAAATGGCACCTGAAACATCCACCCACAAAATGTATTCATACATCTTGTGAAACCCTCTTCATTGACGATATCCTTTTGTCACCCTACTTTGTCCTCTGGAAAGAAGAATCCAGATTGTGACCCCACTCATAAGTTTCTCAGTGATTCCGAACCACCCATCTTTCTTCTGGTTAATACACAGCTTCTGTTTCAATCTCCTTTGCTATTTCATTAATATAAAGAGTCTGGTTCCAAGACCTGTTTTATCTTTCTCCATCATTTTTCTAGTTGGCTTCTACATTTTCTTTTTCCTTAAAACCCTCATGTTGTAGGCAGTGACATCCTGGTCATATTCATGGTCTACAACTGAAACTCACTCATCCCTCCTCAACTCAGGTCCTGCTTAAAAGCTTTCTTTTTATCTCAGTATAATATGGAATAGTAGTAATAGCTCAGATTTGAGTGCCAGAGTATCATTTAATTTTTTTATTTGTTACTATGTACTTGCTCTTCTGTTTATTATTTACCCAGGTCACCCTTTCCTCAAGAGTTAACTGCATTACTATTACTACAGGATCTCTTTAAAAATTTAACAGGCTATTATGCATACACAATGTTTATATAGCATTATATCTATATTATAACCCACATGCATACATATATTATAACCTATATTATATCTGTGCTACAACACATGCACATGTATCTTCAAGTTTGCATCATAGTTGCTTGGGCATCCCTGAGAAACCTTCAGAATATCTTGCATACCCTAATAGGTCTGTAAAATTTCTAAACATAATTTGTTTCTATACTAGGTATCATTATATATTCCTTAGTATAAATAAGAGAGAAGTACTAGTCTCTGCTAGGACTGGTTGCATTATGATGATCATGCACACACTTGTAGTTTTAATTAATCTACAATGCAACTCCTATATCTTAGACTCAAACTGTAGTGGAAAATGGGTCAGAAAGATTGGAAATCAGAAACCCAGAACATACACTGTGAGACAGAGCTTTTATAAATATTAGAAAAGTTGTAGCTCAAAAGGAAGTCTCAACAACATGGTTACCTAAACAAGACCCACACAATGGCAACACTACTTGCTGTTTCAACACATATTGGGAAAATATCCCAAGGATATGGTCCCCAAATGAAGGGCTATAGTCAATCAACAGCTTCTGAGAGGGTGAAGATCAGCTTTCTCCAGTGACAAACTTCCTGATTACCTGACTCCAGGTAACCATCCCTAAATACATAAAAACAGCACTTAGGAACTCAGCAGGTATTACTTATGCATATGCATATATATGTGTGTGTGTGAATATATATATAAATATGAATGTATATAGTCTTTATATATTACATATATAAATATGCACATACTATCTTCTTTAATTATTATTCCTATATACATAGAAATTATATACAATAATAAATAAATAATAAGTAAAGAAAGATTATGAATTTGAGAGGAACTTGAAAACACAAAAGAAGTAGAAATTATAAAGATACACTATTCATGTATTCAATTCTCTAAAAGAGTAAACATTTCATATAAAAAATGACATCACAAGCAAAAATTTCTAGTTTCCCCTAGAACATTGTGAGGAAGCACTCAAATATATTGATTCTATTAAGTTATCCCTATCCAAATACATAGATTAAGTGTGTGTCTCCTTCCCTCCCCCCTTCCCTCCCTCCCTCCCTCCTCCTCCCTCTCCCCTCTCCCTTTCTCTCCCAGTATCTATCTGTGTGTGTGTGTGTGTGTGTGTGTGTGTGAGTGTGTGTGTGTGTGTGAGTGTGTGATGTGATAGAATGGACCATATCCTCTGCTGCACTCACAAGTACAGTGCCTGCCTTCTGCTTATACAACTGCTTTGAGTGAAAGCCAAACTGACTCCATTTCTTGAAAGAATACTATTTTTACCTCAGAGAAAACTGACAGACAAGTGCAGTTATTCAGAGTTGGGTTTTGGCAGAAATTAGGTTGAAAATGAACAAAATGAACCTGTCAGTTCAAGGAATGAAGCTGCTTTTATACTGGCAATAAACTTTAAGCTTTCGTGAGAAAATTAGAATTGGAAAGCCTAATTTTAGCTTAGCTGAACTTGCCATATAGTCAAGGCATTTGTTTATTTCAAGAGTGATATTAACAGTGTTTTAGATTATGAATGAAGTATGTCATTATCATTCGATATATATTTCACTGTATAGATATTTTTTAAATGATCAATGAATGGGTATTAAATTATGCAAGAAAAGAGTTAGATATACACTAGTATAGCCTGTTTATAACATGGAAAGTTTTCTCTTTCCTTCACTCATGGCAGAAGTTTTTCTGGGTCCCATAGTCTGCTTTGGCATCCATGATCTTTAGAACTTGAGTTGTAGTTCTCCAAACTCCTCTGGCTTTTAAAGTTTCCATTGAGAAATCAACCATTACTCTCATACATATCTCTTTATGTGTGACTTGTGGGGTTTTTTTTTCCTTGCAACTTTCAGTTTCTCCCTCTTTGCTCTACATATTTATTATTTAATTATAATTTATTGTGAGGAGTTTCTTTCCTGATTCTGCTTATTTGAGTTCTCTGTGTTCCTTGTAGCTACATATTTCCTTAACTTGGTGAAATTGTTTGCATGGAGGATCTGGTCTACGCCATTGATTTTGGCTTCTTCTCCTTCATTTCTGCCTATATTTTGAATATTTGATCATTCAATGTTGTTCTATAGTTTGTGTATGTTTCCATCATGTAATTTTCCCTGTACTTTTTGCTTGTGTGCTCTAATTCATCTAGTTTGTCTTAAAGCTCTGGTATTTTGTCTAATACTCCACACACTCTACTTGTAAGCCTTTTCACTGATAGTGCCCAATCTCAAGTTGGTCATCCTTTAACACATGTACATAGAGCAATAGGCTCAGCAGGATATATACAATATATGTGTAGCAAGAAGTGGCGACAGATTTGAGAAAGAAAGACTTGCAGAAAAGGGAGGAAGGGGTAAAAATTATAAATACAGTACTCAGTTATTAAACTCTCAAAATAAATACATTTAAAACTAAAACTTAAATATAGGATAATATTCAAAGTACAGAATACAAATGTCTTATATTACAGAAGACTAAGCTTACTTTGATAAAGTTTTCAAATTGTCATTGATTTTAATAAACAGCCAATTGTCCAGTATTGGCTCACTCTAAAAAAAATGACAATTATCTCAAAGTATTAAAATGGTCTTCATTTTTCTAACACAGATAACAAGGTAACTATAGTTTTTCTCTTCTCAGACACACACCTGTGTGGTTTTCTTCCTATGGGTCTACCAGAACACTTGATAATTGATTTAGAACAGGTACCAAAATGAGAAATCAGATGTTATTAATAAGCTAGACACTAAACACAAGATGCAAAAGAAGCAACCACTGTCTCTTTTCTCCAGTTTTCATGTTATATTTATATGAAATACATTTCTTTAAAAATACCTATGGCTTGTACAATATTTTCATCCTTTAGAATGTACTACAGAACAGATAATTAATTGCAAGAAGCGTGAAATGAGTCAGATACTTCAAAATTCTATTGACCCTTTGAAGAGGAAAGAAAAAAATAAAAGATGTTGGGTTCAAGTCAGTGGGCTCCTCAAAGAAATTCTACTTCCTGTCACAAATCAGTATTCTAAGCTGAAGACAAGGCCAAGAATGTCAATGTCAGAGAATAACTTTTAGAAGTCTCGAACCTTAGGCTAATATATTCACCTACATCAAGGTTCAACTCCTGAAAAAAAGACTTAAGACCGTAATACTTGGAACAGAGCTGCCTGAGCAAAGGCATTGAAATTCATCTCAGTCCCAAACAAACACGGAATGTGCTCATTTCTATGTGGAATTGGAAAATATCAAACTCATAAAGGATTAGTAAAGCAATGGCTGCCAGGAACAAGAACCTAAGATTTTTAGGGGTGTTGGTCATTGAGTTCAGTGTCACTAAAACTGCATATGATCAGAATAAAGCTGTTTATCCTAGTTATTATAGATACCTCCACTGCCTTTAAAATGTTGAGAGTAAAACTTTTAAATGCTATCAAATACACAAAGTAATAAGCAGTGTGAGGATGTATTAATTAATTTAAGTAGAATATCCATTTATAATGCATATATTACCAAAGTTTACATTGTACATTACAAACATCTGCAGTTTTACTTGTCAGCTGTACCTAGAAAAATACTGAAAAAAAAATTTTAAAAAATACCTTTGAGTTTAATGAATTAGATAGAATGCACACAAAGAGGTTTTACAGACATCTGATGTGAACATTAAATGTAATTTTTTTTTCAGGATAAAGACCATTTTTAAATGTATTCTTCTTACATACATTATATCCTGACCACAACTTCACCTACCTCTCTTCCTCCCGGTGCCCCACATCCCCCATCCTTTCCACCAGATCCATTCCTCCTCCCTTTCCCTTCAGAAAAGAGCAAGCCTCCCGGGGATATCAACAGAACACAGGAGAACAAGTTGCAATAAGACTAGGCACAAGCCCTCATACCAAGGCTGGTGAGGTAACCCTCATCCAGGAAAAGAGTCCCAAGAGCAGATAGAGGAATAAGAGATACACGCCCTTCCCACTGTTAGGAGTCTCACAAGAACATCATGTTGTACAGATCTAACATATACTCTGAAAACCTAGGTCAGACCCATACAAGGTCCATGATTGTCACTTTAGTCTCTGTGAGGCCCTATAATCCCTGCTTAGATGATTCTGTGGACTGTGTTCTTGTGATATCCAGGATCCCTCTGGCTCCTAAAATCCTTCTCCCCCCACCTCTTCTGCAATGCAGGTTTCTTCCAGATCTGTCTAGTATTTGGGTGTAGGTCTCAGCTTCTGCTTCCATCAGTTGCTGAGTGATGACTCTTTGATGAAAACTGGGTTAGACACCAATCTATAAATATAAATAAATCATTAGGCATCCTTGCATTTGACTATTTTTTGCCAGTCCTGTTTGGTTATACCCTAGTCTCTGGGCATGGGCTCCCTCTTACTGTAGACTCTGCATTAGATGGCCACTCCCACAAGTTATGAGCCACCATCACTCCAGCACATCTTGCAGGCAGGATAGTTTGTATGTTGAAGGTTTTGTCGCTAGGTTGATGTCTGAGTCCCACAACTGGAATCCTTGTCTGATTACAGAAGATGTCATATTCAGGCTTCACTAGGGTCACCCTCATAGATTTTAGGGAATTTCCACTGCATTAGGTTTACCCATTATCCCCAAATTCCCCCCAATTCCAGTCATCTCCAACCTGAGTGAATTAACCCAGACACAGAAAGACAGATATGTTATTTATTCACTTATAAGTGGATATTAGTTGTTAAATACAGAATAAACATGCTACAATTCATAGACCCAAAGAGGTCTAGCACAAGGAGGGCTCAAGGGGGTACAAATGGATCTGCCTGGGAAGGGGAAATAGAATAGATTTTATGTTTAGGCTGGAGGCAGAAGTGGATGGGAACAGAAGTGGGAGAGAACTGGATAAAAAAATCATCTTAATCTTTCAAAAAAGTACTTATGAAATAGTTCACATTTATTGCATAATAGACATAGAAAATATGTAAACAATTCAAAATACAACAGAGGTTTAAAATAGCCTTTATCTCATGACGTAGAGGTACCAACAATCTTTATCTCCATTAGTAGTTTTATATAGTATGTATATAATTTAAATATCATATTTACATATTTGTCATCTCCATTTACTTTTTTATGTCATGGACATTACCATATAAATATTGTCTTAACCAATTATAACAATATAATGCTTAACTATTTAGTTTATCTGATTTATTTAAGGATAACTGGCAGATCTTTTACTTATGTATGTGAATCCTCATGAAACATGTTTGTATTTTATAATATCCCTTTAGAACATATTTATGCATTTTTATAACAATGTCTACTGTACATGCGTTCATGGTTTTACCAACAATAGCTACTTACTCCATATAAGTCTCCTTTAATGTTTTATTTGTGTATAACGTTTATATTTAATTAACTAAATAATAATTGAATAGCAATTATTGTGTTTAGTTTTATTTTTCAAAAGTATTAAATATAATATATTACTAATTAGCTTTAAATTAATTATTTGATGATGTCATATAATATATTTTTCTTATATTCACCTTATAGTTTCACCCAGGTTCCCTACCCAACCAACTTTGTGTTCATATTTGCTTCAATATCATTTCATTTCATTTATTTTATCCAAATACTTTTAGATGCATTATCATCCACTGGCATGTGGTTAACCTACAAGGGGACACACTCTTCCAAAAAAACTGAGTCTCTCTTATGAGTCTCTTCCAGGCTATTCTCAATAGCTCCTAAGCTAGGGATCAAAGTTCCTGACCTCATTCCTTCTCTATAACAGATTTGTCTGGCTTGGGCCTGGGCAAGTCTTGTGCACACTGACACAACCACTCTGGGTTCCTATGTACAATATCCCAATGGTATCTGGGAAAGGCTATTTTTTAACCTAGAATTGTTCTTGTCCAAAGGAAAGACAGGGACAAAAGAAAAAATGAAAATAGAGACTAAAGCAAAGGCCATTCAGAGACTGCCCCATCTTGGGATCCATCCCATCTGCAGACACCAAACCCTGACATTGTTACTAATGCCAAGAAGCACTTGCTGACAGGACCTGGTATGGCTGTTCCCTGAGAGGTTTTGCCAGCACCTGTCTAAAACAGATGCAGATACTCACAGCCAACCATTGGACTGAGCCCAGGGACCCCAATGGAAGAGCTAGGGGAAGGACTGAAGGAGTTGAAGGGGATTGCAGTACCATAGGAAGAACAATATCAACTAACTCAGAGCTCCCAGGGAATAAACCACCAACCAAAGAATATACATGGAGGGCTCCAGGGCTCCAGATACATATGTAGCAGAGGATGGCCTTATCTGACATCAATGAGAAGGGAGGCCCTTGGTCCTGTGGAGGTTTGATGACTCAGTGTAGAGGGATGAGAGAGCAGTGAGGCAGGAGTGGGTGAGTGGGTGGAGGAGCACCCTCATAGAGGCAAAGGGGAGCGGGGAGAAGGGGGATGGGATTGGAGGTTTGTGGAGGAGAAACCGGGAAGAGGGATATATTTGAAATGTAAACAAATAAAATGATTCATAAAAAATGATTTAGGAAGGCCACACCCACTGTGGACACCATCATTCTCTGTAGAGGTGGTCCTGGGGTTTATAAGAAAGCCAATTAAGCATGAGCCTGTGAGGGAGCTAATAAGTGTTCCTCCAGGGGTTCTGTTTCAACTTCTTCCTTAAGTTCTTGCCCTGACTTTTTTTTAATTTTCTCTAATTTTTATTTACATTCTCAATGATTTCCCCTTTCCTGGTTCCCCCCCTCCCTGAAAGTCCCATAAGCCCTCTTCCCTCCCCCTGTTGCCCTGACTTTTAACAATGTTCTGTAACCAGCACATGTAAGCCTTATCAACACTTTCCTCCCTTAAGTTGCATTTGGTCAGTGTGTTTTTTCACTGTTACAGAAAGGAAAATAGAAAATGTGATTATATTCAAATCCTTACTAACTTTGTCAGCTTATTTAGAAATTAGTCAATATGTTGGGCCACAAACATAGTTTAATGGATAAAGTTAACTCTCACCAAGCCTGACAGCCTGAGTTTGAACCTTACACAATGAACAGAGAACACCAACTCTGCAAGCTGTCCTCTGACCACCACATGCAAACATGGCAGGCACACACTCACACATGCCCTCAAACATGCACACACACACACACACACACACACACAAACACACAAGCACACACACACACAGAAATAAACAAAAAAGTATTCAATTTGAAAAATAAAATCACATTAAAAGTTTGTTGCTTAAGACACAAGAAATGCAGTCCAACACAATGATCCATAGTGATCTCAATTTTGTAATAACTTTTTTTTTTGCAAATGAAACGTTTGCTCTCTGAGAATACTAAGAAAGAAATAAAGGCTTTTTATCAGGATATTTAACAGAGTATAATTAGGTATTATGTTTCCCTAGCAGTGGACAGATGGGAGGGTGGTCACTGATACACCTACAGTCATTATCACTGATCATTACCTCTTTCTTTGTAGTGCAATTACTAGTGGGAGTTTTCCAATCATAATTCTCTGTCATTTTATCTGCACTTTTCTCTTTATTGGTTTGCTTTTATTTCCCTCCTGAAATATTTCTATTAATATTCTTACCTGAACCCATTCAAACTCTCTCCCTTCCCTATTTCCCATGTCATTTATTAATTGGCCTCAACACTTATCTGATTGCATCTCGGATTAACTGGATTCTGGACAAATCCTTGCACCTGCTGTCGGCTCTTTCCTTAATGATCTGAATGCATTTCATTAATGGTGCTTTTAATGGTTGTTAAGGAAACTGGAATTTACGGCCTCCTAAAGTAACACTTGCTTATTTGTCTTACTGCTTCCTCCAAAATGTTTTCGTTTGTTGTGTTTGCTTGCATAGGAGAGGGGAATGGCTGGATTCAGAAGTCATTTTCATGGGTAAACTTGATGAAAATTAAAAACCTGGATTCCTAGATTCATATACCTGGGGGCAGGAATGTCAGTCCATGCTTTAACATTTCTTCCAGTGATATTGGAGGCATGATTTGGACGTATTTGTACTGAAAAACAAAATGAGACAGGTGTTCACAGAGAGTGAGTTAAGATACTGGTGTGCATACTGATGACAGCATAAAAGAACAGAGAGCTGAAGAGAAGAGTTTGTAGGTACCAGGGCCTGGAGAAGCAAAGCAAGTGCAAGTGGTGAGGACCATCAGGTGCCTTATCCTCTCAGACCAGTCTATGGAGTCTTAGAATTACAGATATACACTATTGTCCCCAAAGGAGAATTCATATTGTAAGAGAGATGTGTAGTCTGTATTCCACCATGAGTTTGATATAATTCATGATTTCTGAGTAGTATCAGAAGTAACATTCTTAAAGGAAGGGGCAATACTGGCAGAGGGAAGAAGGGCTTCTATATCCAGATATCTCTTTTTTCATTATAGAGATCTACTCATTGATAACATCTTTAACTAATTAGAAGTGATGGGATATAGAAGATACTGTATCATAACATTCACCAAATTTTTCACAAGCTGTGCAGATTAAAATAGAATAAATTAATAAATCAAATTTCCTCTTATGAATAATAAGAAGAAACGGCATTACAAAATCAGATTATGGAATCTGACCCTTAACTGAAACCAAGATGAATATTAATTGGAGTACTACAACACTGATCCTATGACCCAACCTTCATAGTAACCGATGCCCTGCATCTGTATAGGAGAGTGATTCCTTTAGAGAGACTGCATCAGAACAGCATTTATCGCTCCCAGTGGAGCTACAAGCCTGTGTCTTACATTTCACTCTGCTCCTTGATGACATTGCTGATTCATACTTCAGCTACTGCTGCTCAACAGGGATTTCCCAGCAGTCCTTCTATTCTGTACCAAGACAATACAAAAATTTGGCTAAGGCAACACTGCCATCAGTAAAAATGGAGACCATGTCTGGATACTCCCAGTTTCCAACTGTTACCATGTGCATCCTAGGTCAGTCCTTTTGTTCTAATCCATCAGAACATATATTCACTGGCCTGTTTCAAAGTAAATGCCACGTTGGACTACAAGTAGGGAGCATTTCATGTTCGAAGTCAGGAAATACATGGAATGTCATCTTTGCTTTCTCCCTTGATTTTCATTGGGACATATGTGTTCACATGTGCAGGTGAATACATGGACATGTACGGCTCTTGTGTCATTTGTTTACTATCAATACAGAAAAATTCTTAATGGTAGCAGACTGTATTTAAACTCACAGATACATCAATGTACCAGAGATACTTTGGTCTGAATATGTCTGCCAGATGACCTTAAATTCCTGATCCTCCTGCCTCTACATCACAAGTCCAGGAATTAGAGATGTATATTACCACATTCCATTTTCACTTATTTTTAGTTCTCTTAAGTAAAATACTAGACTATGAGTTTCTACAGAAAATTTATATTTTATCTTTTTAAATGGCCATTTCCTTGTAGTAAATTTAAAATCAAAGCAAGCAAGCAAACAAACAAATAAATAAAAAGATGTCCAAATTTCTGTTTAATGTTCTCATAGTTGCACAGGTAGTTGTAGAACATGAAGGAGGCGAACTCAACTAGACTTAAAAGCAATTCATGCACTGCCTATTATATAAAACTCACTTAAGATACATAGGCCTAGGGAAGCAACAACTTGGTCTCAATCTAATCTAGGCAATGTTTTAAATGGCTAATATGGGTTAAGGCACTTAAACCCTATTAAAACTAGAACCAAATGCCTTATCTTTCAGATGATGAAAGGAGGCCCAGAGAACCAATTGTACAAGATTAAATATATGGCCAACATGACAGTGCAAATGTGTGCTGAGCAAGAATTACATCAATGAACACACCAAACAGGATGGGAGGAAGTCCAAAAAGCCTCAACCCTATATTAAAGAACTACAGATACCTGAGTGAATCTGAGAACAGGACAGGAAGTCATCTCCAGGAAAGAACACACGAATTGGCTGGCCAGTGCCTAATAGTCAATCCTGAAAACATAAATACAAGTAATTTATATGGTGTAACAGGTTAGGTTTATGATTATAAGTCTATGCAAATACTTACATGCATGAAATAACAATTGGTGAAATATGAGGCTATGAATTTGAAGGAGAATAAGGAAGGGTATATGGAAGGCTTTGGAGGGAGGAAGGGGAAGGGAAAATGTTATAATTAAATTATAATTTCAACAAACAAAGAAACAAATAAAAAAGACTAAAGTCAAAGCATTTGATGAAGAAAGTGTTACTCCCTACAGCCCATGGCCATAGCAATTTCCTCATGTATAAAAATAGGCATAGCCATGTACTATGGGGGAATATTTAAAACAGTGGCTATTTCAATAGTTAGTGCTTGTATATAGATTGGTAGTGTTTATTGTTGTTGCTGCTGTTATCTTAAAGCCTAATGGCTGGGTATAGGCTATTTGTAGCAATGACAGTCCCTAAATACAACAACCACAGCTTTTCAGAAATGTTCTTAACAAAATAACATGCCAAATAATTCTTGGGTCTATCCCTGTCCAAGTTAAACCTCTTTTTCCTTCAACAAATACTCAAAGATTTTAACTTTGCTAATGAAAAGCATTACTTGGGATAAAAAACTTCCTTTCTTCCCTACTGCTGTTGTTTCTCGGATAGATTACCTTGTATAATCTCTCCATTCCTGACATCTTCAGCCGGTTCATTTTTTGTTGAGGGTGGAGTTTACTTGAGCATTTGAGGAGGTTTAGCATCCCTGGCACCTGCCTCTGGATGCCAAAAGCTCAAAGCCCTTCCATCTAGGTGTAACAATGAAAAATACCTTACATTGCCAATGATCAAGGTAATGTTGAGAATTCTTGTGCCCAAGCCTCTCTTCCTTGCTTAAGAGCCATAGTCAGCTACAGTAGGATTGGCAGAATCATCTAACAAGACCCCACAGTATGAAACATAACATACTGGTAGGATCTACCTCGATCCATGGCATAGAATAGTTCCAAGTAGTCATTTGTTGTTAAATTTTGGAATTATGTTCATTGCACATCAGAATAAAAGTGGTCATTTTGATGTTTGTGGTGGTTTCAAAAAGAATGGTCCCTGTATACACATACAGTATATATGTTTGTATGCTTGGCCAATAGTAAAGTGGTACTATTAGGAGGTATGGCCTAGTTGGAATATGTGTGCTCTTGTTGGAGGAAGTGTGTCACTGTGGGGGTGGGCTTTGAGGTCTCACAGTCTCAAATTCCACCCAGTATAGCACAGTCTGGTATTGCTGCCTGCAGACCAAATGTAGAACTCTCAGCTCCTCCACCACCATGTCTGCCTGCTCACAGCAATGTGTCTCACCATGATGACAATGAACTAAACCTCTGACACCATAAGCCAGTCCCAATAAAGTGTGTTTCTTTATAAGTTGTTGAAGTTCTGGTGTCTCTTCGCAGCAATCGAAACCCTAACTAAGGGTTAACATTAAACTGAGGACAGTATCATTATGTGCCATACATAAGTGGTTGACATCAAAACAGAGGCTACTCACAGCTAGCCATTGATGGGAAGCACACAGAGATCCTAACAATGAGGATGTGATTCTGCATTTCACTAGGAAACATTTTTCACCCAGCTTCAGTTACTTACGGAGAAATCAGCTCCTTGCCCAGAATTGTGGGAGATGAACTCATTCTCATTCATAAACCATAATGCCGTGCCCCAGGATGAGAGATAGAAAAGCAGCTGTCCCCTTGAACAGCTGTTCTGTTGTCAGTTCTGGGCAGAAAAGTAGAGGAGAGAGGTGAGGGAAGGAAGTTGGCTTAATTCTTTGCCTGGAGGCTTGAGTTCAGAGGAGTATCAGTGGGGGTTTATTCAATTCTATGATAGGCTTCAATTTATCTGTTTTAACAATTGCTAAACAGGAATAAATTGGTGGATATATATATATATGTACACACACACACACACACACACACACACACACACACACACACATATATATATATATATATATATATATATATATCCCCTGTGTACATTGGGAGCATGAACCCGGTTTTCCCCATTCTTGCAGTAGCTGGTTAAATATAAAGAATGGAGCTAAATCCCTCCTTCCAGGGTGAATGACACTTTTGACTAGTCAGAAAATGACTGAGAATGTGATCAGTTTAAAGAGGCAGGAGGAGGAGGAGGAGGGAAAAAGCAGTGGGTTTGCTCTCATGAGTCACGATTGATGTCAGCTCTGCACTTTTTCAACAGTTAAGGAATTAGAGCAGATCTCTTTTATGAAGGAGGCAAGTTGAAGCATTTGCCGCTCTTGAAAGGCAATTTAGCACAGTCAAGCTTACGACCTGTCAGAATTCAGCACAGGAATTGTGTTTACTTAGTACGAAGATCAGAGAGTCAAACACATTTTGGTGAAATAATAACAGGAAGAGTCCCTGTGGCAGGAAAGAGATCTGCCAGGCTTCGAAGAAGTAATTTACATAAACATTGTAAGCAGCCTGTGTGAAAAGTTCTCCCCCCAACAAAGCGAGTTCTCATGAGACTTAATCATGAAAATGTTTGTGGGAAAGCGGAAGAAAGAGTCAGGTAGGAGATGTTGGGAGGCATGAAACCACACTATAAAAGTCTTTCACATTTTGTGAAAGCATAGGAAAAATTGACTTTCAATTGCTTCTACTCATGCTGGAACAAAAAGGTGAAAGCTTAGTAAATTCTGCAAGTCATTTGATGCCAGAACTCAGTGTTTTCTTAAAGGTACATATTGCATGAAGGAGACACACACACACAGGCACACAAACACGCACGAGCACATGCACATACTCAAACACACATGCACTTCCATAGAATCCCCCGAAGTAGGCATTGATTAGAAACAAATTTATTTGAACAGACAACCTCTGATGCTTTAACTCTTCATGATTACCTGTTCAAGTTCACCAACTATTAGACAGCCACGTGAATTTTAGACTCTACTCTCTTAGATGTTTTTCTGTGACATTACAGTTGCAAACAGATCTGCATAGAGTTGGAAGTATACACTGGATTGCCCTACCATAGTTGTGCTAGGAGCTGTGCAAAGGAAATAAAACATCAGACAAAAAAAGAGCAGAGAGTAATCACCATCATATTATGCTGCTTTCTTTCTCTGTCCATTAACCCTTACCTCATTTGTTCATCTTTTTTGTGCTTTTTAATGTACTGGCACTCAAGAGTCAGTGCATGAGGATTCTACATTCACGATTTTCAATAAGCCCTTTCTGTTTTACATCTTTTCCTGCTTTCTCTTCACCGTACCACATCCCAGCTATATCCCACTCTCCTCTGACACAGACTCCCACAGCAGTGCTGGATAGGCTGAAAAATAGAATCTAATCTGTAATAGGTACTTGGGTGACTAAATAGAAGCATTTTATTTTATTTTTTTAAGTACCATCAGTAATTCAGCAGATTTAAGTTTTCTCTATTCTTTGACAGTGTTCATATATGTGGATGATGTGTTTTCTTCAGATACAACCTTCCTGACTCTCTTTTGTTTTCCTCCCATTTATGCTAAACATCTCCTTCCCAATGGATTGTCATCCTGTTTTCCTATCGTTTTTATTTATTAGTTTTGCTTTTGTTTGTTTGTTTGGGCTTATGGGGGAGGGGCTTACTGAACTTAACTGTGGTTACTTCCAGGAGCAATGGGGAGAGGTTATTCACTGGCACTCCATTGGCTACAGCCAGTAGCTTCTCAGAGAGCAATGATGCCTCTCAAGTCCCTCCATTATCCACAGTGGAATGTCCACAGGCTCTGTCTTGTTATAACCACAACTGACGTGAGTTTATGAATGGAACAGCCATGTCATGTCATGTCACAGTGCTCCTGCTCATCCTCTGCCTCTTTCATAGTTTCCACTTTTTCTTCTTTCTCCCATGGTGTTCACTGAGACATGGAGGGATGACCTATGTGTCCTGTGTAGGACTGAGCACTCAACAGTGACTTATTCTCAAAAATATGAGCACATATGAGTTTCTGCATAGCAAGAAAATAGGCTGTTTTGATCCAGTCTGATATTCCCACTAATCTTTGTGTATAAAAATGCAAATTTAGAAGCCAGGTATTTACTCCTCTGGTCTATGACTGGCCAGTTTGTCTCTGGTGAAGCAGTAGATAGTTAAATCTGAATTCTAAATTCCATGTCTCACCATGTGTAGCTCCTCTTACCATGTGGGAGGACTTCAATAGTTCTCCCACAGTTTGAGTTCTTCAGAAAATGTTTTCTTGAAATGAAATTCGAAGTAAGAGACATTGATATTAGTCTAAGCAAGGTAAAAGGACAGGAAAAGAGGTGGGAGGGGTAGACAAAGTAAAAAACTCAGCTGGGGTAGTTATCAGGCTGCTTTTCAATCAGTTGTTTAAGGACCTGTTGGCCAATCCAGCCACTACTTATGACATGACACCAGTTCCTGTGTTATAGCCTGACCACATAGTCTGACGCAGGCTAACAACGTAAAGCTTTGATAATTAGAGTTCTTGCCAACTGCAAACCCTATACAGCAACTCCTCCTTTTAAAGGATATTGATGGGGCATGACCATGCCTACCAGACTGTTACTGCATTCAGTTGCTTTACCTCAAACAACTTGCTCATTTATGTAAGGATGCAGGGAACTGAACAAGCTGAGCCTGTGAAGAGTCAACATAGAACGTCTTGGAGCATCTGATCAAGTCAAATACAGTTTGCTAGCTTCAAAAATAGGCCACAATGTTCTCTTAACTATTCCAAAAAGATATTTCTAAAATTAACCTGAGATTATAGCACTCCAGAGCTATGCTTTCTAGTAACCAAGCCCTACGGCCATGCACATGCAAGAGCCATAATCACACACACACACACACACACACACACACACACACACACATACACACACATACACAAACACACACACACATACACACACATACACACACATACAAACACACATACACACACATACACACACATACACACACACATACACACACATACACACACATACACACACACATACACACACATATACACACACATACACACACACATACGCACACACATACACACACATACACACACACACATATATACACACACATACACACACACACACACACACACACACGTGAAGCACCCTGAAACCATGCAAACTCATTGGGAACAAAAGCCCTCTAAACAAGAGAAGCAAAATGTTAAAAGGGAATAACAGGGGTAATAACTGAGGTGAAAATGATCAGTGATTCTTCATATACATGACAGAAAAGATTTAAATAGTTAATATTGAAAGAAAATGTTATCCCTCAACTTTTCATTCTGAAAGATGAAAGAAATTGTTACTCCTTTCTGTATTTGACAACTTTTAATGATCTGAATACAGCTGGGCTATTCTCCGAAGTAATTCTGATTTTGTCTCTACCTAGAAAGCATCAATGAGGCTTTGTCTTACCTGATCACTTTTGATGAAATAACACGTAGTCCAGTTTCACCATGCTTGTAAAATTATAGACTAGCATGCAAATATTTTGTTTCCCAGTAAAAAAAAAACAATATAGCACTAAGAAGAGGTATTGATTGGGATGGTTGAAGTTAACTATTGCTACAATATGGAGAAATTCAGTGGTTTGTGTAATTGGAATGTAACGCGTAGGTGGATAGCCATGACTTGGGCACACTGCTTTTCTTTGTAGTGATATGATGACCTTAACATTCACTGTTGGATTCTCCTCTTTAAACAAACCAACTTTCAAATAAGAAGTACATTAATCCTTTCATAAGGGGTCTTTGGGATCTAAACATGTCCTCACCTGTCATCACCATCCCACTGGACAAATTTCAAGAATTTTGAGGGACAACAGTACACCATACTCTACAACAACATCACCATACAAAGTAGGTGGGATGTTAGCATTTAGAAAGTAGGAGTGAAGGTATTTGCTCCAGTAAAAATGGCTTCATATAACCTCAGGGAGATATTTTGCCAGCCTAGCAAGGAGTTTGTCTCAGAACAGTAGGTGGCTCACCCTGATGTTACTCATCACTCTCAGCATTCAACAAAACAAACAATTGTGGTTTTCATGGCTTTACTCTATGCAATGCTTAAGGTGGCTCCACCCACCAAAAGCTGATTGACATAGGGACACAGAGCCATCACATTGTCGTAGACTTACAAATCACTACTGTTATGAGAAAAAGAGAGGCTCATTTTTGACCTGGCATGCATGTCTTCTATTGTTTCATAGCCTGGAGCATGTCCTTGGCTATGCCTGCACTGGAGAAGACAAAGAAATGGAATCCTTCCATGTGCCTGACAGAAAGGTGAACTGTAACCTGGTGCCCCCACCTATCTTTTTACTCAAATGTCTGCTGGAAGCATCAGGGAAGATTGATAAGGATTTGTGAAATTCACATCCCTTTTCCTTCAACTCCAGCCTGAGTGTTACACAGTGGATTGGTGTGATGTTTGCCAGGTTTTTTCTTGCCAGCCTTTTCCACGTTTTGAAATACTGAGATAATATTGATATCTTTGCCAAACACTGGTAGAGGAAATAGTGCTGCTGTGACCAGATGAAGCAGTTTCCCTAGAACTAGAAACTTGTAGACATAAATGAAACTCACTCTGGATCTAGTAAATTGAACAAGCCCCCAAACCCTTAGTTTCTGTTATTGTTATACATTTTTCAGTTTATCACCTGCCCTCCCTGCCTCACATGGGGTTCTGGTCCTCTTACAGGGACCATTAATTAAACATTGAAAATCATCTCTTACATGTGCTTGACAAGGGATTTGGGTCACATCTCCTACCTCAGTACTCTGGAGGCTGAGGCAGGAGAATCACTTTTAGTAGAAGACCAGGATGAGCTACAGAGTGAGTTCTAGGTCAGGCAGTGCTGCAGGGTCAGAAATAAATAAATGTGAATGAAATAGGCATTTCTAAAGCTTACAGTAAATCTATCACCTATACTTAGCCTAAAATATGACAAGTAGCTTTTCCATTTCATATAGATTTTAAGATTTGTCCAGCACAGGAATTTTAGAAGAAACCTTCAAATGGGATTTGCCATCTCAACTTTCTCTATTCTTGTGTTTAATATACACGGTGGCTTTCCCTCCCGATTCACGGAAATAGATATAGCAGATCTCTCATTGCAGACAGCAATATATAACATGTACATTAGTTTTTAAAAAGTTGTTGTAAAAGGAAGAAAACACCCACGATAAAATGTGTTACTGTTAATTTTGTCAACAGAAGAGTTGGACTTATTAAACCTAGTATTTAACAAAACACCAGCAATCTCAGTATCCCTTATGCTCAGCAACCAGGAAGTGAGCTCAGCCCTTGCCTGAGAATGAATTATGTTTTATGCCCCCAGCAGGTTTACATATTTTCTACTGTAGTAAGACATTATTTCTTTTGCAATTCATCAAGGTAACTCAAAGTGAAATAAATATTTTATATCATTCTGCTCAGTACCTCAATTGGGATACAGGTGATATATGTCTCTACATCCACTAGAATAATTGAAAAGCATATTCCCTTCTTTCTTCTTACCTCAGCACAGTCCCAAATGTCCAAAGTGACAGGAAATATGGACTAAAACAAAGTCACTCTTCAAAGCTGGCAGTCTCACATCTGCATCATGGGAAAGGAAACGTTTGATAAGGGAATTAAAACAGAGATTTAAAAAAAAAAACGGATTGTTGCGGCTAGAGGGAGGTTTCGGTTTGACTTGGTTACCTTGCAAGGTCATGCTGAACTTTACCAACTGAATATATAATCTGCAGTGTTAGAGTTATCTTCACCGTGTAAGAATATGAGCTAACTTTGCACTCAAAAATATTCAGGGACTTATTGGACAGACTCTGGATTGCTCACAAGTTGTCACTCAGTAAAATTGACATTTTTTTTCTCTCCTGATGATCCTCCTAAGAGCTAGAATTGTATCAGCCTGGAGTATAACACAGGTACATATTACTCATGAACTACAAAATTCACATCTCCATAAATGACTCAAACACATTGAAATACATACCAATGACATTTACAGCAGAATTCAATATATAAGAGCAATGTAATTTCACTCACATAGGAGAAGTCTTGCCCTATTGGAATGATGTTAAGAAGCACAAGCTATAAGATGTTTGAAGAACCCTATGTTCAGTCAGATCTCCCACTCAAAATTCTAAAACAGCTTCAAAAACGCTGTAAACATATGCATACATACATATAATTCAATTATTTCATTAAAGATAGGTGAAAAATATTATTTTTCCCAATTAGAGATTTAGTTTTTTATACATCCATATGAGGAAAATTTGTTTGTTTCTTTGTTCATTTGTTTGTTTGAAAATAGATGGCTGCTTCAATATTTGATGTTGCAGGCTTACTGCTGAAAATTAATGCAAAGACAATGTCTGTTTAGTTCCACACTAAACAGTAATGAACACCAATCATTTCACAGTAAATGGCACGAACACCTGAGGTCACCCTCTAATAAGGATGTTAGCAGAAGAGTCTTTACCCATACATTCATGATCTCATGCAAAGAACACAAACCTTTAGAGAGTGACAGAAATAACTTTCCAGTGATCCATCACAAGCAACAAAAATGTTCACTTGCCACAGTTTTCTTGTTTTATTTATTTGTCAACCATAAAAATGGAACAATAACGTATCTGCAGTGACAACTGCGCAAAGTAACGGGACTTATATCAATAAAGAACTTAGTGCCGTGTCTAGCACAGAGTAACTGTCATAGGAAGAATAACAGTCTCCCCTGTCCATATCCTAAGCCCTGGAGTTTTTTGATGTGTCTCCCTCTTTGACAAAGGAAGGAGGCAGTAGATGGTATTAAAGTTGCTAATTAAATTACTTTACCAAAGCTGCATGATCAGAACCATGTAGACAAGACTGGAATGTCAGGGTTCTTAAATGTAGCTGAGTAAGAGGGAAGAACCAATATTTGACGAGGATGTTGCATGAGAAAATTTTGATTGGCTATGACTTCTATAAGAAACGAGATATGTCCAAATTTGGTGGGTCCAAATGAGGACCCACCAAACTGATTTCTAGAGTGGTTGTACCAGCTTGCACTCCCACATCCTTGCCAACACCTGCTGTCTTCTGAGTTTTTGATCTTAGCCATTCTGACTGGTATGAGGTGGAATCTCAGGGTTATTTTGATTTTCATTTCCCTGATGACTAAGGATATTGAATAATTTTTTTAGGTACTTCTCAGTTATTCGGTATTCCTCAGTTGAGAATTCTTTGTTTAGCTCTGTGCCCCATTTTTAAATGGGGTTATTTTGTTCTCTACGGTCTAATTTCTTGAGTTCTTTGTATATATTGCATATTAGCCCTCTATTGGATGTAGGATTAGTAAAGATCTTTTCCCAATCTCTTGTTTGCCATTTTGTTCTATTATCAGTGTCCTTTGCCTTACACAAGCTTTTCAATTTTATGAGGTCCCATTTGTTGATTGTTGATCTTAGAGCATAAGCTATCACCAACCAGAGAGTACACATGGAGGAACCTGTGGCTCCAGCTGCGTATGTAGCAGAGGATGGCCTTGTTGAACATCAAAGGGAGGAGAGGCCCTTGGTCCTGAGAAGGCTTGATGTCCCAGTATAGAGGAATGACAGAACAGGGAAGCGGGAATGGGTGGGTTGGTGAGCAGGGGAGAGGGTAGGGGTAGGATAGGGGGTTTTCTGAGGGGAAACTAGGAAAAGGGATAACATTTGAAATGTAAATAAAGAAAATATCTAATAAAAAATAGAAATAAAAAAAAAACAGAAAGAAACGAGATATGTACCAAACAATGAAGGAAGCTCATAAGCTGGGAAAGCCAAGAGTGCAGTTTCTTTAAAGAGCAGCAAGGCTGCCTAAGACTTATGCCCCCCAGAACCTTACAGCATAAATTTGATTTGTTTTAGACCATCGAATTGATGGAGATTTGTGGTCCAGTTATTCAGGAAACTAAGAAAGTCAATTAATCAGCCACTGCAACTTCTGATGTTGAACAAAGGAAGTTCTCCATGGGAATAGTGAGTGGCCTTTGATGTAGTACCTGCGGAGTAGATGCCATAACAGGAAATAATATTTCTAAATTAAGACAGGATCACAGAATCCATATACATACAAGGAAATGTCACAGTGCAATAGTTTGTATATATAGTATGTGTTAAGATTAAGAAAAATGTGGTCTTCAAGAAATGAGGCAGGGTGATGGCAAGATGGGTCAACAGGGAAAGGTGCTTTGCTGCTAAGCCTGATGACCCAAGTTCCATCCCAGGAGCTATATGCCTGAAGAAAAGAAGTAACTCTTGTAAGTTATTCTCACTCACCCATCCACAGATCCCCACATATACAAGTGAATAAATGCTTACAAAAAAGGAGTGAAATGAGGGAGGAGCAGAGCATGATATCTTACAAGATGACGTCAATGTCTTTTGAACACCCAGGCATGTAATAATGCAAACCCCACCTTGTAGGAGATTAAATTCAACATCTTTGTTAAGAGCTATCATTTCCTGAGAAATTTAAATGCACCTGTTCTTTTATAGACCTGTTTGACATTTGCCATGATTTCATCAGCATGATGTACTTCTACTTATTAAAAACTGAGTTTTAGGTAAGTTAATTTGTCAGAAGTAGGAGGGGGAAACTAACAGGCTTAAGGTTTGAATTCATCTTTCATTTCCAAGTTCATGCTCCTCTGTCGTAACCTATATGCATGTGTTTTAGGGATAGGAGATTGATTCGTGGTATGTGTATTATATAGTTCACCATATACCAGGTATTATTACATTATAGTAGTTACAATAGTGAGCTAGAGGTATATGTGTCCTCTATGCATGAATGATGAAATAATCAGGAGAAATGAATGAGTACAATGTAAACAAGGGTGACATCATCTGTGCCATAAATGACAAGTCATAGCAGATGTCCAGAAGTCATATCCAAGGCATGGAGTGGGGCCCCGCAGAGGGAAGAAAATGGCATGGAAGTTAGTAGCAGCAGAACGGATCAGGGTGCCAAGAGAGTGAGGTGTAGGGGGTGTGTGGAGAAGATGAGGTTGGGAAATGACAGAAACTGTAGAGAAGAGATGGTAGCAGGGAGTCAGGTTTGATGCCTCTGTTTCTGTCTTGTTCTGATCATGACGTCAGCGAAGGCATGGAGTAGCATCAGCAGACTCAGAACCGTGCTGATTCTGAATTTGCAGTGAGGACCCTACAAGGGTCTACACTCTACAGTAAGTTGTCATCAGATAGTGGGAGTTGGTGGGACAGTGGAAGTGGGGTCTTCTTAGAGACCTTAAGTAAGTGGGGCTCTGCCTTTGTGCAGACTCTCAGCACCCTCTCTGATTTCTTGGTTTGTGATGGAGCAGGTCTCTCTGCCACTGATTTCTGCTATAATACATTGTTTTCTAGCATCCTAAAATAAGGGGGTTAGTCAATCATGGATTGGAACATCCATTCATGACCTACAATAAACTGCTCTTTATAAATTAACCACCTGAGGTTCTTTTTTTTGTTACAATGACAGAAGTGTAATAGTGTATCACCCTGCCTGGAATAGGGGATAGACTAGAAAACATTACAGTTATCTGTAAAACTGCCACAGATGGATACTACTAATGGGTAATGGCAACATGGTAGAAAGTAAGCATTGCCTTTGAAAGCTGTCTCATAGACAGTTTTAGCAGAACTGCCCTAAAGAAAGAAAGGTTGGTATGGAAGAAAAGTGTTTGTGAGGGAACAGGTTTTTGGCTTAGTTCATTTGCACAGAACATTGACCAGGAGGTGTTTCACAAGTGACAGCAGTGATTTCTTTCAATTTAAGGACAATTTTAGACACCTGTAAGATTTTTGAGAAGACAGGTCAACTGGTCGTAAGCCCTAGACGCAAGACTGTCTCTCAGTGAGGAGGTGTGACCTGGATATAGAGTTGGTTCCCATTACCAAGATGATAGCAATTATACATGGAGTGGGTGATAGAATCTAAGAGTTAAAAAACTGCAGGGAGTAGATCCAAGGGCTACACCCTAAGGCTCAGGAACAATTAAGACATAAACAGGAGACTGTTTGCAGAATAAGTGGAAGTATGAAGAAAAAAGAAAAAAAATCTAGGAAAAGGCATGACTCTTATTCCATGCATATTTACTCCAAGAATCCTTCCATTTTGGTGATCTTTGCATGTGGTATGTTTCTTATGTACCTCAGTATATTCTATCCAGAATCAATCACAGGGTTTTCATATGTCATTCAAGAAGTACCTACAATCTGCTTCTCTGAAGGAAGTTCAGGGGTTTTGGCTACTTGCTCATTAGCACGCGAATCTTTTACTCGCTCGGTGTCCTAACCAAGACATTTCTGAAGTACCTGCCACAAAATAGAAACTCGATAAATGTCTTTGCTTTATGAATAACTAGCTAATAATTGCTCAACAAGAATTGTTATTTGAAGTAGTAGACACATTAAGCACATAGGCTCTGCAACAGTGTTCCCGATGTGCTAACACAGCCCAGCTGTGCTGGAATTACTTTTGAGCTATTAGTTAATTGTATGAATTTGCAAACTAAGCAGGAAATCCCCCAATTTATATGCCTTGTTGACTTTATAAGATTTTTTTTTCATTTGTTATAATTTCACTATAAATTATCAAGGGGAAATGGAGCTCCCATGAAATAACTCTAGAGAAAACCTTTTCCTGACTGTTCCCACAGTGAGGAGCGCACATGATCATAAATGTGAAAGTCTTAATTATTAACTGAATTTTTAAAAGCAAAGCAAAACAAAACTAACTATTTCAGTGTGCTCACCCCTAAGGCACCCAGATAATCTCCAATCTGTCTTTGGGTTTACTGTTGGTTTACCTTTAATGACAGCTTCATGCTTTGCTGTTTAAACAGCCATTCTCAGACTTGGCACGGAGCAGGTGTCTGCAGTAATTGCTTAATTGTATGTGTATAATAATGCTTGGTGGTTTCAATAATAGTCACCATAATAAAAGTGTGGAGATGTATGTAGGTAAAGTCCCTCTAGGTAGATATAAAAATCTGAAACAATGCCAATAACTACCCAGTTTTGCTGACTCCGGGTTTGTGACAGAAGGTCCCAAGCTGAGGAAAATGGGATTTCTCAGTAAGATCAGAGTCCAGTTATTTGGCATGATATAATGCTTCTGAGGATGCTCACAGCGTAGCTATTCCATGAGCACAATAGTACAGTATTCATCTCTCAGTTGAAGCATGCAATATGAGACATTTATATTTTTAAACAGTGACATTATAGGCATCCGACAATATTCCTTGGTGTAGATTTTCTATGTGGCAATGGCAGCAGAAGGGCTGTGTGAAATGGTAGTTGTAAAAAAGAAACACAATCTGAGACAATGGACTAACTGCCTCTGTGTTGACAGCTTCCTTTGAAAAGGTGTGTGTCACACATTGCTTTTGTCTGCCACACACTGGAACACACAGACATGGAGGGTTCGCAGCCATCCTTCATGCCAAAAAGCAAAGGAATTGTAGATGTGCTATGCTACAGCTTAAAGTAGTCTGTATAACAGCAAGCAAACATTTCCTGTAGAGTGCTGAAAAGAACCATTTTGTGTTCTTCAGTCAGCAAGTCTGTGCAACAGCCACCAAACTATACTGCTATGCCTCCATGAGCCACATGCAACATGTACACAAATGACTATCATTTCTGCTTTCCAATAAAACTTTATTTGCAAAACCCAGCAAGGGTCAAGTTTGCTTATGGGTGGGGAAATGTCAAACCCTGCCTCATAACATCTTGTTATCTTGTAAACTGCTACCATTTTTAATAAAATAGTCAAGTTATTCTGTCATCTATAGACACAACATCTTGCCGATTATAGTATTTCTTTGTGGATTTGAACTGCTTTCAAACAAAACCAGATTATGCCTAAATCGTAGAAGTAGAATAATATTGTATGGCTGGAGAAAGGGCAGAGCTATTGAGTACATAATGCTCTTGCAGAGCAACTGAGATTTGTGTATCCTAGGCACCCAGGGCCACCTGTAACTCCAGCTCCAGAGGACCCAACACTGTCTTTGGAACTTTCTGGACACCAGCACTCCTGTGCTCAGGTACTCAAACACAAACAATTAAAACAAAATCTTTTTCAAAAGGCAATAATGCCAATGCACCAATTTCTGATTTTTTCCCCCCCAGAGGGGTACTTCATGTGTACGCTTAAAATTAAAATAGCGAGAAGAATCATAGAGTGCTACATTTTTGGGGGGTGGCCAGAAAGGAAGCTGTGATCTTAGTTCAGCCTTTAGAAACCATGTAAAAATATGAATCTGGTAACACACATCTCTAATTCCAGCATTGGAGAAGGAGAAATGAGTCCATCCCTAGAGCTTGATGACCATCCAGCCTAGCCCATTGGGTGAGCATTAGGACAATGAAAGACAATGGGTTAATAACAAGGTTGACTATGACTGAGAACAGTCACTCAGATTGTCCTCTGGCATATACCTCTGTGCCCAAACACTTTCATTTTCACCAGAATGCACACAATTGAAGACATATAAACATGTGCGCGCGCACACACACAGAGGATCTTTTTAACGAACCCAATTGAATAGACATTTCACCGTGGACAATTAGGCAATTAAAATTTTTTCTTATTTTTCATTTCTTTTTAATGCCTATCTTCTTTAAAAAAATAAGCAACTACTTTAGAAGCTATGCACCAGAAATAAAAATTGTCTCCAAGAATCCAATCCACACCTCATCACTTCTCCATCATTAGCAAGTTACTGTGACTTCAGCCACGTGCAAAGGATTCTCCCATCTTTTTTCCATCACAGGAACTCTCCTTATAAAGTTAGTTAATTCTTACTGCTCAACAGAAACGAGCTTATGATTTAGTGTCATTGACTGAAAGTGCAAGAAAATTTTTCCCATCAAGGGAAACTTTAATCTTCGCGTATGAATAAAGATGTGGGTGAAAACTGCATTCACCTTTCTGAAAATTAGTTTTAGTTTCTATTCTTTCCAATTCAGTTATGCCAGAAGAAGGTTTAATGGATAGAGATCAGTCATGGAGATGGATCAGACATTAAGGTACTCGTACAAGCATACAGACCTGAGGTTAATCCCACAGAATCCATATAAGAAGCTAGGAATAGTAATGGATACTTGTAATCGGGATACTCAGGAGGCAGAAAGATGTGGAGCTCTGGAGATTACTAGTTCAATAAGTGAACCCCAGTCCCATTGAGAGACCTTGCTAAAATAAAAGGTTTAGGAAAAAAAAAGTCTATTTTATTTTCCTTCTCTGTGAGATTCAAGCATCCTCCCTTAGGTCCTCCTGTTATTTAGCTTCTTTGGGTCTATGAATTGTAGCATGATTATCTTGTACTTTATGGTTAATATCTACTTATAAGTGAGTGCATATCATTTCTGGGTCTGGGTTACCTCAGTAAGATGATATTTTCTGGTTTCATCCATTTGCCTGCAAATTTTATGATGCTCTTGATTTTAATGGCTGAGTAGTATTCCACTGTATAAATGTGCTACATTTTATTTATCCATCAGGATGGTACAAGTGTGGGTAGAACAGAGGGAGAGAGAACTGGGATTCTGGGGTAGGCATCTCTGGAATGAACCAGAAACCTAGCACAAAGGAAACTCCCAGGAACCTATGAGGGTGACCCTAGCTAAGACAACTAGCAATAGGAGATATGGAACCTGAAATGGCCACCTCCTGTGACCAGATGTGACTTCAAAGAGAGGGATGGGAACTCCAATACAACCAGAAAACTTTTGACCCACAATTCATGCCTACAAGATTTGCAGGAATAAAGATGGAGCAGAAATTGAGGGACCAGTCAATCAATGACTAGCCCAACTTGAAACCATGAGAGCAAGTCCACCCCTGACAGTATTAATGATATTCCCCTATACTTGTAGACAGGAAAATAGCATAACTATCCTCAGAGAGGCTTCATCCAGCAGCTGACAAAAACAGATACAGAACCCCACAACCAAACATTAGGTAGAGTTTAGGAGCTCAGGGAATCTTTTAGAGGAAGAGGGATATGGACTAAAGGAGCCAGAGAGTTTAAGGACAACAAAAGAAAACCTACAGAGTCAACTAACCTGGACCCATGGGGGCTCACAGAGACTTGAACCACCAAACAAAGACCTGGGTCTCCTGTACATATGTAACAGATGTGCAGCTTGATCTTTATTTGGGAATCCTAACTAGATCTTCATTTGGGAATCCTACAACTAAACTGGAGATATTTCTCACTCTATTGTCTGGATTTGGATCCTTTTTTTTTCCCTCACTGGACTGCCTTGTCTAGTCTCTATAGGAGATGATGCAACTAGTCCTACTACAACTTGATATACCAAGGTAGGTGGATATTCATGGAAGGCCTCTCTTTCTCTCTGAGGAAAAAGAGAGGTGTGATAAGGGAAGAGTTGGGGAAGAGGAGAGGACAGGGGAGGAGGGAGGGGAAGCTGTGATCAGAAATACATTAGTTTAAAAGGAAAGAAAGAAAGCTAAGAAAGACTGGAAAAGTCAACTTCTGGAGCCCACCCCTCTCTATCACTGACACAGACACAGACACACACAGAGGCACACACACACACACACACACACACACACACACACACACACACACATGCATGCAGGCACATACACACCAAAAATCTATGAGAACTGAAGAAAGGATGCTAACTAGAAAATAAGAAACATAGAAAGAAGTCTGATCTACCACTGTGGTTGTTTGAATAAGAATGTCCCCTAGAAGCTCCTGTATTTGAAATCTAGTTCCCCAGTTGGGGGTGATGTTTTCGGAGTTTATGGAACCCTTTTAGAGTACAGCTTTACTGGAGGAAGTACATCACTGATGGTGGTTTTTGAGGGCTTATAGCTCTCCCATTTTGAATTCCCTTTCTGCTTTATTTATACAAATGGAGATATAATCTCTCAGCTTCCTACTCTAGCCACTTGCTGCCTTGCTTATTCACTTCATGGATTCCCCTTCTGGAAAGATCCGTCTAAATAAACCATTCTTTCTATATGGTGCTTTTGACCTCGGCGTTTATCACAGTAACAGAATAGTAATTGCTACAACTACCTGGAACCAATGACTCTGAGAATACATTTACAGGACTGTTTTCACAATTATTCGAGATGTGTTAAAATCTCAAGGTTTACATTTAAAGATTTACTTCACTTGTGGGAAACAGGACAATCAAAACCATAGACATGTGAGTTCTGCACACTTTGTACACAGGCCAGGCATGACTGGAGAGAGATGCAAGCTAGCTTTTGTTCTCTTCTTGTCCTTGTTTTTAGGAAATGCCAACAGGATCTCATCATGATCTGGAGGTGACCTAATAAAAGACTGTGTTCTCCAGCTGACTTGTTATATAGCTTCAGTCTCTCTTGTATGACTAAAGACTATGGTGCTCTGAAAAGGCCAAACAATCAGGAATATATAGTGTCTTTCATGTGCTGTGTTCTAGCCTCTTAAGTGTGATATAAATAATAATAATAATAATAATAATAATAATAATAATAATAATAATAATAACAGTATAAAAACTTCATCATCGCTATGTTAAAATAGTTATTGATTCCTGAGTCTGGGTATATTTGCCATCCATAAAACAATACCTACCTAGTATGTATAAAAAATATTAAGATTTTTATAGAAGGAAAAGTATCTGAAATTGTTTGAAGTTTACATAAAAATCATGAGAAGAGAGAGAGATCTAAGCATTCAATTGTCTTTCTCCCTTCCCCTTCTTTTCTTTGTAAATCTTTTCCCAGTTAATGAACTTCCTAGAAAAGGAGAGAGAGAAACATGGGTCTGCTGCTCCAGAACTCCACTTGGCACACACTCCTCAAAAATCAGGACATATGTCTCTAATTTTTTTCTGCTTCTGTGGCAGCTGACCTCATATTCTCTCTGTGACATGAACCAGAAGACACCTAGAGCTGTTAGATTTGCATTTTAATTTTTTCTTCTTTGTTCTCACATTGAATTGATGGACTCATAAAAATTTTAAATGATTGTCATTTATTGCATAAGCAGATCAATGACTTGGGGCGAGACACATGAATCAGAGGAACTACCAGGCCAGAGTCTCTCTTCAGTTTTAAAATTATTTTTTAAAAAATGAGTTCAAAAATACACTTTATCCCATCGCAGAGTCTGAGGAATTTCATCAAGTTCATAGACTTAAGTTAAACCTGATAAAGTATGTGATCATTTAACTTCCAAATATTTTTTGCCGATCTATCAGAAAACTCATATTCACCCATCTTCATCTAGTAAGGAAAATATATCTTGATAAGATATGCAAGGTTGCCCTTGCCATGGCTATTTGGGCACCATGTAGGAAAAAAAAATTACCATTCTTAGAATGTTGACTTAGTGGATAAAGTAGTTACCAGCATGCAAGCATAAGAAACAGAGTTCAGAGTCCACATGAAATCTGATGAGTCATGGCACATGGTCTGTAACCTCAGCACATAGTAGGCAGTGACATGGGATCCCTGGAGCCATCTGCCTAGCTCAACTCTCTGGAATTCGTTAACTCTGTGTTCAGTGAGAGATCCAGCCTCGATACGTAAAGACTATTCAACAAAGGCATCCAATATCAACCTTCCATGTAGTCATGATAGTACATGGACACACAACACAGAAAACACACCTGGAAACACACAGATGCACATGCCTGTGAACACATACACACATGAAAAACATAAGAAAGAAGAGAATTTTTCTATTCTCAACTTAAAATTACAGAATAAGAAGCATGCTATTCTCCAAATTCTCTACCAAAGTAGACTGGGCTACACTCTAATGTCCATGACATGAACCAAATGAAAACTGAAGGTATTAAACAAGAATGATCAACACCCTATCCTCCAAATTTTAGGGTCCAAGTCAAATGGGCAGACATTATTGCAAACAACTCACTTGCTTTTAAACTCACTTGACACATTTAAGTGGACATTACTGATATTCTTATTGAAATCTGTATCCAAACAGAATCAGGCACTTCACATGACATGGCCTGGAACTGTCCCTAGATTTCTGACTATGAAGAGTCTCTGTCCACCTACACACAGAAACTTAGTTTTACACCAGAATCTTGTTAATGTATCTTTGACAATTGCACAGAGATATTGTCAAAAGCATAATGATCATTGAGGACACAGTCTAACTCTGGCTACGCTGCCCTGGAAGGGCATTTAAAACTGGCCTGAGAGAAGCAAGCAGAAGTGACTTGATCAGTCTTGAATTTCATGGATGATATTCATAGCTGAAATCAGTGTCACTCCCTTGTTCATGCCGGGGACCAAGTTGAAATAAATATTCTTTGAGGACTTGAACACTTGTATATTGTTCCACATCACTTCCAGGTATTTTTCAGAGACTTAACTATATCAATTTTTATTTAGTTTGTATGACTGTTGATTATTCTATTATTTTTGTGCCTGTCCAGGTCATGTAAAATATTTCTCTTTGAAATGCTTTACCTTTTTAACAACAATAAGAAAAAGTGTCACTGTTCCTATACATACATTATATCTATCCATTACTATATCTTTGTTACCTATATACATCTCATATATATATATATATATATATATATATATATATATAAAATTAGGGAGGGAAGGGAAAGAGGAAATTATAATTATATTATAGTCTCAAGAAATAAAATATTTTATCACTAATGAATTAAAGTAAATTATTTCAAAGCACAGGGTATTAATATATTTAGCAACTAAGAAAAATGATTTTTCCATAAAAGCTAGCTAAAATTGCATTGTGTGTAGATTATACTTGAAACATACTTACACCTAGAGTCTCCAATTGATATGGAAATAGAAGGACACTAAGAGTGACTTGGGTGGCTGTTCCTGGTTGTTAACTTGACTACAATTGGAATTAATTAAAATCCAAGCAACAGGTCACAACTGTGAGAGATTTTTTCCTTAATTGGATCATTTGAGGTAGGAAATCTCACCCTAAATCTGGTCTATATTCTCTGGGGGCAGCCACTATACAGGACATAAAAGAAAGGACTTTAGATTTTTGCCTGCTTATCTTCCCTCTTGTTGACAACTCATTCCTTTACTGGTGCTAAAGGCTAACTCTTCATGCTTCCAACGTGTACTGAGGACCAGCTAAGAGATCCAGCCTTGTGAGCTTAACAATGACTATATTCTTGGGCTTTCCATTGGGAAGCATTCATTGTTGGACGATCTGGACCACAACCTGTAAGTCACAGTAATAAATCTCCTTTATATATTCATTCTATCAATTTTGTTCCTCTAGGGAGCCATGACTAATGTAGTGACTCTCAATATTGCTTACTCTTTTAACAACAGATGAACTTTTTTTATTCAGAAACACACCCAGATGCAATATATTCAACCCAATTCATACACACGTTATTGATAATCTTGCATAGCTCCAAGTGCTATTGGATGACCCCACACCCATTGCCATGTTGGAAGAGGATCATGATGAGTGTGGTATGGCTGAATCTGAGCTGGAAAAGAAATGGTAGGTAGGATCATCACTGTAATCAGTTTTATAGGAGGATGACACTATCAATGAATGGATAAAAATACATTTTTAAACACCATTAAAACCAGTTCTCTTCTGTGATACACGTTCTAAAAACATGAATTTGAGAATACCTGTCTGCTCTTTTGAAAGTAACATCCCAAGTTTCCAGATGAAGGTGAAAGAGCTGCTTTGTGTCCTCAGATTTATTACCTGCATCCTCAACAAAACAGTCTTCATAAGTAGAAGATCTGGTCAAAGGGAGTTCCTATTTCCAGTGCTTCCTGATGCCCGATTGCTATAGAAAAACATTTACTAGTTCTTATACAATCAAAGTAGGATTGTATAACGTCCCCATGACTCCACTCATCTTGTTCTTTGGGTTCCCATAGCCCATTTAAGAAGATAATTGTAATACTCAATCATGCCACATCTTGTGATAAAACCTTCTCTAGTACTAACTAGATTCTAACAGGATATTAGAAGACTCTCTTTTAACCCCACTTTTACTTGGCCCATACCACAGATGTCACCCTCTAAGTTCCATATCCATAAAGGACATGTTTCCTATATAACATGGATATTTCCTGTATTCCCCATTCTTTGGTATACATGGAATGAATACAAAAAGTGATCCAAGAAAGGATATGCTATTCACTTAAAGGATATTTTGATGTTCCCAAGTTGTTTAGCATCACACACACACACACACACACACACACACACACACACACAAGTATAGACCCCTTAGTTAATTTTAAGAATTGTACACCAGGATGTATAGAAGAGATTCACCTGGATTTTATACTCCTGATATCACCATCACCTATGCTGAAAGAAAATACAACAGCTGGCAATGGAGGAAAGGCCATAGATTTAATGCCAAGGTCAGTGGCAAGTCTGGTTCTAGTCATCTGGCACAATGTTACTATTGCTGCTCCTTACAGATCAAACCACCCATTAGCTGGGAAAGTCTATTCTCTTCCAGGAATCATCTGTACCCAGAATTATCTTCTTTCCTAGTTTTCTGTGGTTTCCCTTAGTGGTATAGATACTAGTGCTGTGCTATAATTTACTTTTATTAGGGTCAAAGTCATACACTGAACATCTTCAAACATTTCAATATTACACATTTCATTTCATTAAGATTTTATATTATAAACTTTAGTATTCAAAAGATGTCTCAGAACTTTAGAGCACTTGTTGCTCCTGAAGAAGATGTGGGCTTGACTTCCAACTCCCACATGGTAGCTCACAGCCATCTGTAACTCAAGTCCCAGGGACTATGACCTCCTCTTCTTCTTTTTCAGGCACCAGACATGTACATGCAGTACATCCATATACAAAGTCAAAATATTCATATATTAAATAGACAAGTAATAAACTTTGGGACAAAAATGAAAAGTTCTTAGACATTGAGTTTGAATAGCAACTTCAAAAAGTATTTTTGATCTTTTTCTTTTAAATTTATACAAGGATTAAATATTAGTCAAAATTTTATAAAATATAAAAGGATCAAAAACAACTTATAATGGGTAAGATTAAAACATAGTCCCCAAGGATGTATTTTGATCTAAGAAATCGTTGAGTGCACCACACTGCATAGGAAAGGGGACTCTGCAGGTGCAATCAAATGGAGGATTTTGAAACTTGAAATTGCCTTGGACTAGAATGAATCCAGTGTTACCCCAAGAGTCCACATAAGAGGAAGTCAGGAAAATCAAAAACAGAGTCCGAAATGGGCTAAGAGAGGTTAGCTGAGAATCACTGAAGGTAAAGAAAGGATGGCAAGTTGAGGAATGTAGCTAGATCCATAAGATGCACCAAGGAGGGACATAAACAACAGCTCCTCCCCCTTGATATTTTAGAAAAAAACTAGCCTTTGTGCATACCCCAATTACAGTTCAAAATTCCCTTTCTTTCATCAAACTTCTAAACAATAAGATAAGTTGAATTGGTTTAAGCCATGGATTTTATGGTGGTTTACAACATAAATAATCAGAGCTGAATACTTATTGTATTGAGTTTTCTTTTTTTCTGTTTTCTTTGTGTTATTATTGTTTTCCTGTCATTGTTTTTTTGCAGTTCAGCTAACCAAGAGATAAGAAAGCACATAAAGAAAAATCCATGGTATTAATACTTGCTGATGTCTTTCACTTTGGGTTTTCATTTTTGTGAAATAAAACACATCTGTTAAAAACATCTTTAAAAATTTATAGGGATCATAACACAAGACACATAACCGAAGTGATTACATGAAACAGAGACTTCTCCAAGTAAGTCATCTCCACTAGTAACTTACAGAAGATTGGACACTTGTATAGGAACAGGCACAGGCTGTGGGCTACTAATTCTCCTACTGAGTTCCCTTTGAAAATGCTGTGAGGCAAGACCAGGAATGGACTACACATGGTTTCCTTAAAGATGAATGGGCCACTAAATTTTAATTCTTTGGTAGTAGTGACTTAGTGGTAACATCTTGTTCAATTGTGCTAGATCTAGTCAACTTAAACAGATTTTATAAACCTAAAATATAGTGTAGATATCATCTTTACCACAAAGGGCATTCAGTGTGAAAATATACGTCATTACTGAAGGACTGAAAGGTTTGAAGAGCAGCAGATATGCAGACATTAAATGCCTATACCCAGGCACTGCAGATGTTCTCGTGTCAGCAATCTCTTCCAAGAACACTTACTTGTTTGCTTGGCCTATGCTGCATTGGGAGAATAATTACAAGTCCTGGATCCCTCTTTGAGAGTTGAGTAACTTAGAGTTCTTTAAACTCTATGCTTGAATTCTTTCTCTCAACATATAACTCACTTGGTTATGTTAATAGACAAATTCAACTAGACACTATGACCATGGCAACTTTTGGAAGAAAAAGTTCAATGGGAACTTAACTGTTTTAGGGAGATGGAAGCAGGCAAGAGGGACACTGGAGCAGTTGCTGAGAGTTTATCTGTTAAGACAACACGTAGTAAGGAGACAGAGAATTATCTTGGAATGAAACCTCAAAGGTCACCCTCCCCAGTTACATAGCTTCCCCAACAAGGACATACATTCTAATCCTTCCCACACAGTTTCACCAATAGCAAATGCAGCATTCAAACATATGAGCCAATGGGGTAGGTCATTTTTATTCCAACCACCACAATTTTAAAAAGAAAATGCATAACTCTGGGAGGGAGATATTCTGGGGTAGGCGAAGCTAGATATAAAGGTTGGCATATGACACAAGCTAGGCATATTGTATTCAGGTATGAAGTTTCCCAAAAGTAAAATATTTGAAATAGAAAACTGTTTAATACATTTTAAATTTCAATCTGTAGTTATTATACACAGTTTTGAGATAAACCATGATGCTTTGACATATACACACTGTGGAGAGATACCTTGTCACCTATGGCACTTGACATCTCTTCATAAGGAATTTTCAAGTTCTTTCTACAAGCTAATTTGAGATATCTGTTTAAACCTTAGTTAACTGTTTTGCTAAAGGACATTAAAAGTTTTGTTCAACTGCATCTAGAACAGTGGTTCTCAACCTTCCTAATGTTGTGACACTTTAATACAGTTTCTCTTGTTCTGACGATTCCCCCAACCATAAAATTATTTCCATTGGTACTTCATAACTGTAATTTTCCTATTGTTATGAATAATAATGTAAATATCTGACATGCAGGATACATGATATGCAATCCCTGTGAAAGTGTCATTTGATCCTCAAAACGGTTGATAACCATGGACTTAGAAAAACAGACAAGACACATATAGCTAAGTTTATGATGAAAGGACTTGCATGCAGGAAAACTAGAGGAATTTCTTAGCTCCACTGAACAAACTAAAGTCTTATAGTTTCTCAGACATGACAGGTCTCTAGTTTGGAATATTTTGCAATCATAATTAACTGAAGATGCACTCACCCCCTGGTCAAGGCTGAGAATTCTGTGAATCAGTGAGCAGGTTGTAATATCTAAAATTTCCATGAGCCTTCCAGCAGAGCCTCCAAGGAAGCCCTAGGGACTGATTTCCTTCAGATGAGATTGGTAAAGGCCAAAGAAAAAGATCAGTTGTCTGGGGAAAGTATGGCAGAGCCAACGGAGGCAAACATGAATGAGATGCAATTACCAAGCGTGGCAGTAACCTAGTGCAATTCTTTTTAAACTTGAGATTTACCTTCCTTTTTTCTCTGCTTCAGTTGTTGGTAATGGAATAGAGATGAAGAACATGTAAGTTTCGGAAATAGAGAGTAGATAGGAAGTCCATGATTAATGGTTCCCATGATTAAAGGGCAGGACCATCTAAAGTCAAAACATACACAGTGGTGTCAAAATGGTTGCCTCAGCATCATCATGGGAGTAATTGACACTGGAGTTAGAGGCTAAATTCCTCAGGTTGTGGTCCTGGAATTGTGTGGATCAGAATCACACGGAAGCAATTTTGTACACCCAGGTACATAGGATACACACTAAGTTTTCATGATGATAACCACTGAAAAGTGAGCGAAAAGTGACTACAGGACACACAGTTGACTGGTACCAGTGAACATGGAAAATTAGGAAGACAAACTATGAAAATTATCATACAGGATAACCACACAAAGCATGGTTTAGGAAACACATGACAAGAATCCATAGGTGTATACAATCTGATTTATTAGTTAATTTATAATCCTGCTAATAATAAAGAACTCTGAGTTGACTGAGGTTTATGAAGCATAATGAATTTCAAGTTAGATGCTCTCAGTTCACATTCCAGCTTGCTGTTCCTTGATTATACTGTCTTATCATATCAGTTTGGAAATCCTCGTGACAGTGAGGTCTTTGTGAGTTCCCAAAACAAGAATGCAAAGGAATAACAATGATATTTGTTCTATTCTAGCATTTCTAATTAGTAATACATCACTATGTATAAAATCAGTTTACCCCCACAGAAACATGTATGCCAAAATACAATTTGATTTACCTCTGCTAAATGTTAAACTAGTAGAAAATCCAGGAACCACAAGGCAATGTAAATTTTGTATGTGGAAATGTCTTTATCTTTGTATAAGATTAAGGTGAGCCTTACACCATAGTATAATTGGAGATCTTTATGCTAAGTATGCTAAAAATCTCATAAAGACATTCTCCTTTCTCAGCAACTCAGATATGAACCCTGCGACTTCTGAAGCTCTATCCAAGAGCTGATGGGCTGGGTGCCTGAGGGTCTCTCTAAATGATTATCTGTGGTGGAGCTTCAGAAATAACAGCTATGTGCTCCAGAAAGGCATTGATTTGCCAAGTCTTACCCTCAAGAGCTAGCCACTTCACTTAACAAGATTCCCTTAATGGCGAAGGAACAAATATTCTAGTCATTTATCAGTAGCTATTTGCTTAAATGCCATCCATGGCAAGCACCTATCATTTGCTATTCTGTGCACTAACTCAGATTGTGATGTTCTTTAGCCCCATCTTCTATGTCCCTAGTCAGGTATTTTAAATAGGACCTTTAACTCCCTGTTGTCTTTCCTTTACTTCTGATAGTCAACATACTCTTTGTGGGGCTTATGGGTTTTTTCAGATTATGTAATGAAGAAGAAAAAAGACTGAGATTATAAGTCTACAGTATAAAATCAGAGAATTCAGAAGCTGATATCACAGACTGAGCATCTTTGGATAAATTATAATCATGCCAACATTAACTGTAATTGATAACAGAGGCCTTATGTGCTTTATATACAGATAGTGTGTGGTACAGTGTATGTGCCAGCTTGAATTTACAGATTCTGGTAATACATTGAAGCAAAATGAGATAAGAGCAGCTACGACGAACAGGTACTGTAACTCACTCAAAAATCTTGGCAGTGAGTAAACTGTGACATAAGCTCAGACATTTGGAGTCCAGAGGAAATATTTAGCTACTTCATGCATTTCCCATTCCTAATTGGAATTACTTAGAGTTTATCCAAAGGCTGAATGCTCGCTTCTTTGTTGGTATAATTTGGCAGCGGAGCAGCTGGGTCTCCAGGAGATGATGAGTCTTCTTAATCCAGAAATTCAATCAGGGGCTTTCCAAGCTGAGTAATGTTCTGTGGTGCTAACATAAGCAGCGTGGTCACAGTATGCACATGCTGTCGGTCTATGTCTCATATGTCTCATAGCCTAGATTTGTGAAAGAAGGAATGAGAGAAGGGAGAGAAAGAGGAGAGAGGAGAGGGAGGAGAGGACAGATGGGGAGGAGAGGAGAGAGGAGGGAGGGATGAATAGAGGGAGGAAGGAGGAGGGGAGAAAGGCATAGGGAGAGGGAGAGGGGGAGGGGAGAGAGAGATTGAGAGGCAGAGAGAGAGAGAGAGAGAGAGACAGAGAGAGAGAGAGTAGGAAGAAAGAATTTTTGTTGTAGGGGTAATATAATTACACCAAGAAAATACTATTTAAATTAAGTTTCTCCCTGTCCCACACAACTCACACTCATTAGTGAAAAACGTTAGTTGACGTGTTGTTATTTTTGTTGTTATTGTTTTATTGCTGGGGTTGAAGTTAACTCCTCTCACCTAGAATGGAAAGAGAAGTCTGATTAGTCTTAGTCTTAATCACTTAAGGCAAAGACATAATCTTGTTTATGAAAGTTGACCAGACCCTTCCTCCACCATTAGTCCACTGGGGTTTGGTGCCATCACTGTTGGGGAAATATTTTTCCAATCATGTTGGAGTTTTATTTGTTTGTTTGTTTTTGTTTTGTTTTATTGTTGTTTTTAATTGTTGTGCTTTTGTTTTGTGTTGTTTTGAGTCATTGCCATTTACATAATCATGGTGTTTCTTCTTTCCTTTCCTTCTTGCAAGTATTTTGCTCAGTTGTCATCTATCATGTTTTAAGGTCATGATAATCCTGTCGGGTCTGTGTCACAGATGAGAAACGTGAGGCAAATTATTAAGAGAGTTGTTCAACTTTATATTCCTGAGAAGTAGCAGAACTAGAATTTGACTTCAGGCCTCCTTGTTGCCATAGTTCTAGACTTAATGTGGCTAACAGTGAGGTAGAGACATTGATTTGGAGTCAAAGGTTCTAGGTTCAGTGTCAAATCTGGCATACCTCCCTCCAGGGAACAGTCAGGAAACACCTTGGTGTCTGGCTCTCACATCCACACACAGTGACCTGCCCTCCTTCTCTCACAGATGTGGATAGAGCTTGCTGCTAATTGGTAATGAAGGATAGACACTCATAGTTCCAACTTACATCAAATAGAATTTAGAATTATGTCCTTCTTGAATATGATCAGAGTCTAGTTATATCTCATTGAAAAGAATACTAGTTTAGCAAATGAAGATGTGTGGGGAAAAACAATCTAGAAAGGAAGTGACTAAGAGTCCAGAGTTACTTTGTAACCTTCATTCAGTGTCACAAAATAAGACAAGGGTCGGTGTAAATGTTTGATAAAAGACAGAGCAAGCAAGTTGGGTTTATATGCAAGTAAAGACATTGCAGAATGTCTCCCACAAGTTATGTTCATATGATTATTATTTCCTATTTTTCTTGATTATGCTATAAAGAGCAATAATTAAATTGCTGCTCTAAGTGAAATCTGAAGTGATAAGCTAGAGAGATGGTAATGAATGAGATTGGACAGACATGAGAAAGAAGGAGGGGGACTATAAGTATTCTGTAGGCTGGGTTTCTAGATTAAATGTGAGAGAAGAGAAAAAAATCTTGAGCATCTATAACCAAAATGGAAAAGCAGAATACAGTGACAATGTTGATCTTCTATTGTGAAGAAATGAGCAGTTGAATATGGAGATCCAATAAGGAGTAGAATCTCTGTTCCCAGGGAACATAGTAAACCATAAGGGCCTTGGCCCTCCTGACCTTGAAGACATAAGGCAGGGAGGAACTTCCAAGCTCCCAAATGACTGTTGAGGCAAGGTAGACAACTTGGTATGTTCTAATATCTCTGTATTATGTATGGTATTAGAAAAGGATAATTTTGGTAAAGTTTAGGGAAAGGGAAGAAGATGTCCTGTGGCCTGGCAAGGTGGATCAGTGGATAAGGATGAATGCTTCCAAGCCTGACCACCTGAGTTTGATCCCCAGCATCCACATGACATGAGGAGAACTGACTTGTCCAAGGTGTCCTCACACATTATGCCATGGTGGCACACATGTACTCAACAAATTATTTAACTAAATATATACAAAAGGGAAAAGTCCTGATTATAAAGATTCAGTAGGCAAAAGTTATTTGAAAAATACACACACACATACCATCTAAAACGCACATATACACACACAACATCCAAGTGAAGATTAGAAGAAAAACATGACCAATAACAACATATCAACTAAACTTTAATATTGGGCTACCACTGTCAATATCTTTATGTTTTAGTCTTTCTTAATAGAGGCTATTTTTTTCATGTGCACAGCTGCCAGAAATGTCTTCCTGATACCTTTGTTTGTCCCAATGAATAATTTTCTTTATAACTGTTTTGGCATTGTTCACCCCATAATTTCCCTCATCATCATCACATTTTGCTTCTAGAAACATATTTTCAAGTGCTTGACTGTGTAATAATTGCTCCATGTAGACGCTGCCAGCCCTTGCTTGTGAGTAGAACTACTGAGCTTTAAAGCTACTGACTCTAATATTTTTAATGCCTCTTGGAATCACACCAGCATTAACCATTTATTAAAATACCAACCGCAGTGCGATATGTAGAAATGGGATTGTGTCTCACGTTTGCCAAAACAACAGGCCTTTCTGAGATCATTTTTCTTTATTTGGATTTCTGGGAGAATACAATGTGGAGACCTGTGATCAGTTGCCAAAGGCACACAAGCATTGTTGTGATTTCTTCCCCCCTGAAATGATTTTATTATATTGAGCATTTGCCTCTGAACACAATGTTCTAGTATCTGATATGTGAATTAGTGCATTTTGAGATTGTAACTCTTTGCTCTGTCCTATCTCACGGTGTTAATTATGTTAACAGTTACTAACATTTAATGAGGAAACTTAAAAAAATTTCCCTGAGAAGGGAAAACGTGATTCTAGCTTTCATCTGGAAGGTGCCAAATGGAATTGAATAAGGTATAATCCAAAATCAAGTTACTCCTATCCTGGAAAAAACATGTTCTTTCATAGGGCATGGTATAATTACATTGGTTATATTTCTGATGCTATAATAAAACATTCTGACCTCCCCCCACAAAAAAATTCATGTTAGGAAAGAGAGGGTCTATTTCAGTTTACAATTCCAGCAGAGATACGGTCTGTCATGGTGGGAAGGGCATGACTAGAAAAAATGAGGCATGTTTGGCAGTCAGGAAGTAGGTTGTTAACATTTCATTCTTACACAGGAAGAAGATTAAAAAAAAAAAAAACAGGAAGTGAGGCAAAGCTGTAAACCCTAAAGCCCTCCCCAAGTCACAAACTTCCTCCAAATCTTCGAACATCCCCAAAGAAAACCTCCCCAAACACTACCACCAACTGGTAGACAGTTGTTCACATACAGGAAGGGGGCATTTCTCTTTCAAAAAAGAATGTTGAGGACTAAACTACCAACAAGAGTACACATGGAGGAACCCATGGCTCCAGCTGCATATGTAGCAGAGGAGGGCCTTGTTGGACGTCAAAGGGAGGAGAGGCTCTTGGTCCTGAGAAGGCTTGATGCCCCAGTATAGGAGAATGCCAGTACAGGGAAACAGGAGTGGGTGGGTTGGTGAGCAAGGGGAGGGGGATGGGATAGGGTGTTTTCGGAGGGGAAACCAGGAAAGGGGATAACATTTGAAATGTACATAAAGAAAATATCTAATAAATAAAAAAATTAAAAAGAAGGATGTTGAATTCAATACCTCATGTTTCAGCCATTTCTATGTAATAGGACAGTAGACTACAGCATTGCCAAGACAGTCTGAGATAAGAAGCTGACTAAGCATTTCAAGTTTTGATTTTTGTTTTCTCGTTTGTTTTTTTTATTATTATGTAGTTTTGAGATCCACCATTTCATTTACTTGTAAACTTGGATGAATCTAATTTGTTTGCAAACCCCTAGATTAAAACCATGTTGTTGTCTAACTTGTCAATAGCACCCTGAAAATCAAAACAATAAGTGCAACTGTCAAGAAAAACCAATGAAACCAATTAATGTTAATTGTTTTGTGGAGAAACAACAATGGACTGAGATTATATACTAACGCAAATGTCTTGAGACATCACTCTACCTTGGTGTTTGTTCAAAGGTGGCTCTTATTAGTCAATCAGTATGCAAATGTACTTAATATATATCAAGTTGATATCACTACTCTCTGGAACTATGAAACATCTCCGTGATGTTTTATTCCCATTCTCTATAGATGAGCAGAATCGAACAATGGAATAATGTTTTCTTGAAGAAGAACCTGAATGCAGTTTCCATAGACAACTATAAGGTTTCCTGATGTGAAACAGGAAAAAGAAAATTCTAGACATGAAAAAAAATTGGGAGCACATGAAGATGGAAATCGTTTATTGTTAAATGTATTTGTTTCATGTGTTGTCAAGCGACTTTTCTTGAGGAAGCAAAAGCAAACACCTCTTTGTCATAGGTAGATCCCCAACAAGAGACCTAAGAAAGTTCTACAAAGGTGACTCAGTGAGTTTATTGGAGTAATGTGGGGAAGTACAGTTGGTGGTTATTTACAGAAGCATAGATAACTCAAAGGCAGGTTCATTGTTAGGAACGGGTAGCAATTCAGATGACCTGCATCCCTGGACTTCCATGCAGAAATTGCAGGCAATTAAGCAGGCTGGAGAGTCTCCTCTCCTTAGAAATTGTTGCTTCTTACATAATGTGGGGTGAGTTCTTATGAATCTTTTTGGTTTTAGTCATCTCCTAGGACTTCTAAGGTGCTGTCATCTTTTTAAAAAATTGTGTATATCTATGTGTGTTTTTGTGTGTCTGTGTCTGTTTCTGTGTGTACTCAAACATCTCAATAACAAGTCACACATGTGAATGTCAGAGCATAAATTGAAATAGCCAATGTTCTCCCTACATCATGTCTGTCTCAGGGACAGAACTCATACAACCAATATTGGTGCTAAGAGTCTTTATCTTCTAGACAGACTTCTGAATTTATTTTTGTACTTCCTAAGTCTTGATAAGAAACTTCTCTCAAGGTGGGAATATTTCAACTCTGAAAAAACAGCTACACAACAAATATTAAACACCACAAAATAGAAATAGAGATTTTTGCAGGAAGTGCCATAAGAAACTTGAATTCCTTTATTTTAGTTGACCAGTAGGAATGAGATAAGAAATTATGGCAATAATGAACTTATTATGTACACAAAAAGACATTTAAATATTTTTGCAGCAGAAAAGCCTCTCACACAAAGGACACTGTCCCTTTTACCACTGTCATACTCTGTGATTTTAATGAGTGTTGTGAGGAACTATTTACTTTAAGCCGGTGAACTTAACCTTGAAATGCTTCAAGTTCATAACACCTGTTATGAACTTACTTCAGTCCAACCCTGGTCAAGTTCATGGCATTGAACTAAAGGGGAGCTTATCTCAAAAGAATTCTCTAAGATTACTCTTCAGATTAAAAACTGAATAAATTCTTTATAAATATGACCATTGGTGAGACTAAAATACTTTAAGAGTCACATGACCCCAGACTCATCAGTTGGCCTGAATATATTCTTAACTGACTTGCTTTAAACATTTTTGGGCTGGGTCAGGTCAGAGCCACCAAGGTAAATATGCAAAATCTCTCCGGATTCTCTTTACTATGTATAATTCCAACAGGAAGACATGATACTGACACCTTGGAAACCATACATAATTCACTTATGATTATGTGAGATAACAATCTGAAATGAACAAGGCATCATAAGACTGCCTAAACTGAAGGAATAATTACTCATCAGATTGGACAAAAAGGGACATCATAGAAGTGACCAATGTGACAGGATTTCAACATGAAGACTTCATCTTAGATTACTTTTGTGGATTCAGTCCAATCACATGAGTTCTCCAAAATAAGAAAAGTTGGGGGAGGGGCAAAATTGAGTCTCAACATGAAAGTATGACAACGATTGCTTGTGCAATCTTCTCAGATATGTGGTGGAAGTCTTGCAGAATAATGAGAGCTCAAGGTACCTAAGGGGAACCCAATCCAGCCAAGAGCAAAAGAATAAATCCAGACTTCATTCTCAAAACTCCATGAAAATGAAACTTACTAAGATCTTAATCAATATGGAAAGGAATTTTCCCTAAACCCCATAGGAAGTTCTAGATTTTAATTGAGTGAGTCTAGGCTTTAACATAAAGAACTATGAAATAGTTTTTGCTGCTTTAAGCCACTGAATGTGTTGTTTGTTGTAATAATCTAGAATGATAATAATCACCAAAATGCATGGCAAAAAATCACTTATGTTTTTGAAAATTCAGAAAGAGAAAGATGTAATTTTTCGGAAGAGCTCTCCCTGGAATGAAGTTTGAATGGGCTTTCAAGTGCTAGGAAATGTGAAATATGTTTGGGAGCAGACAGCATTGCTCCCTAAGGGAGGATCACAGAGAGCCATCAAGGAGATGCCTTTGACCAAAGCTTGTGCTGGGAAAAAGTTGGAATGAAGTCTGGATTAGGAAAATGATTTGGAGAGCTTTGCATACAAGATGAGAAATTTGAGCTATGAGGGGAAATTCTTATTTCCACCCACCCTACCAGAGCAGTTCCTCAAGTTTCTCCACCACCCAACGTGAGTTAACTGCACTGCATCTGGCCACCATCCCACCCACCTCTTCAGCCATATCAAACGCAATAACCACGAAAATAAGCAGACACATTTAGGAAGAAATTACTCAATTCCCAGCACTTTACCAAGAACTCCCCTTATAATCCACACTTACATACTCCCAGCCTTCCCCTTTGTTAAGTAGAGGTTTAGAGAGATCTCAGTTCATACTGAAGTGTAATACTGTTGACACAGTGTTCAGATCCAGTCACACCCATGAGTCACGAGTCATAGGCATATTACATAGTATCAGCTGCGACACACAGACTTCAACTTCACTGTTCTTTCCCTGTGAGTATTTATTTTCATGAATGCATATATGTTCTTCATCATCTGTAGATACAACCATGGTTATGAACAGTGACTTATGTCTAACCAACTGCTTCACTTATGAAAGTGAAAAATAGATTTTCTTTTGATTCAGTCAGCAGAAAGCTCCATACTGACCAAGCATGATTCATCCTAAAAATTGCTGGCATTCTGTAGCCAACTGGATACAAAAACACGATTCCAGGATCAAACAAAAACATACCCTTAGTCGCATCTGAGCCTGGAGTTATGCCTGGAATTTTTGCAGCTATAGAATCTAGATGCCTACAATCTTGTCTGCAGTGAGGAGCAGCTGGTACGTATAGTGTGTATTGGGTTCTTAGAGCTAATTTTGTGTTATCCTGTTAATTTTGTTTTACAAGTTTCCGTGTATCATTAAGCATGGCAGAGGATAAGCCAGAACATGATGTAATTAACATAGGCACCGCTGAAAGCAAAGAGTGAGTGTGTGAGTGAATGAGCTAATACTGATGTTCAAAAGTAAGGTACATCAGCTCTGTTTGGACGAAGTTCTCAGAGAAATGTGGTGCATAGGATTCACTGAATTGAAGACTACCAAGTTAAAAAGTGTATGTCAAAGTGTGAATCATTTCAAGATTTTTAATTAAGCACACATAAGTTAGAATCACACACATGAGTGCATCTAACAAAATTAGGCTATTTGTAATGCAAGGCAGAAAATCATAACTCATCTTGGAAGAATTTTTAAAAAGCAATGGATCATTGGGATGAGATTGTGTATCATGACTAAAATTAACTTGCAGAAGATGGAAAGACCATGGCTAACAACAGTCTCTTTTTGAAGGCGTATGAAAGCTATTACAGGGCATTGTTTATCATCCTAAAAGCTGTAGTTCTTCAAGGAGAATAAATGGATATTGGCTTGTGTTGGTTTTGTTTGGTTAGATTTTATTTAATCTTGACTTTGATGAGGTGATATATGGAGTGGTGAAAGATCAACCCACTACCCTCTCAATTCTTCTTAAATACTTTTCCTTTGGTGCATATCACACCTCTGTGTCCTTTCAGTTAGAGGGATCTCTAAACTGACATACCTGTATGTGTAATTATCCACAGAATGGGGTTCTTACTACAAAAGTATCAATAAGAGATGGTGCATAAATAATCTATTAAGCAGTCTATAAACAAATGGATGAGACATATTTTAAAAACAATTTCCTTTAAAACATTTTGTGTAAGTACACTGAAAAATTTGGAAGATATATTATTATATTTATTATTTTTATGTTCTTAATTTTTCATTCAGTGTATATTGATCATATATCTTTTCTTTTCCTAGCTCTTTCCAGGTCCTCCCTATCTCCCTATATACATACCTAACTCCATGTTCTTTCTCTCTCTTAAAAAATAAAAATAGCAAATGAAAAAAAAATCTCAACAACATCCAAAATCAAACACACACACACACACACACACACACACACACACACACACACACACGAGGTAATCATGTGTTAACCAACTACTGCTGAGCATAAGGTCTGCCCTGAGATGTGGTTGATACACCCAGTGGGTTCCTGTGAAGATATTTCCTGTCCAGTCTCATTGAGGCAGTGAGAGGCCAGTGACTGGAGGAGAGAGAAGAGGAGGAGCTAAGAGGAGGGGTGGAGCCTGGGAGGTGTAAGAGAGAGCAGAGGAGGAGACTGCAGATTCAGGTGGCATCAGACATGTTTCTGGAGTGCTGAGAGGTTAGAAATATTGGGATAAAACCTTATTATTATAATTAGGCATTATGTAATTGGGGGTTTCATATACATAAATATATTTGGTTAACTACTCAAGTTTAAGAGTCATGCTTTGCTGGATACTTGGAAGGAGTAGGTGCTGGGCAGGAGAGAGAGAGACCCATTGGGACTTGGAGCAGAGGCCTGGCTGGGCAGTACTAATTTTTTCCCCACTACAGGTTCCATTGAGGAAAACTAATTTTCCTTCCCCCAGCAAACATCTTCTCGAGAAGAAATGAGACTTTGCATCCACTTCCCTTTCTCCATGCTGGAATTTTTGTCTGCTTTAAACTTGTGTTGGTCCTCAAGGGGCCTGCTTACTTGTGAAAGTCATAGGACCTGCAAATCAGGCCCAAGAAGTAGCTATGCCCTCGGTGTCTCCTGCTGGTGTGGAATCATACTCACTGGCTCACTGAGATAGTGCAAGGAAGATGTTCGACATGCTGTTTAACATACTCAGAGCTCCAGCTTCAAAGGAGGTGGGGAAAAATGATAGGAGGGAGGAAAGAACAAGAGTGGAGATGGAGTAATGAGTTTGTGCATGCATGCACGTATGCATCTGTGTGTGTGAGTGTGTGTGTGTCTGTGTCTGTGTCTGTGGTGTGAGCTTAAGTGCTTGTATGTGTTTTCCTGAGGTTATATTTATGTTGGGCATTTGCTTTCAGAAAATAAGAATGTATACTTGGTTTTAATCCTAATGCACAAAGCCTTTAAAAGCTCATTTGCTCATTGGAAATTTGAGATTAAAGACAACTGAAATACAGTTTCACATAGCATATTACAATAATGGAAAAGGAAATACCAGAGTTTTCCACTTCTAGTGACTTAGATTTTCTCTTTTCTCATAATTCCCAATTTCGCCTGAATAGATTGTACTACATTATTGTGACCCTTTTCTTTTCAGTATTCCATTATTCTTTCTACTCTCTTTCTCACTCTCCTTCCCTCCCTCTCTCTTCCTCTGTTATCAAGATAAGAGGATGTATTCTCTAAAATTATCTAGGTACTTTATTTCAATCATCCATTCCTGAATGTAAGAAAAATGTTAAATCTTAAGAAAATACTTTCTCTGGATGGCCTTTCCTTCAGAAGACTGATTCCCCAGGGTAGAGGAATGCCAGGGTGGTGAGATAGGAGTGGGCAGGTGGGAGGGGGAGTATCCTCATAGAAGCAGGGGGATGGGGGATGGGAGAGGGGGTATCTGGAGGAGAAACAGGGAAAGGGGATAACATGTGAAATATAAATACATAAAATATCCAGTAAAAAGAAAAAAAATACTTTCTTCTCTCTCGAGTACTGAGGATTGATCCTAGTTCTTCATACGTGCTAGGGTGCTAGGCAATTGTTCTCCTACCGAGCAATTCCTATTTGCTTCTATACTATTTACTTTGAGAAGGGTCTCAGTAAATTGTCCTAGTTAATCATGAATTCACTCTGTAGCCTACACAGACTTTAAGTTTGCAATTTCTCCTGCATCAGCACTAGAAATACCTGGTTTACAGACCTGTATCACCATGCTTGGCTAAGAAAGAGTTTTCTCAACTAAAGCTACTGGTCCCAGGCACACTTGTCTCTCCCATGTCCATTGTCAATATTATCACTAGTTGCACCTCAACTCCTTGGATATCACTAAATGTACTGCTGGATATATATATATATATATATGTCAGAAAGTGCTGATAAAGAGGAAGGGAAACTTGACCTTCTGGCAAGCAGTGGATAGATATGAAAATAGAACCAAGCAGATATATCCAGTTTCTACTGCCTCTCCTCAAAGGACTTCACTAAAGTCAATATCACCTTGGCTTCCATGACAACCCCCTGACAAAGATAAATAGGTGTCAAATATGCATTTGCTCCTAAGACCTCTGGGCATCTGTACCACTTGCAAATGCGAAATTCAGGCTGAGTTAATCTGACATGCCACTTAAAAGACACAGAGTGTGGTCTTGGCAGCCTCCACAGCTATCCTTGCTTCTGTAAGCCTGTCAGCACTCTCTGAAAAGCAGGCTGATAAAATTAAGCAGTTTCTGTTGCCGTTTTTTTGTACCCTATGAAGCACATATTCTGTTTATATTGCATACATGACTGCAGGATTATAGAAGCTCCAGAGAATGTGTACAATAAAGGCATTCTGATGGAAGAATTAGTCTCAATTTTGAAACTTGGTTGTGCTTGTTGCTAGCAAGTTGGAACTTTATCTTCAAAAGACCTTTAGACATCTCTTTACTAAATGAGCCACAATGTCAAACTTGCTTTTAAAAAAGAATGTTTCATCCCTTGTCCCTTCCACAAAAATATTTCAAATAAATTTCAGGCCACGGACCAACCAAGGTTTGATGGTCAGAGGAAAAGTCACCTGTGCAGAGATAAATTATCTGAGGCAGAAGTTTCTTTGGAGGGGGTCACTTTTGCTTTTATAAAATTTAGTGAGACAAAAAAAATGGGAAAAATACTGTAATTGAAACAGAGCCCCTAAGGAATACATGTGCATGACATGACACTGTAACAAGAGATTGCCTTCAAACCCCAGTGGCTTTCATCTGTAGGTTTACTTCCGCTTTCAAATATGGGGAGCACAACATGGAATTCTGGGTCTAGACATATGAAGGTAAGAGAAAAGCCTAGCTGTTAAATGAAGCTCATATCATGTGTCCATCTCATATTAAATCTCCATTTATATTAATGGCTTTCTATGTAGCTTTTTGTTTATATATGCTTCATCCTGTGTTGCATAGCACATGTATTTATAATACATATTTTGTATTCTAGAGGGCGAGTGTGTTCTCCCAGGAAGCAGAAACACTTAAGAAAGGGCAAAAAGCAGACTGTGAGAAGATTATAGATTCTGAGGAACACCTAGTATAAGGTAGAGAGATTTCTAAGGTTAAATATTGAACTTACCCATGCCTCTGAATGTCAGTACAGCTCTCCAGGAAAGAAAGAAGCCTGAGGGAAAAGAACACAGACTGTGTTTATATTCAAGTAAAATAGAGCTGAAACTACAGAGTTTATAACTCCTACAGCTGACAGTTAGAACTGATGCAACCTTAGCCTGTTAAGTAGAGTTTCCAGCCCCTGTCTTGCCATTTTAGAAAGCAATCCAGGGTTCCCATAGAATGATGTGAGTCTCTTCCCATTACTTCCCTCTCATAGCAGATGCCCCAGCAAGGGTCAGATATTTGGAGCTCAACCTACCTCTGTGGAGTACATGAAGCCTGCTGAACCACTGTTAAGTTGTGTGGAGGGTTAGTTGTCCAGTGGTTGTTCACACCCAGACATTGGCTGTTCAAAATTGGCTTTGTTGTTTTTTTTTCTCAAGTTCTTGTATACAGTTGTTGATATTGTACGTTGCTGAGAAAATGACACAAAGTCTCCTAAGCATGGGTAGACTGAATTCTCTGCTTACTTGGGTTCTTATTTTCCTGGTGAATTCTGAAGGATGGAGAATCTGAATTTTTTTTTCTTTTTCTAAATATTATGACAATGTTTTTCAAGAAGAGATACAGGAGATAAAGTCTTAGTCTTGCCCAACTCTTAATTTCATGCCATAAATGAAAAAAAAATATTGAATACGTTGTGGAGAGATTTAGCACAGCCATGTCCTCTGTCAGAATCCCGCTGGTGGCCCTGATTTCAGGTCCCTCTTCAAGGGAGATCTTAAGCAAGGAAATGAGTCTTAGTGGCTATGCCTTTTCATCTCATGCTCTGCCTGGCTCTCTCTCTTTTAACTTTACTCAGTTGAACTGGAATGAGTGGGACTTCTCTGAAAGCCCATTTTCTAGTCCCTACCTGGGTTCTATTTGAATCTTATTACATTCAACGCACCCCACCCCCTGCTTCCAGTAACTTGAAAAGAAAATGACCTCAGAGGGACAGCTCCAGGCTTAAGAGATTTAGGCTCTAAAGCAGAAACTCCCTTGGAAGGCTCCTCTACTTGAAAGGCTGCAGAGGTTCCTTGGATGTATGTTAAGGGCACACATTCTCCTGTGAAAACTCAAAATGTTTATATCTTTGCTGAAATCATAAAAACACCTAGCTAGAAAATTTTCCATTAGAAGCCTGCTCCCGCTGCCTCCTTGCAGGAAGAATAAACAAACAGGACCCGAGATTGCTGTCTTGAGGACAGTAAGTATCTCCTGATGTCAAACATAATAACTATCCTACTTCCATCTGCCTAGCAGGTCCCGGGAGGCCGGTGGAACGCTTCCTACAGAAACTGCTCTTCCCTTCCCACTTCCGGGTTGCCTTCTTTCAACAAGACTGATGTGTGGAGCATGGGGACAGGATGTATTCAGACTGTGGCCTCTGGGGCACCCTGGTCTAGGCTGGGCTAGAGGTGGAGAAGACTTTGCCAAAGCCTGGCTCTGTTTCCAGATGGCCACTGCTGACAGTCCAATGCCTGGAGTTTTCCCAGTCAAGACTGCTGTCTCATTTCAACAGTAGCCGTGCTAAGGAGGAGAGAGATAAAATTTACTAAGCCTGTTGGCATTTAGTCTAAGGCTCCACCCCACAGTTTCCTGGCAACAGACAAGTGTGCCTGACTCACTATAAAAGGGGCTGCTTGCCCCCTCCTCACTCTCTCTTGCTCTCTTGCTTTTGCTCCCTTCTCTTCTTCTCTTGCTCCTGCTCCCTTATTCTCTCTCTCCCCATCCCTTCCCCTGCCCCAGCCTTTCTCTGTCTCTACTCCCTAATTCCCCTCCCCATGCTCTGAATAAACTCTATCCTCTACTATACCATCCTGAGGCTGGTACCTAACAGGGAAGGGATGCTTCAGTATGGGCCTACAGAGGAATCTCCTTCCCCCACACTATACTACACCTCCACCAAACATAGACCTTCTTCCTTATCTTTTAATAAAATACAACAAAGACTGCATTAGAAAACCCCGAGTCAATCTTACTTGTCCTCTAGTGCTGTGGCAGTCTTTGAAGATTCATATGACTCTAATTAGTTCTATTCACATGACACTTAGTGCTTTTAATATATTTGAAAAAAAAAGATGGTTGGTTTAAAAATAGTAGGTGCCAGGCTGTGGGACTTGTTCAGTGATTAGAGCACTTGCCACATAAGTATAAGGAACTGAATTAGGATCTCCATGTAGGCAACCAGTCTGTAATCCTAGTACTTAGGAGGCAGAGCCAAGGGATTACCAAAGCAAGCTGGCTATTTGAGGTCAACTGAGAGACTCTGCCTTAATGAATAAAATGAGGTGGGGTTGAAGATGACACAGACCTCTACGTAGGACCTTCACCCATGAATGCACATAGGAGGTGCATGTGTGCCTGCGCATATGTACAAACACAGATAGTGGCAGGTACCATGGAATTAAGGTGATGCTGTTTGATCACTGTGAGGATAGTGTCTGCGACCCAGAGGCAGAAGAGACAGTTTCTTCTTGGAAAAGGCAGCCCCTCCTTTCTCTGCTTGTTTAAAGAACAGGTAGAGTGTAGGCTAGCTCATAAAATTACTAGGATGCACTTTCAAGAGATGAGAAAAGACACACAAGCCAATCTTGGATGGATTAATGGGTAATAAGGTATAGGATTATGCCCCATAGAGCAGGATTATAGGTGGTAAGCTTCACACAGAAAGGTGATCCTTTAGGATCATTGGCCCCAGCTCTGAAACTAATTCCAAAAAAATAAGAAAATGAAAAGAAAGAAAAAAAGAAAGAAAGAAAGAAAGAAAGAAAGAAAGAAAGAAAGAAAAGAAAAGAAGGAAGAAAGGAAGCAAGGAAGGAAGGAAGGAAGACAATTTGCAAGTAATTTTAGATCTTTATCAAATCCCTGAGGCTGAGTCCTTGGATTCAGATTGATAAGTACACAGAGAGGCACTGGAAAGGCAATGGGCAGATGAAGTGCTGGCAGGATAGAAGGATGCTGGAGCATGAAAGCAAAGACCAGTGTGGAAGCCAGCCTAGTCACTGTCTGCTGTGGATTCCACTGTATGTCACAGCTGATATGGCAAAAGCAAGGCAAGGGCCCTCTCATCTATTCATAGAGAGGCAACAGTTTTCTCTTTCCCTTTCTCATCCCGAGCACAGCCTACTGAGAGGCATTCTGGGACAGAGCTGGCATGCCAACACTGCCTTTTCAGCTTTCATTTCTTGGTTCATCCATGGTTGGGAGAGGGGAGGGTGTCACCAGACTGTCTAACTCTTCATCCCTTGGGTTCTGTACTTACTCTGTCCTGAAATTGCTTGTGATTGTCCAGTTTATTTGTTTGGTTGAATTTCAGCTCTCATGTTATGGTTTAATCATAACAAGGGTAGGTGTCTCTTGATTGAGCATCTCGATTGTGTGTGTGTGTGTGTGTGTGTGTGTGTGTGTGCGCGCACGTGTGTGCGTGTGCGTGTGTGTGTGCGTGTGTGTGCGTGTGCCTGTGCACGCACGCACGCACGCGCGCGCGCGCACGTGTGTGTGTGTGTGTGTGTGTGTGTGTGTGTGTGTGTGTGTGTGAGAGAGAGAGAGAGAGAGAGAGAGAGGAATAATTTAATAATTCTATTCAGTCTTTGGTGTCTGGGTTTATGGCAACCATTATTTTGTCCACAATTGATTCTTTTCCCAAGAAGCCCCATTTTAACACTTTCATAAAATTCCCAAAAACAGTTTCTTCCACCCTCAAACCACCCTTCTTGACAATCAACTTTTATAATCAACATTCTGAAAAGCCACTTAGTAATTTATAGAATCAATAGTCTACCACCCCTTTCTGAAGCCATTATTTAAACATTTGCAACCCCTCCCCCTTTGTCTGCTTAACTTGTTGATATTCGACTTGGTTTCAGATAAACCTGTGGAGTAAGTATTCTGGTTAATTCTACAATGCCTGGCAACGTATCTGAACTTTTTAATATATAAAGATTATTCCATTGCTTAGCCAATATGCTTCAGCAAGAAATATCAGTGCCATTTTCAGTCTACTGAAACCAAGGGTGAATGTAGTAGTTTTGATGATGCTGTCCTGATGTTAGTGGTTATTTTACTGTAACTTTAGCATTTTCAAACAGGGTCTTTGGTCTTTTACAATTGACTGTGTCTCTTCCTCTGAGTTTCACTACTTCTGAGTGATTCCCTTATATCCTATGGAATTGTTCTAGTGAGTTCCCTTACTAATAGTAACAAATAATGGCGGTTTGTTTCCAATCCTAGAACTGAGTCATTTCTCAGCTACACTTACAAATATAATAAAGGGAATAAAGACATGAAATCTCATCAGCATTTGTTTTCTCCAAAGATGGAAGAGAATTAAAACATGAAAGGAAAATGGAAAGTATTGAAAAAAACACTCTGAATTGTTTAGCAGATGGTACCATGAACAAAGAGTACATATAAAAACTCCCTGTTGGAGCCTCCACTTCAGGGAACAGATCCATCAGAAACTTACCCCGACCCTAACAAGTGGAAAAATAAAACAGACTACAATGCATGACATGCTTTTGAACAGGTCAAGAAACAAGCTGGATTCCAAACGATATTAGCTAGCATCCCCTCAAGAACTCTTTTAAGTCTGGGGTCTCAGCCTAGTGGTAACACAACCCTTGAGCATGTACAAGGCTATATTCTCATTCCCAGTGTGTGTTGGGAGGGGTGGGGGATGGCAGAAGAGGAAAAAGGAAGGCAAAGGAATAAAGATTAGGGAAGGGCAGAATCCCAGAATAACCTAAAAAATTACAACACAATCCCAATGAATCAATGTTTAGAAATATACTTGACAAGAGACATGAAAGTCTGTTTGAAATTGCAAACACGAATGTGCAGAGTCAAACTGTAAAGGTGACAGCTTCACATCTCCATTGATGAGAAGGGAAACATGTTCAATGTTGTTCATCCACATGAACATAAAAACTGACCAACTCATTTGAAAAAAGTATATTTTGAAAAATATTTATTTACATTTGCTTTTCACTTATGAATGTTTTGCCCACATATGTTTGTGTATTACATGTGGGAATGGTGATAGCACAGGCCAGAAAAGGGCTCAGATCCCCTGAAACATGAGTTACAGTTGGTGGGACGTTGGTTGCTATGTTGATGCTGGGACTTGAACTTGGACCCTCTGGGAGAGAAGGCTATGCTCTTAAACACTGAGCTATCTCTCTAGCCCTGAAAATGAAAAACAAAATCAAAAACAATTTTGAAAAATAGAATTGAATCAGAAAGAATGGACAAAACACTAACTTTAAGGGTAATTGTTATGTTTTATTATTGGAAATGTGGTACAATGTAGAAAAACTGTTCAATGGTTAATAGCATTTGCTCTTATATAAGACATGAGCTTGACTCCCAACAACAGCATGGAGACTCATATAAATCTATAACTCAAGTCCCATAGGATCCAACACCTTGTTTTTATTTCTGTGGGCTCTTGGATACATGAGGTACACAAGGAACTGATATACCTTTTAAATATATAGATGGTTATTATAAAAATAATATGTCACTAGCAATATATCAGACAGAAAGGACACATAATAAAAACTTCTTTTAGATGGTTATTTTAAATATTAAATATTGAAGTTCTATAAAATAATCCTTCTGGTTCTGTCATCTAGTGTACCTCTTTCCTTCCCTGTGAGATTCCTATCTGCCTGCTTAATAGAAACTTTTAAAAGTAACTTTTATTCACTAGATTCAATTGTCATCTTGGAGGCTTAGTGCTGAATAAGCTCACCCTTCCTTGCTCTTTTTAACTCTGGTTGGCTGGTTCGACTCAGTTCTTCTGGCTCAAACTCCTAACCAAGACGACTGATTCAATCTTCTGTCATACGCTGACTGAAGGACTCTGCTTGGCCTCAAACTACCTCTGGCTGCACGTTCTAATCTTCTGACTCCTTCTCATTCTCTGGCTCGTTCTCTCTGGGTGTGCCTAGGGTATTCTCTCTGCAACCTCCCTCTGTAAAACTGTATGGGTAAAACCCGCATCTGAATTCCAGGAACTGAGCTGCCACCAACTGAACTGCCATGCTCAACTCCACTGCCTGCCTCCTAACGGACTCCGGAGCGCTGAGATTAAAGGCTTATAACACCACGCCTGTACTTAACCTTTCTGTACTTGGAACTTTCTCTGTAGCAGCCTGGCCTTGAACTCAGAGATCTGCTTGCCTCTGTCTCCTGGGATTAAAGGCATGTCTGTATTTCAGCCAAAGTAGTTATGTTTCTGGATTCAAATTCCCTATAGAGACTGAAATAGATAATAGGAAACTTATCCTTTCAACAGAGACCATTACAAAAAAAAAAACTGCAGCCAAACAAAAGACAGAATTCTGGAGCCCAGTCTCAATGTATACATGTACAAAACACCCCTATACCCAAGGCCCAGGAAACATTCTAGAAGAGGGGAAAGAAAGATCATAAAACCCCGATGATCAGGAATTTTGCATTCAGATTGTCTCTTAGGGATGTCAGAAGCTATACCTATAGAGACTCATCAAAATGACTGATTTAATATAAGTTAAATTAGGACCACAACAATAGATATAATTAAATGAACTAGGTAAGACCATAGGGCCTGACTCCCATGTAAAGAACTACAACTAACCAATGAATGCTAAGACTGGAAGAAATAGTCTTCTCCAGGGAAGAGAATGCCTTTCATTTTGCCTTTGTAATGTTTCTCATCTCTCTGACAACAATATCTTGAAAGAACACCTTAAAAGATGCAGATTTCCTTTGGAACCTGGGTTCAGTTCATCGTGTCCGTGGCACGGCAATAAGACCATGGAAACAAACCTGCATCTGTCCATGCCTTGGATGATCAGGAATCAGATGATACAGGAAGGAGTCAGGAGCAAATAAAAAACAATATGCCTTCCCTAGTAAACCAGTTAGAACCCACCTTCCGCCGGGCGGTTGTGGCGCACGCCTTTAATCCCAGCATTTGGGAGGCGGAGGCAGGAGAATTTCTGAGTTCGAGGCCAGCCTGGTCTACAAAGTGAGTTCCAGGACAGCCAGGGCTACACAGAGAAACCCTGTCTGGAAAAACCAAAAAAAAAAAAAAAAAAGAACCCACCTTCCAAAGATCTCACCTTCCAAAACAGTGCAGCTTGCTGGGATCTAACTATTCAAAAATAGGTGTCTATGGAACACTTGAATTCAGACTAGAACATGGGGAAATCTTGAAACTTTGTTTCTGCCCAACCTAAAACCTGCGTTTCTTAAAATGAATTTTCCATAATTTCTCAGGAAATTGGTTGAACTTTCCACTTCTGGCTTGAAACTCTTTCACAGTTTCTAAGACAGTTTTTCTGTTTCCCTTATCCATCGCAGACTTCTCTTTTCCCATCTCATTTCATTTTGTCTCATCGTGTCACCCATCCTTTCCCTACGTTTCCTACATGCGAATGCTTAGCTATGTACCGCACAGCAGATCTACACAATTCTCCTCCAACTACATGTAATCTCTTGCTCCTGTGTTTTGAGAAGTAATAGATTAATAGAAGGTGGAAGAATAGTTGACAGAGAGACTCCATCTCTACCGCTATGGGGATGTTTGTCACCTATCCTAGGAAGAGACTTTTTTAGTTGTTGTACAGCTGCCTTTGAGTCATGAATACTCTTGTAAGTAACCTCTCATCTCTGCTCTGCCACTAAACCAAATTAAACCATGGATTCCCCAAATTGTGCTTTAGTTGAATCCTATTTGGTTGTCATAGATAACCTGTCTGAGGTGAGCTTTCACATTTCTCCGGAATATTACCATATTCACCTTTAGAATGCCCACAAATTGATTTTCTGTCTATTGAGTTAATGTTATCATTTTGTCTTGACTAACGAGCCAATAATTTTCTCAATTTCCAAAGTTAGAAGGTAAAGTCCATCTATTTTTAATCAGAGGTGTGGCTCAGCAACAAGAAGTCACATTATTTTAAAGATTTCCTTCTCTCATAAGCTATCAAATAACAATGACTCCTCAACTAGTGATGGAAATTTTTGTCCCTTTTCCCCATATTTGCTGGGATTTTGTGCACCTTGACTTTGTAGAGATCTTGTAATAGTTACTGTGAGTTGGTAAGTTCAACTGCCCTACTGTTCCCAAAACAACAACAAAATAAAATAAACAATAACAAAACAAACCAGCCTCCTTGTTGGTAACCATCACTCTGACTCCGCCGCAGGTGCGTACATCAGGACCTTATTGGAGTCCAAAAAATACAATGTAGTAAGTAAGCTATATAAAAGTACATTTGACAATATAAATGAAGCACATCTCTTTATATTGAGGTGGGAAAAATACAAAAAAAAAAAAGAAGTGACATGTGACCTAGCCATTAAAGATTGTGAGGTCTGAATTGGAAAGATGGCTCAGCAGTTAAGAGTGCTTCCTGCTGAGGACCTGAGTTCAGCTGCATTAGCCCATGCTGAGTGCCTCATAGCCTTTGCTACCTGCAGCTCCAGGGAATATGATGTCCTCTTCTAACCTCCACAACACTGTACTCATCTCCATATGCACACCTGGAGACACATACGCACACAACTTAAAAATAATAAAAATAAAGCACATTTTAAAAAGCCCATGTAATGGTTAAGAAAAAAAAAGTGATTAAACAGAAAGACTGATGTGTAAAGACTCAGAGACATCACAGCACCAGCGTCAGCTCAGTGAGACTCAGTTCAGTATTTCCTAAATATTCTTCTATTCCAATGGCACTAACCACTTTTTCTCTGTTCTTGTGGGTCTGCATACAAACCTCTTGTATGCCCTTCATTCTATTTTACGTTGGTTTCCATCTCCTTGTGCAAACGTTCATGAGTGGGTTGTTTTTGTATGTTTAGAGATTTGGTTATCAACTATTGTGAATCAAGAATAACCTGGTATTTTGGTTGCAGTACTGTGTGTACTTTCAGTTGTAAGAATCCCTATCTGAGGAATAGTCATGCAGCATCTCTGCCTACATACATACACCTCCTGCTTTCAGTTCTTTTATCTACTTCCTTGTCCTATATTCACAAATTCTAATATTTTTATAAAATTGACTTTTTGTGGCTTGGAATGGGGACAACTTAGACATTTTTAATTTATTTTATGGAAATATAGTATGCCGTTCTTCTGCTGTGTTCTGTTCATTATTATGCAACTACTAGTGGTCTTCCAGTGTTGGTTATTGTTTAGAGTACTTCAGGTTATTTATTTTTGTTTGTTTGTCTTTATTTGTTTTAACATACAGTGATTTCTATCTTTTCATTCATTATTGAGTTAAGATTCACATTTTGAAGGGGGCCTGAACATTGGTGGATATATATTTATGTAAATGTATATATGCTTGTATATGCATATCCACGTATATGTGATAGGTGTAACATATAGATAAGTCTGCATGAGTCTATTCAAAAACTCAGGTTAGATGTCACTGGCACACATTGTTTCAAAGGTGAGGACATAAGGTGAAGGGTCCCTGACATAGTGAGAACCTGGCCACATGATTTGAGGCAGGGTTGAAGAGTGGCCCTCTGGTATCTCACCAGAAACCTTGCTTTATCCCTCCTTCACTGTCTCTGGTGAACCAATTCTATCCTGCTTTGAAACTAGATTATGGAATTCTCCTCACTTCTGTGATCCTTAGAGATATGGTATTTAAGTAAAAGAAGATAACACTCTATGACATTTTTTGGTGACTGTAATATCCCTTTTTCAGCTTAATGGAATATTTTGCAAAACCGGTCTGTGTGCAAAGCCCAGAGTGGAGGTATTCTGAGGTTAAATCTACTTTTAAAAGAAAATTGCAAAGGTAGAAACCTATAGGGAAACTCTGCTAGAAGCAAAGACCTTGCACAAAGTTCTAAGTGTTGCATGGCTTTGCAGAGCGTCAGCCAGAACAACTGGGCTGCCCTTGATGCCACAGTGGACCGACTCTACTGAAGGCAAGTGCAAATAATGAGAGCAGATGAGAACAGGGACAGTGGACTGAGTTCCCCTCCTCCAAACTGTTTTATTTCATTATCATTATTTTAATTTTAAACTAAGATAGAATTATGAACTGCATGTCTCAGGCCATGAATATGGAAATGAGAGCACAGCTTGAAGAAGTTGGTTCCCTCCTTCGATCACCTGGCTGGGGCTCTGCTATCAAACTCAGGGCCTCAGACTTGGTGGCAAGTATCTGCATTTACTCAGCGTTCCAGGCTTTCTATCTTTTTAAAACCTTAAAAGGAGGCTTATTTGTGTTTATTTGTGTGGAGGTGTGCGTACAGGCATGTGTGCATACCACAGCACATATGTATAGGTTAGAGTATAACTTGTGGGGTTTCTGACTCTCCTTTATCCACATGGCTCCCCAGGATCAAAATCAGGTCATCAGTCTTGGACACAATTGCCTTTTCTTTCCTCTTCCCTCTTCCTCCTCCTCTTCTCTTTCTTCCTTCCCAACACACCCCCTTTTTAGTCTGTTTGTTTATTATATGTACCTTGAATGCAAAATTACCATGGAATCTCATTGTTTGATCTGTGAGAAGGTGGGCAAGCCAGATTTTATTTTTCTCTAAACCTTACTGAGTTATACCTGGCATTCCTGTCCCTTTACCTTCTTGGTACATTTCCTAGCATATCTTAATTCCCAAGGATTCTTTTTCTTATTTTTTTCTTGTCTTTTCTTCTGTAGAGGTCATTGCTAAATGCCTCAAGAGCTCACAGTTTCTCAATATTATTTCCTCTCTGGTGCACAGTGGTGAAGAATGCTTCTTTTAAGTTCTTCCTTTACAAGAAAAGCTGGAAATTGTAAAATATCCTGTGGTCTTCCCCCCCCCTCAACAGAAGAAGATATCCTCTCAGAGTAGTAGGAAGTGACCTGCTGCACTTTATATGAGCTGTAGTCTCACAGACACTGAAAGAAAGCGAAGAAGGACCAAGCAGAGAGAAAAACAGTTATGGAAAACATATACACACAAGACCTAATAATATTTGACTTAGGATATTGTAATTATTGTACTTAAGCATAAATATATTTGTGGACATTATATGGCAAAGAATAACTTAAAATAAAATATTCAAGTCAAGTTCTGGACATTTCTTCAGCTAGCTATTCAAGGGTGTCTGACCACACACAGGAACTCCACTTCTCATGTAGACTGAAAGAGACAGACCTACAATGCATTAAGGAGCCCAGTTAACATAGTACACAGGGTTAGAGGTAGAAAATCCTAAGAGAATGGGGATTGGATCTAAGGGGAGACAAAAATAATTACCTCCAAAGACAGGAGAGAGGGTTCACTAGAAGGAAAGTTATCAGTTTCCACCAGTTCTAGTTAAGAGCACAGCTTGTACAAATGTGCTATTAGAAAGAAAACTTACCTTCACAAAATGAAGGACTTTGGGAAAATTTTCAAGTATTTTTTTTAAAATAATATTGAATATTTTACTTTTTGTGTATGTGTGTGAATGTGTGCATGCCAAGGTGCATTCAGAAAACAGAGGACAGTTGAAAGAGGCAGTTTTCTCTATTGAGTGTGTGTGTGTGTCTGTGTGTGTGACTGTGTGCATGCCACAGTACATTTGGAGGCCATAGGGGAACTGATAGAGGCAGATCTCTACTCAAGTTCTTATAATGATGAAACAACTATCCTCACCTTAAACACAGCACCTTGGTAGCATGGTGGGTCCATCCTTGTTCCCTTTGCAATCCAGTTATTCACAAATAAATAGCATTCATCTTTCAACCCCACCTGCCCACAATTTGAGTCCCAATCCTCATTCTTTTGGGCTCATGCTATATAATTTGTTATTGTTCGTACTGTGCTTTTCTTCTCTAAATGTCTTTTTAAAACAAGTTTATTTTTATTAATCCTTAGAGAAGTCTGTATAACATTTCTTGATCACACGCATACTCCCACTCCTTCCCTCTACTTCTTTCAGAACTATGCTCCCTACCACTTGGAGTATCCTGTCTCTTGCAATGTCTCCATCACCTCCTCTATCAGGTTCCTTGAGCATTATGTGCTAAGAGTCTGTATCTGCGTGTAAATAAGTGGACTCTCCTCTGAAATCTTGTTATACTTCTTTCAAGCATACCCACAAAATGCTAATGTTTCCCTTCTTGAATTTCTTTCTGTTATGTAGACCTTTACATCCAAACATTCTGTCTTCCACTGAAATCTAGTGACATTTTAATTTAATTTAAAGTCCATTTTATTCCTTTTCAGTTAATGGTACATTGTTTTTCTTGCCCAATTGTGTTTAACACTTATGTATTCTCACAAATATATTGACCTTTTACAGGTAACTATCTTTGTTTCAAATTACTTTAATTTCCCACTTCTTATTTTCTCAATTTTTGAAATTTTAAATCATTCTTTGAAAATTTCACAAAATGTGTTTTGTTTATCTACACCTCCTTTATAACTCCTGCCACATCCAATCCCCTTCTACACCCAACCAACTCTGTGTTCTCTTTCAAAAACACATCAAGAACAATTTAAGCTCCCGATATACTCTTGGGTTTGTAGATTTCCACTGGAGCATGATTGACTTACCAGAGACCACAACCTTAAAGAAAACTCTCTGTCTGTCTGTCTCTTTGTCTATCTGTTTGTCTGTCTGTCTCTTTGTCTGTCTGTTTGTCTGCCTGTCTCTTCTACTTCCTCACTCTCTTTCTCCCCCTCCATCCCTTCTAGCACATATCCCTTCCAACTACCAATAAGTCCTAAGCTAGATGTGACACATTATGCCCACTTCCACTTCCATATGCTCTTTGTTGGGATTTTATATGGCCTGAGCTTGCACAGCTCTTAGGCACCCTGTCGTAATCACCATGAGTTCAAATTTGTAACTGCCTCCTTGAGTGCAGACAACTGTTTCCCTGAAGTCACTCACCTACCTATGAACCTTACAGTCTCTATCCTTCCTGAGTTCCTGGACCTTGGGAGGAGGGGTGTGATCTAGATGTCCCATTTAGAGCTGAGCATTCTGCAGTCCCTTAGTCTTTACACCTTGATGGGTTGTGGGTTATTTGTGCTAACTTCAATATATTGTAAAAAGAAGCTTCTCTGAGGAGGAATAAAATATACACCAGCCTCAGGGTATAACAATAAGTCAGCAGAAGTCTGTTTAATAGAATGTATATTTAGCAGACTCTTGGCCAGATCTCCCTTAGAACCTATGACAGGAGTAGTCACAGGTTCTTGGCCCTAGTAATAGTGTCAGATATGAGATTCATCTTATGTTGGCAAGCCTTAATGCTAATTGGAAATTGGTTGGGTAGTTTTTTAAGTCATATATATGTATATGTACATATATAAATATAGTCTCATATATATGTATATATGAGAAATTTGTGGGTCTATAGACTATAAAATTTTAACCATTTATCTATATTTTAATCATTCAAGGAATATATATATATATACATCTTTCTCAGAAAATGGGTGAGAATTTTGTACGTTTATATTTTGCATTGCTTGAGAGCCTACATTTAGTTATTTGTTAGTAACAGGCACATTGGTATACCTAGTAAAACTTAAAAATAAAATCAATTCATTAATGATGAAATAGATGTATACAATAATTCAGATACAGTGATTCATAAAGCTGACTTGAGAGATTTTCTTAAATAGAATAATTTCTACTCTATAATTCCATAATCACAACCTGTAACTCTATTGAGTAATTATATTCATTTCTTAAATAAGGGAAACAAGATTCAGATATAATTTTGTGAAGAAATGCTTCTAAGAAGGTCCTTCACATGGTTGTGTTCCAGACAGGAGGCTTTCTGCCTACACTGAATACACTACTGTCTCACAAGAAGAATGTTTTGAAAATAGAAGGGAAAACTACTCAGATTATTTGTATCCCTAATTTTTAAAAGATTGCTAGCAAAATACTATTTTAATTTAACAAGTAATTCATGTCAGTGGAGTATAGAACATACATTTTGTGTTGCATAAATTAGCCAGCTGGAGAAAGCAAGCACAGAGAGATTGCTGGTTGGATCCTCCACAGCGCGAAGTGTCCTAGCTCTGAAATAATGCAACATTGACTCAGCTGTTCCGAAGCAAATTTCTAGAAAACTCTGTGAATGACACACACCAATTGATTGCTGTTGGAAAAATAGCCTTCTTTAGGGCTTTATAATTTTAATTTCCTAAATGGCATTTTTCCCAACAAATAGGTTTTCTCACCCAAAGCAGTAAAACATGGGATTTGTTGGTTTCCAGGGAAACTGAAGAAAAAAATAAAAAGGTAGATTCATCCTGAAATCAAAGCTCTGTCAGAAATTAATACAAAATAGGAAAGATAAGGAAGTCACCATTTAATTAGATTCATTGCTGTGCCTCCATTAGACGTTGTAATTATAAATTTGTAAGGTTTTGCGTGATAATGGCAAAGTCCTTTTATATTTTAAATTATTACCACCAACTTACTTTATATAATATCATTTGATGAGATCTTATTTCAGACTTTATCTTGAAAACCCATTTTAGATAAGGATTTTCTTTTTGAAGGGTACCACTCCAAGATCCAACAAAAAATGGAAAACACTAAATTGGAGAAATGGACGTGATTACCCATCCTGGTTTCTGTTTCCACTTACTTGAACTCCAAACCATCTTTGCAAGTGATGTAGAACTGTCTGAAGCACACTCGTAGGAAAGACTCGTGAAAAAAATAATTGAAGAGTAAACTTTCTGCCGAGGTCAAATGGATAAACTGCCTTTGTGCTTTTCCATAGCTTGATATTGCCAGGTGGAATACTTGTCCCTTAAGACAGTGGCCTTGGACCAGATTCTGAAGCAGTGGGGTTTTTTGAAATTGATTTATATTTTCCCTTCCACAGACAGTTACCCTGGCACAGATGGCTTCTTTGAGTGAAAAGCCCAGCCTTTTCCATCATACTTTGCCACTATAAAATTCTATCAGCTGTACTCTTTCTGTTCAGCGCACATCCAAGCAATGGGTCAGAAATTTTAGAGTGAAATTTAATTTGGGCACTTGATGCTTGTATGATTGAGGACTTTCAGGGTCGCTCTGTATTTTGACTGTAAAAACCTGAAGCAATCACCTCTCCTTTCTATCTCTATTTCTACCAAAGACTGATATCTTATTGATGTTAATAAGGAAAACACACAACTTAGGAAAAAATGAAATGTCATATCTGTCTCCCTTCCTTAGACTTCAAAGAAAGCTTTTATTCTGGATGTCTATGTGCCACACATACTGGTAATACTCCCAATTAAAGAGGAGATTGGGTAGAAACCCCATATTTATTGGGAAAAAAAGTATCTCTATTAAAATTCATAATAAACACCAAGCAAGATATGTATCAAGTACTAGATTTTTGTGGGAAAATGTTGACATTTGGGAAAAAGTAACATGGTCTCATAAATAACATTGTCATGTAAACAACTACTTTCTCTCTCCGGCGTCATGGATTTGAAGCCCCTGCTATGCTTTGAACAGGTCTCACAAAAGTTCAATATGTTAAGGGCCTGGTCCACAGGGATGCAGTAATGAGAGTGGTTGCGGTCCTTTAAGAGGTATTTAGATTATTGGGTGTATGTTTTCCAAAAACAATGTAGGACCCCATAACCCGTTTTCTACATGAGGTTCCTGGCTCACAATGTAAATGGTTTGTTTCCATGGAGCACTTCCTGCCTCTGACATCTTAGCACTCATTATGGGTCCAAGAACTTCCAGAGCTGCCTACCTAATCTTGGATTTCAACCTCCCATAGGGAAATAGATGAACCTTTTATCTTTGAGTTAATTGCCATTCACATTTTGGTTTAGTCACTGGAAGCTGTCTAACACAGCCTCACTTTATAGATTGGCAAAATAAGAATTAAAGAGTGGAAGCAACTTGTTGCAAAGAACCCCACGAGTGTGTAGGAGAGTATATAGAATCCTTGGTCCAATGGTCTCTACTCCAACATTACACATTCACTCCTTACAAATGATATAAAAAGGAAGGGAATGAGCCTAATCTGTAGAGGATAAAAGATGAGTTGGTGTGTTGTTCGGTACCATTAGCAAGGTAGAAAATATAGGACAATAGGCACTCTTAAGATGACACTCCCGGAGGATCCGGCTATACCACTCCTGGGCATATACCCAGAGGCTTTACCTGCATGCAATAAGGACACATGCTCCACTATGTTCATAGCAGCCTTATTTATAATAGCCAGAAGCTGGAAAGAACCCAGATGTCCCTCAACGGAGGAATGGATTCAAAAGATGTGGTATATCTACACAATAGAATACTACTCTGCAATTAAAAACAATGAATTCACGAAATTCCAAGGCAAATGGTCAGAACTTGAAAATATCATCCTTAGTGAGGTAACCCAATCACAAAAGAACACACATGGTATGCAGTCACTGATAAGGGGATATTAACCTAGAATCTAGGAATACCCTAGACACAATTCACATATCAATAGATTTCTAAGAAGATGGAAGGAGAGACCCTGGTCCTGGAAAGACTGGATGTAGAGGAATGCCAGGACAGAAAACGAGAGGGGGTTGAATGGAGAAAAGAGGGAGGGAAGGGGGCTTATGGGACTTTCGGGGATGGAGGAAACAGGAAAGGGGAAATGATTTGGAATGTAAATAAAAAAACTTAGAAAATAATAAAAAAAAGATATAACAGGGAAAACTATAGTGATAAAGGCATGATCCCATTCCATGGAGCTGAGCAGAACCCCAAGCAATCAGAGCAAAGCACAAGAAACTATTCAATTCTGTGAGCATGTTTTGCCAGAGGACCAAACAATGTGACAGTCTCCATGACTCAGTATGTCACTCCTCTTTGTCCTAACTGTAAGTGATACAAGTATCTCTACAATTTGAAATCTTCAATGCATTGCAGATGAGCTATTGCTTTGCCATGTGGGTTGACTTTGTGTAGAGGACATAACGTTATTAGATTCAGAAAAGACTTGACTTTTAAAAGTAGAAGACTGTGCAACAAGGTAAGGGTAAGCATATCCATGTTGTAGCTTTCGACTAAATACATCCCCCTTCCCCAATGCATGGGTAGCCAGCATATGAAGGTGTTGAAGAGTCATGACTCAGATCCACTTGAGCTAATCCCTTATTATTTATTGAGAATTAGTGTCTCCATTAACTCCAAAGATACACAGACATCCAAACTAGTCTCTACCTGTAAATGTTAGTTAAGCAGAAACAAAATAATTGTGAGCAACAAACAAGAAACAATGAATGCAGCCAGTTCCTTGGGGCATGCATCCACAGTCAGGAAGGTGATTTTATTATAAGTAGATGGGATTATTAAACCAGATCACATCCATGGTTTGTTCTAATCACTGTGCTTGCTTGTTAGTTTTATAGTCCCTTGGTGTGTATTTTAAGAATCTCTGTATTTCTCTTTTCCCATCTTCTAAGAACAGTAATAAATCTGATTTTTCATTAGTATCTTCCCTCAAGGAACAATATGTGTGTTTTGTTTGGTTGTTTGCTGAATCTTTTGTAAAATATATTAAGAGTGCCCTTTTAATAAGTTAGTCATAAAACATTAAGAACTGGAGAAACTAGAACAATTTGAAAACTTCAAAATCATCATGACTTTCTACTAGGGAAATTAATATTCTTTCCAGATCTTTGTTACAAATAGTAGATATAATATTGTGTATATGTATATAAAATGTATATGTAATATACTGTATATATTTTAAAATGTATTCTTATATTGCTTGTTTTCTCAGCTAACCCTTGATTCATTAATTAATTTTAAGACATGTCTCATTAGTGATAAACAAGCATTAATGTCAAGTACACTCACATTATTCAGACTATCCTTGGATTTATGATAAACTGTGAATTGGAGTGGATTGAGGTCTACTTGAAAAGTAGACAGTTTAGTCACTCAGATTTCTCCATCTCTCACAAAAGTTATTAAATGAAGCTCTCCAATGTGAATCATTTTTCCATTAAAGATAATTTGTGTTCTATTTATTTTGATGACCTGGAAACTTCTTTATTCAGGCCATTGATAATTAAAAATGTCACACAGGCTAATGAGATGGCTCAGTTGCCATGTGTGCTCAACAACAAACCCAATGATATGAGTGGATCCTGGAGCCCACATGGTAAAGGAAAGAACTGACTCCTGTAATTTGTACACACACACACACACACACACACACACACACACACACACGTCCATACACCAATGCACGTGCGCACGCACATAGAGGTACACATACACTAAATATAAAAATCATATTACAAAGTCTTTGACAATAATGTCAGTTAAAAGTATATGTGGCCCACAGACAATGTTTATCATAGATTAAATAAAATTGTGAGATGTCACTTATAACTCTTTAAATATATATTATATATGGCAAGAAAAAGGTGACATGCTAGTCTCATCACCATGTACATTTTATTGTCATTAATTTTATTAGTAGTTCTATGATATATAATGCATCCTAAATGGCAAAATTACAGCAAATAAAAATATGTGCTTTTGAGATTTAAGTCGCTTCAGAAGAAACTCACTGAAATGTTCAGCTAACTGTTCCTCTGTCCTACCCTGGGGTTTCTCTTCCTCATTTGTACAGAATGTTCCTTATAGATGCTGAGAATATCACCCCACTGATCCACCCAGGCAACAAGGCTGTGCTTTTGCTAGACTTTTGTAAACATCATTTCATCTTGTTTTTGTAGTCTCTCTGAAGTAATAGGTTTATTCTCAGAAGTTATGTAGGCAGTAGATACATTTATTCCCTCAAGATTAATATATTAAAAGCTTGTTTTATGATTGTCTCATTATTGTATTTGATGTGCATGAGCATTTTGCCTATATGTATGCCTGTGTACCATGTGGGTGGCTGTTCTGTACAGAGGTTAGAAGATAGATTGGATACTGTGCATCTGCCCTTACAGAGAGCTGTGAGCCACCGTGTAGGTGCTGAGAACTGAAGCCATATTGTCTAAAATAGCAGTAATTGTACTTAACCACTGAACAAAATATTTATTTTCATCATTTCTTAATATGTATAAATGTGTGCATGTATGTGTACTTCTATTCACATGAGTGCAGCTGTCAAAGGTTTTGTGTCTTCTGGATCTAGAACTGCAAGAGGTTGTGGTCTATCTGACATGGGTGCTGGGTACCAAACTTGAGTCCTTGACAGAGCAATATTAAGGGTTGACAGCAGAGCCATCTCTCCGGGTCTCAGTCATTCACTTCTTAACAACCTGTCTCTCCTGTGGACATGCAATTTCCAAAAAGAACATTACAAACACTCATTTGTTTCATTCACTGTAACTCCCAGAACCTAACAAATCCAGCACTTGAGATCAATAGAATAACACAACCACAGTCCTGTCAGGTTACAATAATCAGTGTCAATAATTTTGTAGCACATTGCTTCATATAAACAATTAGCAACTTAAACGATGAAAGATAATTTAGAGCCTGCTATCCTTAAGAGGGACCTATAATACAATTTACATACAATTATCAATTATATTGACATTTTCTTAATAATTATATCCTAGGCTTCAATTAACATAGACATCATCGTGTATAAACAGTTGCCTGCCTTTTAGATCTTTATCTTTTAATCTTTTGCATTAAAATCCAAACTACTTGGTCATTTATTCAAAGCATTTTAAAACAAACTTTATTATGTTTGTTTAATGGATGGAAGTTTTAGAGTACAGATAGTCAAGAGCTTGTCGTAGTTCAATAATCGGACTTGGGGCTGGAGAGATGGTTTAGTGGCTAAGAGCACTGGTTGCTCTTCCAGGGGACTAGAGTTATATTTCCAGCACCCACACTGCAGCTCTGAACAAACTGTAGATCTATTTGTAAGTTATCTGACACCCTCCTCCAGCCTCTGCAAGTATCGGGTACACACATGGTACACAGACACACAGACAGGCAAAATATCAAATATACATAAAATAAAAATAAAGGCACACTAAAAAGAAAATTTATTCATCATTCACATGGTCAGATTTTTGCTCTGTTCTTTGAAGCAAGGAGAGAGTAAATCTATTCAAAGAGCATAAATTCTAAGTACAGTATAAATAGATCTTTGCTGACTACTAGATCTTTAGACATGGCCATCCTAAATATCTTCTACTTTACATCTTCTGACCCACTTACCCAGCTCCTTCCTGCCTCTGCCTATTCTGCAACACTTGGCAATTAGATATTTGAAGAGCAAGACAGACATGATTCCTAGGCTTTTGGAATTAAGCAGGGGGAGAGGGGAGGGGGAGGAGTTTCAGCATCTGTCAATCAGCATTAAGACAAGGGGAAGTCCTGTAGAGAGTCCTCATCAGGTGACAGCCATTGCTGCTCTTGCAGAGGATCCAGGTTCAGGTCCCAGCACCCATGTGACAGCTCACAATTGCTCATAACTCCAGTTCCATTGGGTCGTAACCCTCATTTGACCTCTGTAGGTATCAGGCACAAATGTGGCAGACATACATTAGTGAGGAGAGAAGTAAAAGGATATACACGGAGCCCTAGAAACAGAAGGATAAAAGTCATGACAGGCCCTGAATGCAGCCTGGAATTTGGGCATCTGGGCATCCAACATAAATAAAAAGAAGGCTTTACCTATCTTTGCATGTAGCTCTCCATTCGAGTGTTTATTTGTGTATTCAGAAGAATGTTTGTAAAATAACTGGTGTAGCCTAAGTTGCTTCGCAAGATGAAATCAGTGTTCAGACATGATACTGACTTTGCATGTTTTAAGCTATATAAGAGATCTTTTCTCTTTTTATACTTAGCTTTTGTAAAGCAGGACAAACTGACTTTGCATAATAGTGACAAACAATATAATCTCTTAAGTTTTCTTTTAAAAAAAAGTGTTTGCTTTTCCTGGTTTTTATTTACTGATCAAGCATTTTCAATAGCTTCTCTGAGGCATATTTTCCCAATGATTCAAATCTTTCAGAAGATTTAAATCGGATGCTTTGCCATTCCTTCAGTGATGCTTAACATGCATTTTTTTTCCAATTAGATTAAGAGCCCTACAAGGGCAGTTTGCTGCAATGCAATTTAACTAATAATTATCAAATTCCTACTTCATAAATGAAATCATTCAAAATGCTGACTAAGGAGAAAGTTTAAAAACACACAGTCTGCTCTCAGGGGATCCAGAACAAAAATCACAGGAACTTGGACAAAGGACCAACAATAGAAGAAAAGCTTTCTACTGTCCATTTTTTTACACGCCATGGAAAAGAAATGAAAAGGAAATCATAAAATCAAAAAAAGGACACATAGGACAAGGGAGGATTTTAAAATGGCAAGGGAGTTTGGGAAATATGTATGGATCCTATGGTTGTTGATAAAGTCTGAGAAAATGGTAAAAGGACAAGATAGGGGAAGACAGGTGGGTAGAGGTAGCATGATGGAAGGATACAGAGGCCATGTTCAATAAAACAGAACCAATGAGGCCTACTGTGTTTGGATGGATTTATTGATCTTATGTGCCAATGATTAGATGAACAGTAAGGAGGACATATGGTGGCTCAGCAGGTAGGAGCAAGCACTGATCTTGCAAAGCACCTTCAAATTCCCCAGCACCCACATTGGGTGGCTCACAGCTGCCTGTAACTCCAGCTCCAGGGAAACCATTCCCTCTTCTGGACTTCAAGAACACATTGTCTCATACATGCACATATCCACACACAGGCACATTTAGAGGATGATTTTTTAAAAAAAGACACTTTAATAAGGACAGTATAGGGACTAGACAGTATAGAGACTGTCCTGGGTGCTGAATAGTTGACCTCTAAAAGGTAGGAGAAGTAGGAGGGAGACTGTCGTACACAGTCAAAAGTCAACAGGTTTCATAGCTGTTATAACAATTGTATAAACATTTCAAAGAACACAGGTGGACCATCAAGTCATCATTTCCAAATGCATGGTATGTTCATTTGTGTCACATAAGGACATAGTAAGCCCTTACCAATACCAGTCATCCATCATCCTCTTAATAACCTTTGTCCTCAGTCATGAAGTAGATCCTTCGATATTTCTTTCACTTGAACTTACTAAGGATTAGGATATTAATTATAAATTTACAAGTCTTTCACACAGATTCTATTGAAAATTGACTTGACTCATATTTAGAATTATTTTTTTGATTTTATTTTACATGGACGGGTGTTTTGCTTGCATGCATGTCCATGATATGCATGCTTCTTGCCCAGGGAGTCCAGAAAAGAGTATAACATCTTCTGAAATTGGAGTTAATTTAATTGGTTGTGAGCCACTCTGTGGGATCTGATAATCAAACCTGCAGCCTCAGCAAGAGCAGTGATTGCTTGTAACTTCCTAGCCACTTCTCCCTATAGTTCAGTCTACATTTTAATTGGGTTGTCTACTATAATACTACCTACTGGGTTGAATTCTTCACATGTATTGCAAAGCAAGGCCTTCTCAGATGTCTGAATTGTAAATCCCCTCTCTCATTCTGTGTACTGACTCTTCATTTTATTAAATATTTCATTGACTGAGCGCAAACATTTTAGTTTGATACAATTTTATGTTTCTATTGATTTTGTTGCATATAGCTTGGGAATTACATCGTCAAATAAAAAGAAAAACCCACTTCTCAGTACAAAATGTATGGAAACTTTAATCCTGTGTTTTCATCTGGGAGTTTACATTCCAGGAACCTCTATTTGAGTCTCCAATCCAGTTTGAGCTGATTATTTAAAAAATATGATATGAGGCATATCCTTGGACACAATGTTTTCTCAGTACTATTTTATTGAAGAAGATATCTTTTAACCATTGTATGATCTTTATGCTATGTTTTTAAAAATAATGAATTTTTTGTAAAGGTATGGATGTACCAATGGCTCTAAGCAGTTCCATTTGTTAAGAGTCTTCTATTCTGCCATTTTTCTGCTGTGTCCAATACAATAGCATTATGAAATATTTTAAAGCAGGGCAGTTTGGTGACTCCCAGATTATTCTTTTATTAAAAATGATTTCCACTACTTGAAGTCTATCATAGTTTGATCTAAACTTAAAAGATTTACTGTGAGAAATGGCACACAGGAGTTTTCATATAGATTATACAGAATCTATACATAGACTGTTTTGTATAATATAGACATTTTCACAGAAGTTTACAGTTACTGTATGGATATGAGATGACTTTTCATTGTTTGTATTATCACCAGTTTTAATCTGTGTTTCTTTCATTTTGTATGTATTGATCTTTCACTTCTGTAGCTAAATCTTTACCTTAGAAAAACCACCATAAGACACAACATGGAGGTGCCTTAAAATCCAACTAGAACTATCAGATCAGAGTCCTGATGTGGGTCTCTGGAGATGACCCTAGCTGAGACACCTAGCAGTGGGAGATATGGAAACTGAAGTGGCCATCTCCTGTAGCCAGGCAGGACTCTCAGTGGCAGGATAAGGACTCCAGCCTACTCATAAAATCTTTGACCCAGATTGGGTGTTCTCTATCTGTCTCTGTCTTGTTCCTTTGAGGTAGGATTTCTTCTGGAACCTATAGCTGCCCTTCTTCCACTAGGCCTGCAGCTATCATCTAATCTCTGTCTCCCACAGCACTAGAGTTACTGGAACCCACAGGCCATATGTAGCTTGTAAAGTGGGTATTGAGATCTGAACTCTGCTCCTCCTGGTTTTCTGCTATTCCAGTTTACATCTCTGAGGCTATGATATGATAGAACATCTGATCAAAGGAAATTTGGAGAGGAAAAGGTTTATTTGGTTTATACTTCCAGGTAACAATTCATCATTGAGGCTGGTCTCAGCAGGACCTCAGAGCAAGAATGGAGAGACAGAAATCATGGAAGCATGTTTCCAGCTGGTTAACTCTCCGACTTCCTACTAAGCTGGTAATCAGCCATCTTCTTTATAGCCCAGGACCATTTGCCTAGGAATAGTGCCATCCACAGTGGGTTGAACCTTCTACATCTAATCAAGAAAGTGCCTGACAACCATGCCCAGAGCTCAGTTTGATGAAAGCAATTCTTCAAGTTAGTCTCCCTCTTCCGAGGTGAGATGGTTGTTTCAAATTTACAATAAAACTAAGGTCTGAACCAAGCATCATTAACTACTGAGTTCTCTCTCCGGCTTTGAAGAGTTAAAAATTTAAAAGCCGACCTTGCCAGCAGGTAGGCAGATCGAGCGTGTGATGAAAATTAAGCACTGATTCATCTAATTTTGAACTCTCCCACTGTTTAGTGGCACCATTCGCAAAAGGAGGAGGCAGTGGGTTTGCCAACCAGACATCTGGTGCATTGACAGTGTGTGGTTACCTCCAAGGTACGGCAGGGCAGTGTGATCTGACACAGTACCTGGGGACTAACCAGAACAGGATTTCTTAAAGTGGAGATGGGGTCGTGGTTAACTTCAAACCTGTACCTGTGAAAACTGCCATTGTGTTTGGTCATTTAGAAATCCAGTCAACACACATTGAAACCCTAGGACCAAAATAGTACCTTATGAGAGGCTGTCGTGACTAAATGCCAATCATTACCTGATCTGATTAGAATTGTATGCCCAAATAGAGAAAAGCATTAAATCTCCTTTGGAAAGGATGTTAGACAGACTGATTCACCCTGACTTCTTGATTCTGTCTATGAAATCACATAACATAATGACAGACCTGCCCCCTCCCATCATCCCTGTACTCTTAATTGGCTATTTGGCCCCAGAGAGTGGAAAAAGCAATTGACTTTTTCTATGCCTCCCTGAGCGGGTCAGGCTTATTTGGCAGCTGTGGTTTAATTTGCGAATGCACAATTGAAAAATAAAACATATATTGGATTTTATAGCCCCCGACCTGTTTAGCATGCTAGTAGCATTTTGTCTAAAATGCATGGGGTATATAGTATTTACATATATAATAACAACTTCCAGAGAGGGTTGTTTTCCTCATATCAGTTTGAGGATTTGGGTGTGAGTTGTTTTTAAACATATCAGCTCTTTAAAAGACGAAGTCAAATGCTTAGTCTGGATTTTACTTTTCTCTTGTATTTTGATTCCCCTTTATCTGTACGGAGGAGTCATCAAATCCCTTTATACAAGCAAATACAGACAAACTAAAAAAAAGAATGGCCCATCTCTTCCCTATCTGTTTGATAAATGCCAGTCTCTGCATTTCAATCCATCAGGTCACAGAGAAAGCAGATTACAATATGCCTGTGTGCCAGAGTGTCAAACTCAACACTCTAATTTTAAGTTTAAATGTCTCCAAAGAGATACAATACAGGAAAAGCACAAAGTGGCATATTTTCAGAAGTGTTGACTATTTCTACACAAGTCTAGAATATGTTCTTTCCTCTTTCATTCCCTCTCTCCCATCCCTCTTCTCCTTCCTCTGCTCCATTGACTTCTCTTCCTCTCCTTCTTTAGTCAGATGCCCACACACTGTATTTATAGCTAAGGCTGCATCTCCAAACAAAGTAGCATATGTCTGACATGTGCCCCCATTGCTCTTGCTGTAGATGACCTGTGCATAGTGTTCTGCATCCTTCAGGTGCCACTATTGCTGTTGCTATAGATGACCTGTTCACCATGTTCTGCATCCTTCAGGCCCCACATTTGCCCTTGCTCTCACCCCTTACCCTCCTTTGTTCTTGCTCTAATGTTCCATGTGTTAAATTACAGTCCTGCAAGGTTTGAAGAACCACAGGAGAATCTTTCAATCATAGAATTAGTGGATGCCAAAATCATGCCCTAAATTTATAGCATCTCTATCCTTACAATATTTTTAAAGCAGGATTTTGACTATTTTTGTTCTGTTGCTTGTTCTGTTCCACCAAAGGATCCCAAATTACTTACAATAAAGGATTTAGTAGTACCTTAAAACACATATCAATGGTTTTGATCAAAGTAAGCAGTTATGTGATTTAAAAACCCATACATTTTTAAATATTTTCAAGACACTAAATAAAATTTACATATTGTTCTGCAATTTTCACACTATTGAAATCAAAGCAGCATTCTGACTTGAATAGTATTAGACTGTGATGTTGCCCAAAATGGGGAGGAAATTTTTTTAATGTGTTTATTTTGCAAATTGTACTTATGCTTTAAGACAAATAATCATGCATTTCACAAACTCCTGTTTTTAGAAACCCAAGAGGAATGGACTTATTAACAGTACTGGCTTTTTCTCTGTTTAGGAAATGCACATCGGGGGAGGAGAGAGAGAGAGAGAGAGAGAGAGAGAGAGAGAGAGAGAGAGAGAGAGAGAGAGAGAGAGAGAGAGAGAGAGGAAAGAAGGATGGGAGAAAATTAATATGAAGATCGAATGACATACCCAGTTTCTGTCACTTATTTTAGCAGCTGATTCATAATAAGTCGGCTGTTCTCCCACACAGCCATGAGAAGTGAGGATACACCAGCTCTACAAGCTGGGGACAAACGAAGAGGGCTCTTAATTAGAAATGGAATTCAGTTGGTATAGATTTATGATTAAACACTGGCTAGATTCACCTGGAATCTTCGGTACCTTCTTTTCTTTTACCATTTGTGTGTGTGTGTGTGTGTGTGTGTGTGTGTGTGTGTGTGTGTGTGTGTGTTTGTGTGTATGTGTATTTATCATGGGAATTATTTCTAGGAATATACAAAAAACATCAAGTTATGATAAATTGACATTTTATCAACAACCCTCTCCGTTTTGAGATTGGATCACGTTGTGTACCCTAGCCTGACCTTTAAGTCAGGGTGCTTCTATCCTAAACTCCTTAGTGCTAGAAATACAGGTTCTCAGCTTCCTGGTAATAGAAGAAAAAGCTGTCTCTAGTATCAAAGCCTGTGAAAAGAGACGAACTTGGATGTCATTGCGTTTACTCATTTTCTCTAACCTAATAAGCTCCCATGGAAAGGCAATGTCAAGCACACATCACCCAACGGTACTTCAGAGCCATGTTCTGTTTTTATAATCCAAAAGAGAATATGGCATTTTAAAAGAGAAGCTTGAAAAGGATACCTGGATAAAGTACTAAACTAAGTATTTTGAATTTGATGCCACTGGAAATTAAGGAAACTGAGCTGATTGTAAACTAGACTGTATTTTATGCATAAATTTGAAAGCATAAATTCATATTGTATTGTATATGAATTTATACAATAAAGTTAAATGTGCTTCATTGACTATATTAGATAGACTTTTTGCCTCTGTTGTATGTCTGTCTTAGTCAGGGTTTCTATTCCTGCACAAAACATCATGACCAAGAAACAAGTTGGGGAGGAAAGGGTTTATTCAGCTTAGAGTTCCAAATTGCTGTTTATCACCAAAGGAGGTAAGGACTGGAACTCAGGCAGGTCAGAAAGCAGGAGCTGATGCAGAGGCCATGGAGGGATATTTCTTACTGGCTTGCTTCCCCTGGCTTGCTCAGCCTGCTCTCTTATAGAACCCAAGACTACCAGCCTAGGGATGTCACCACCCACAAGGGGCCCTTCTGCCTTGATCACTAATTGAGAAAATGCCCCACAGCTGGATCTCATAGAGGCACTTCCCCAACTGAAGCTCCTTGCTTGGTGATAACTCCAGCCTGAGTCATGTTGACACATAAAACCAGCAAGTACAGTGTCTAATCCATTTCCCTATTTGCAAGGGATGTGAAATATGGATCAAGGAGAAGTGGGGGGTCTCTAAACAAACTGTGGTGTAAAGAGAAGCCAGATTCAAATATTACAAGCTGTGATGATTTTTGTGATTGTCAACCCTATAGGATCTGGTATCAACTGATAGACACACCTCTGGTCAGTTCTTCAAGGGCATCTTTCAAGGAGGATTGACTGAGAGAAGAGGACCTTGTGTCACAGTGAGCAGGACCACTAGAAAGGTGTACCTGATATAAAGAGGAAAATGCAGAATTGATTGCTCAGCTGTCTTGGCTTCTTGCTGTTAACTGTGGCTGTTTATCCTGCTCCTGCTGGGTCTACAGCTGTTCACAACTAGCATCAGATCTAGCATCAGACTCCAACCTTTTAGGCCTTCAAAGTGGACTAGATAAAAAAAGAGCAGCTTTCCAAGAATCCTCCAGGCCTTTAGTGCTGAAACTCTGAAACATCCAACTTTGTGGACTGAGTACTTACCAGATTTGCGGCTTCTCTGGTTGGCAGACATCCATTGTTAGAGTAGCTAGCACATATCCTGTATCCTATATGTATCAACATATAGATTCATTCTACTGCCTTTGCTCTTCTATAGAGCTCCCCCTCTCCCAGTTCCCTAGCACATATTAAAAATGATGTAGTCTGTAAGAACCAGTCGATAAAATAAAGCCCTTTTGTTTTCTAAAAATATGTAGCTTTCATCTTAATATTATATTGTGAGGCCCTAAGGAAGTTGAGGCAATAGAAGCAGAGTGTATAATGAATACTCATCACTTGAGGCTAGGCGGAAAAGAACAGAGGAGACAGAAGCAATAGATAATGAATTCAAAATACAACCAGAGAGGGAGACGTAGTTCTCATCCCGTATCACAGTAGGATGAAAGCAGTTGATAACTCAATGTTTCTCAATACCAGAGGAGATGACATTGAAGTTTCTAAAAGTACAGAAATGATACTGTTGAAGGAGATGCAATGTTAATTATTCTAGTTTCATCACTGCACACTAAAGTATTTATATATACATGTATATATATATATATGCACACACATATCATGTACATATAACATTCTATTCCCTTAAATGTGCACAGATAGTGTATTCTTAAAAATTAATTTAATCGATTTACAGCTTGATTGAAGCCTCCCTTTCTCCTCTCCTCACACCCACTCCTCCATTTCCCCATCCCCCTTTCCTTAGAGAAGAGGAGGCCCCGCCCCCATGGGTATCAAGTTACAGCAGGACTAATTGTATCCTTTTTTCACTGAGGTCAGACAAGGGATGCAGAGTCAGGCAACAGAGGGAGAAATAGCCACCAGGCAAAAGGTTAGAGGACACTCATGAAGAAAAAGCTGCACATCTGCTACATATGTGTAGGCCTAGGTTCTGCCCATGCTTGCCCTTGGTTGGCGACTCAGTTTCTGTGAGCCCCCATGAGCTTCGTCTGTTAACTCTGTAGGACTTGTGGTGTTCTTGATCAGTTTAGCTCCCTCAATCTTCTCCCCACTCTTCCACAAGACTTCTCTGAGCTCTGCCTATTGTCTGACTGTGGGTCTCTGCATCTGTTTCAGTCAGCTGCTGGATGAAGCCTCTCAGAAGACAGTTATGCTAGGATCCTGTCTGCAAGCATAGCAGAATTTTATTAATAATGTCAGGGGTTGGCTCTCTCCTATTGGGCGCGTCTCAAATTAGGCCCGCTATTGGTTGGCCATGCCCCCTCTCTCTCTCTGCTCTGTCTTTATCCCTGCACTCCTTGTAGGCAGGACAATTTTGGATTGAACATTTTGTGAGTGGGGTTGGTGGCCCTCTCCCTCCACTGGAAGTCCTGTCTAGCTATAGGAGGTGACCTCTTCAGGTTCCATATCACCTTGTGGTAGATGTCTCAGCTAGGGTCACCCCCATAGACTCCCAGAAGCCCCCCATCCCAGAGATGCCCCACCCCACTTATTTCCATTATCTTTCCCAGCCTTCCCCTCCCAACTCTAGATCACTACCCTTATTCTCCTCCCTACCCTCTTGCACCCAATTCCCTCCCTCCAATTACTTCAGAAATCTATTTTATTTTCCCTTCTGAATGAGATTTAAGCATCTTCCCTTGGGCCCTTCTTGTTACTTAACATGTTTAGGTAGGTGGATTGTAACCTGGTTATCCTGTGTTCTATGACTAAAATCCACTTATAAATGGATACATACCATGTGTGTCTTTCTGGGTCTGGGATATCTCACTCAGGATGATATTTTCTAGTTCCATCCATTTGCCTGCAGATTTTATAATGTGCTTGTTTTAAATAGCTGAGTAGCATTTAATTTTTATTTTAACGAGTGAATGTAGCTTATTTGTCTTTAGTTCTCAATCTCCTAGCAAAATGTTTGGGTTATAATACATGCTCCAAGTTCTCCATTTAGGAGCTAACTAGAAAATAACTATGGTCATAAATTGAATTTGTTCCCATGACAGATATAGGTTGGTTTGTGAGACTATTATATAAATGTACTAGTAACTTGGTAAATCAGAGTTACAAGAAATATCCCAATGAGACCCTTTCATTTTCATGTGTACAGGCTTCTAAATATTAAATAAAAGGCTCTGCAGTAGGCAGATGAAAAGGCTATGCAATAAAGGAGTTTGCTTAACGACTGAGAATTTGATCCCTGCGACCTACATGGTGGAAGTAGAGATTTTACTCCTACAAATTATTAACTGGCCTAAACATATGTACCTTGGCATACATATGCACACACACAAACACAAACAAACAAGGGAAGAAATAAAGGTAATGCAAACAAAAGGAAGCTTATGTTCAACACCACATATACCACCCATGTCCATTATCTTCATGTATTTTCATGTGCCTAGGGCTGTGTCTTATTAAAACACTCTTATGTTACAACCACATCGTTTATCAATACTTCCATTGACACTGTTTTACAAATGAAACCCCACCCTGTGCACTTTATCAATCCTCCTTTAGATGTATATTTTTAATATTATAGAAATGTTTGCAAGTTATCAATCCCAATTGAAAATAGAATGGCTAAAACTCAAAGATTTTATATATATATTTAAGTTCCTCCGTTACCTATAGAGAGAATAAGATTAGGATTTAATATGGGGATCTGTCTTAGCAACGTGTTTGCCTCTTTTTTTTTTTTCATGATTTCTCAAGGACAAAATAACTTAGCCAAACCCTGCTACTAAGCCTGAGCACCAGAATGTGTCACCCCTGTAGTTGGTCAGGTGCCTGCCCCCAGGCTGGGAGCAGTAGGGGCTTTTAGGCAATGATAGCCTTGGATGCTCACTGTGAGAAATGATGGATCATCCTGCCAGTGTCCCTGGAGAGCGAAGCCTTGCTCACAGAGACCTTAGCAAGGTCCTAGGAAACTTGTTTTCCTCCCTGAAGTATGCTTGCACAGTGCTGTGGCTCGCACTTCCTCAGCAGCGTTCATGAGAAGTTTCAATGCAACAAAGACCAGAGTTCCTGTCCACACAGGAGATTAGGATCTGGCAGGTTGTGGGGGACAATACAGCTGACGTGGCATGAACTCACTGCTTGGTCATAAACACTTTGCTGGCCTTCAGGCACTTGCTACTGAGAGCAGGGCTTGTTTATACAGCTCCGTCCAAAAATAAAGCTGGAGGGGAGAAGAAAAATCAGTAAATTCATAATGTCACACTTTCCCAAACTCAAAAACAGGGATATTTTTGTTCAGGTTTTGGAGAGATTTCTCGTTGAGAATTAAAATCCTAGATATCAAAGGAGGCATGATAGAAGACAGTGAAACTCAGAAAAAGGAAACAGTCCTAACTGACCTCCAATCTCCCCTACTCATGAAAGTCCAAGGACACATGAAATATTTAATCTTCTCCTGCTCACCTTGATGTGAACATGTATGATTGATTTGATCCTGTCCTCACGCTTGAGAAAGAATACCACTGATTTGAATTAGTTAAATGTGTTAGTGCTCTCGATAAACTGGTCAGTAAGCTGGTGTTCTCTCGTCTTTTTTAATGAGTCTCAGACAGAAATAGAGTCCTGTGTCAAAAGCAATAAATGCCAAAAGCTTCCTATATCACCTGATAAAGTGCTTCGGTCAGCTGTTTCCCACTTCCTGCCTTCTTGTACTTACCTTTCATCACCTGAAAAATTCTCATTATAATTTTACATATAAATAGAAGGGAATGATATAGAGTTTGACTGTCTATGAGGAGCTTGACTCTTTCCAGTCAAATTGGTTTAGAATGTATCTTTTCATAGGTTTTCAGAGACACATTTAATATCTCTATGTGGTATATTATCCTTAGCTTTCTTTGACATCCTTAGTTTAATTTGTTTAAATAGCTGTGCTGTATTGCGAATGTACCTAGATTCATTTTCATGCCCCACCTCCCCCAATCACCTGTCATTTAGTTTCACACCTACCTTTTTCATTATAATGTTTTTATTGTTTGAGAATTTCAAACATGTTTGGAATAAAATATAAGCATGTGCCAAGTCCATTTCCATCTTCTAGCTTCACACATAAATAGTTCCTCCAACACTTCTAGCTCCCAAGCTCTGCCTCTTTGCCTCCTCCCCTTCCTCCTCCTCTTTCTCTTCCTCTTCTTTCTCTTCATCTTTCTTATTCTTATGGGTAACACACTATGTCTGATTAGTGTTTCCCATACACACATGAGTATGGAGACATCCACTGGTGCATTGACATCCAAACAGTGGCCACCTCCTTATAGAATAATGATTCTCAATAACCTGATGGCTATTAACTGCCAATAACTGTTCATTATTGAGTGAGGCCTGGAGTGAATCTCTCCTACCAATGCCAGAATTTGGGTTGGCTCAGTCTTTTATGGGTCTTGTCTGGGTAACCAAGGCTACTGTGAATTCATGTATATAATATCCATGAACACATTTCACGACATTCCTCTCATCGTCTAGCTCTTAATTCTGCATTCTCTTTTCTTTTATGTTCCCGAAACCTTGTTAGTAGGGACTGATGGTGAAAAAGATGTCCCGTATAGAGCTGAGCAGCCAGTCTCTTATTCTTTGTATTTTGACCAGCTGAGAGTCAGCATTGATCGCTGTTTAGGACTAAAAGTAGTTTCTCTAAGTTTTGTCACAGCTCAGATCTTTGTGCATAAACCTAATTGTTTATAAGGTAATTTAACCACAAGAACTTTTAGCAAAATAACGATAGGGGGTTCTACCTTAGAACCTGTAGCCTTAGCAGCCCTGCGATTTTGACCAGGGCTACATTACCAAGCATGACATATCCCTCAGTAAAGCAGGTCTGTCATCCAATCAGTAGAGCTAGCTACCCCATAACAGCCATGCCACTATTACACCAGTGAGTGCTACCTCACTTTCAATCTAATTTTTACTACCAGTGTTAATCTGACAATAAGTAACCTTGTGATATTATATATGCCATAAACAAACAAACAATCTATTTAAATTTAGTCACAAGGACTATGAATCCTTAATTTCTACTGTATGGTAGGGAGGAGTGGCTATATATAATAATTACAGCTAGCTCTTCTATAGTATCTTTCATGATATACGATATATCAAGGTAGGAACAAGGACTGGAACACTATGAGAAACTTCCAGTTCCTGGCTTGTTCCCAGGCTGTTATTCAATTACCTTCCCAATATACTCCAGGCCTACCTGCCTTGGCATAGAATTGCCCACTTTAGTCTGTATCCTCTTATGGCTATTAATAATCAAGAAAATGCCCCACTTGTGATCTGATCTGATGGATCCAATTGATGGAAACTCTTTTCACTTGAATTTCCTATATCTTTATCTAATGGGCCTGTAAAGGACCAGAAGATAGTTTGTACAGCTAGCTGTATTTCATGCATGGAAAAATTGAGTTTTAAGAATGTTAGTTGCTTTTTCAGAACCCCACCATGATATGATGGTCAATCTTGGTTGTCAACTTGGAAACCTCACCTGAAAAGAGATTTCATCAATTAAAAATCATTGATTATGTCAGCTTGGATTATGTCTATGCAACATTTTCTTGATCACAAATTGATGTAAAATGACCCATACCAAAGTGACCAGTACCTTCCCATGGCAGGTAAGTCTGTACTATATCAAATAGATAGTTGAATACTAGCCTAGAACAAGCCAGGAAATAGCATTGTTCCATGGTATTTTTTTTGGTCCTTGTTCCTGCCCTCATCTCCTGTTGTTTTTATGTTAATGATGGACTATAAGCTGTCAACTGAAAATGAAAATCTTTTCCTCCCCAAGTTGCTTTGAGTCATGATGTTTATCAAGGGAAAAAAAAAACAAAAAATAAAAAAAAAATGAGTAATCTCCTGATGAAAACACTGAGCAACTTTGTGTTAAACAAAAAGGACCCTGCAGAGAGAAGTCCTTGAGTGTGTGTGTGCCTGGAGGCTAGTATTTTCATTGTCGGCTCCAGGAGATGCCCAGGACTTGCTAATAGGCTTAGATACATTCCGATTCTGATAGATAGCTAATTAATGTCTTGTGTACTCTACCTCTCAATCACCTTGGCCTCACTCCCTTTCCCTTTTCATAATATAGCAAGAAGGACAGGAACAAATGAAAGTTTCTTGTAGAGCAATTGATTTCTTCAGGATCCCACTTAGAGCACCTGCCACAGTACATTCTACATTATTGCTCTTCACACTGTATCAGCCACTCTGGGTACTAGTACTCCACAAACCATCTGATAGCAGCCGTGTTCTTTCTTCAAGTTTCTGTCATACCCTCAAACACTATCTTATGACACTTCATTAGGTTTTAGTGTGTGTGTGTGTGTGTGTGTGTGTTATGTTTCTCTGTCTCTGTCCCACCCCTTGCCTCTCTTCTCTCTCTCTTCTACCCCCAACTCCCCTATGAATACCCTCCACATCTTCAGGTAATCTTCGATATTCTTTGAAGGCCCCATCTACTCTGATTTTTAAACTTTCATTTCTGTCTGTGTGAATGAATGGTTTTGTATGTAAGTGTTTATACCATGTTTGCCTGATAACTGCAGAGATCAAAAGAGAGCACTGGATAGCCTGGGAGTGGAATTATAGATTGTTATGAGCCATCACGTGAGTGCAGGGAAGCAAACCTGGTGCCTCCGTAGGAGCCCCAAATGCCTTCAACCTCTGTGCTGTCTCCCCAGCTCCAACAGCTTGATTTTTGAGACAGGCTGCCTTGCCCTGAGCAGTCTGAAATGGCTGGCCAATGAGCTCCAAGAATGAACTTGCCTTCATTTTCTGAGTTTTGGGATTGTAAGTGCAGGTCCACCTTGTTCATGTATATTCTGGTAGAACAAACTCACCCAGTCCCTTATGCTAACAAGGCATGAATTTTACCATTTGAGCTATCTCCCTAGCCATAGGTAGAGACTTTACAATGCTAAATTCCCAGTAGATACTGAGGACAAATCAAAGATTTCTTTCTTGTTCTCTCTTCTTTCTGTTCTTTTTCTTCTTTCTTTTTTTCTTCCTTTCTTTCTTTCTTTCTTTCTCTTTTTCTTTCTCTTTCTTTCTTTGTTTGTTTTTTTTCTAAAGACAATATTTCTCTGTTTAGCTCTGATTGTGTTGGAATGCTTTATGTAGAACAGGCTGGTCTAGAACTCAGAGATCCACTTGCCTCAGCATCCAAAGTGCTGGGATTAAAGGTGTGTGCCACCACCATTCCGACGTGACTTTTTTTAAACACTGTTTTTTCTTTCTGTGTCCATTCAGAAGCCTGTGGAGTAGTAAGGGCATGTACCCCAATTCTAACAATCCCATCTTTATCACCATGGCGTCATGAAGAGTTATCTGATCTATGCCCCATGAAGAAAAGCACACTCTGCCATAAATCTTCAGCTATTCCCACTTTAATTTGAAATGTATGATTAACACTCAAGCCCAGACACAAAGTCAATAGAAGCTGTGCCAGGAAATACGCAGAACATCTTAATGTGCACAGCCAGTACCAAAGACAACACCATGACATTTCCCATCTTTATTTATTTTAATCTAGTAATCAGAGAAAAGGGAAGAAGAGTGCTGACCTTTGGGTTTCTCCATAAATTCTGTACTAATGATGGTTTTCCTCATTACTCTGCATTCCATACAGGAGGATATGAGAAAATAAAAAAGAGTAGCCCAGGTAGACACCATGGCCAGAAGCAGCCAGCACAATTCCTTAGGGGTTAATTTGTTCATCTGTCTTTCCTCTAAGGCCAAGAATCTTTTTTTTTAACTCCTCATAGATAAATATTCCCAGAGAGATCATGGAGGAGAAAGGTAACCGGGTGCTATGAAGCAAACATTTTAACCACCATGCCAATAGGAGTCCTGGAGAAGTCAAGAACATTTAGCTCAGTATATCTCTGTCCCTGCAGTGTCCAGTCCACTACTTAGGGCATGGGGATGCTTGTTGAAGTTAGGAGAATATGAAAATAAAGACTCATAAACAGAGCTTTGTGGTAACCTCGCTTTCTTTCTCTTCTAGATGAATGCTAACTGTTCCAAGTTATAAGTACATTGCTGACACTTAACTGACCATAAATTTCAGTTGCCCTCATCTTGTTCTTATAAAAGCATTTCAAATGAGCCTTTTAAACTATCACTTCTTACTCTCTAGCCACCGTTTCTACTTACCTGAAGAGTAAAGTAAAAAAAAAAATTAAAAAAAAAAAAGTTAAGTACTTAAAGTCGAAATGGGAATATCAGCTGAGTTCCCACCAGGATGCTGGACTTCCTACTTCTGTTTATCTGCTTCCTTATGCAACGTGGGAGAAACTGTCCCTTTTGAAGTTGCTTGTGACTTCTCCTTCCTGAAGTTGCTTAGAAGGCCTCTGAGTTAAGTGTTGTTTCTCCAACTCCCTCACACTTGCTAACTTGCTCATATGATCAAATCTCTTTAACTGCCTTTGCATCACAATTTCCTGCTGACAATATCAAGTGCCTGTCATGGCAGAACAGTGTGGATTTAACAGACTCCCCGTTGTTGCCACCTTTGATCTAAATGCTGAATTCAAATTGTATACTAATAGGATGGATTTGATAAATTACGTAACTTTCCCCTAGGTTTGGAAGAGTGCAATATAACTATTATTACACAGTCAATGGGGGGAATGAAACGAAGTTATTTTAGGCATTGATTCCAGACTAATGAAAGTGCATTGCAATTTCCCATGACAGTACTTGGCTATGACTGTCTGATACTTTCCCCTAAACAATAAAAATTACAATAATACTGATATTCTATTCACCCACTTAACTTTTCAGGAAGACAAGAGACAAAGTAATCAAATATCAAGTTAAAAGGCTGACTGGATTTGACTTTCAAAACAGAAACAATATAGAATCATAAATGGTTTCCCACTGAAAGATATTGCAGATGTCAACTCTTATGTATTTGTCATGAAGGAATTCTATCTTGAGTGAGCATAAATAGGGATCCTGACTCCTCAAGTTGTTACATCACCAAAAGGTCAACTAAAGGTTACCATTAGCAGAATGGTCTGTAATAAAGATTGTATCCTCTGTAGACATCCTTCACTGCCTCTAAAAATTTTTTTATTTATTTTTCTCTAAATTTTATTATGTATGATATGCATGCAGGGAGTTGGGATATACACACATACCATAGCACAAGTGTAGATATCAGAGGACACCTTGCAGGAATCAGTTATTTCCTTCTACCATATAGTTTCTGGAATGGAACTCGGGTCCTAAGGCTCAGTAATAAGTGCCTTTATGTTCTGTGCCATCTTGCCAGCTCATGTGCTGCCCTATAATCACCCATCATGCTGAGGTAAGGCAGAAGGAAATGAAGTTCGTTTTCATCTTAACTAGAAAAAACAATCAACTTCTGTTTTGTTTAAACTTGAGTGATTTGAAAGTAATATTTTTAAGATTTTTTTTGGTGCTTTGATGGTTTCTTATTTTTCCTCCAGGACTTACCTAGATGAAAATGAATAGACTTATATAATTTCTGAACTAACCAAAGATGACGAGTTTGGCTATTAACAGTAGGTAACAATGTATTTCTTTACAACATACACAAGCACATGTGTAATGGTTTGAATGATAATGGCCCTATAAATTCATATATCTGAATGCTCTGTCCCCAGTTGGTAAAATTGTGGTGAAAGAATTAGGGGGTGTGGTCTTGTTGGTGAAGGTATGAGAGCCCATGACATTTGTAATTGGATCTATTGCTCTGTTTGGTGTTTGTGAATCAGAGGTAAGCTCTCAGCTACTTCTCCAGCACTATGTCTGCCTACCTGTTGCCATACTTCCTGCTATGATAGCTATGGACTCAACTAGCCTCGAGAATAGTTAGCCCCAAATTAAATGAGTTCCTTCATAGGTTGCCTTGGTCTTGGTGCCTCTTCCCAGCAATGGGAAAGTAACTTTGATGATATTTTTACATGGGAGTGCACAAACTCAAACAAATACTTATTTACACATGTATACATGTATGCATGTATGTACATACAGAGCTATCATTTCACCACACTTATCCCTCCCTCATCCTTATGTCTTCAAACACATTTATTCATGCACACAGATATATACCTTGCAGACCTGAAAACCCACCTGCAATCATTATATGTTAATTATGTAAGAGTTACTCAAAAACTCAGAACCAAATCTGTGGCTCTCATTTATCAGTATGAAGAGTATGGTTTCTGGTTTTATGAGTTACTATTACCCTTGAGTGTTTTTCTCAGTTTTTCATCCTTAGCATTCACAACTGTGCCTAAGGTTGCCATTTTATTGTTTCCTGGAATTTGATACAGAAGGAATAAAGGCCAGCTATGTACCTTGTTATATCACTTCATGGATAGCTACAGGTAGCTAAGTATATGTCACACCCCCAGTAACATAAAGTTTGGGGTTTCTGGTTTTCAAATGTTCTTACATCTGCCACCCACCCTGTTAGTAGAACGCCCTCCTTTGTTCCTTCAAAGTAATCACAACCTATAATACTGAAGTATGAGAAAGGATACTTGTGGAGACACTGTATTAAAATGGTTTGTTTTGGAGAAATGCTGTGTCTAATATGGAATATGATATATTTGAATACCTATTTGGAAAATATTTGTGGTTAACTTTGACTCAAGCGATCCAGATTGAATGACCTACCTCTCTCCACAGGAGCTTGGCAGACACCTATCCAACATCAAGGTTCAACCCACCCTCCCTGAAACTGCCTGAGGGGGAAAAAATAAAATAAAAACAAAGCCAAGGCTGGATTCTTACCACTGAGGTCACACCAATCCATTTAATTACTCTCCCTCTTTTAACAAGACAAATCTGCATTCAGTTTCAAGGATCCTAGAAGTTTCAGAAAATTCTTTCCTCACCACCAAGATCCCTCAAAGCAGAGGGACATGAAGAGCTCAGGTCCTTTCTTCTCCACATAGCTTTCTTTCTTCTTCCATGGCTTAGTGGAAAGAGGAAGTAGTATTAATCATTTTGTTTTATTCTTAACATGGATGTCTGTGTTCTATGTACAAAAAACATCCATGGAACTTAATTGAAATTTGACTCCTTATGCAATCTTCAAAAAAAATAAAATAAAATCCTCAATTCAATAAACACATCCACTAACTCACTAAATGTTCTAGTGCTAATCACCAGAATATTATAGATTGTCATTTTCAAGATAAGTAATCCTCCCTTAAGTTCACTTAAGACCCTTCCAGGTCTATTTAAAATTTTGTAACCATATCCTAATATCCTGCTTCTAAACTAGGCCTTTAGCTGGTAGCTGTAGACAAAAATAATTTCTGTCAAGAGAGTGTGTCATGGTCAGACATTCTTGCAGGAAAGATGAGGGCTCTTGGATTCAGAGTGAAATTTCTATTGCTAATGTCTACATATGCATTTATTGTGAATACACACAGTGGGAGAAATTGGAAAGAGACCTGAGGAAGGGCATTCTGGTTTCCTATATTGATATCAGGGCCAGTGAGATCTGTCTGTGCATTAGAAGATGGTGTTTGAATGAGGCTCTATAAAGAATGTCAAGAAATGTGATGGCTAATAGGGAATTCTCTCATCACTGTAATCCCTCCTTATTAGTTACACATCGTTTGTCGTTGTCTATAAAACATAACTTTGTTGGGATGAGAAGATGAATCAAACACAAAACTGTTAATGGAATAAGCAGGGGAATCTGCGGTTGGGTCCTTAAAGTTCCTGTACTAAATTTGTGTTGGGAAGACAGAGGTGGTTCATGCATGCACATGCATGTACACACACACGCACACACACACACACACACACACACACTTAAATTAAAGTAGTAAAGGGTTAAAAATACCCAGAGTTAACTCACCTAAGCACACCATTGCTTCACTAAATTGTCACTGTTTATAAGGAGACTATGGGAACTTGTGAAATGGGAGACATTGACATTTGAGTGATTTTGGAGGCTATTTAAAACCTTTTGCTCTAGGTGCACCCTTTATTGGCTGGGTACCCAAAGTTAAAGACAATGCAGATGCTTCTTCACAAAAGAAGAGCATTCCTATTAAGGAATACTCAGAAAGCACAGCCTGAGCCTTAGGCATGCTGAAAGTGGGAAGACAGCCCTGGAGCTAGCTTATTTAATGGAGAAAGAAATGGCTCCATTATTGCCCATGAAGGAGGTTGGGGACCAGGCATATCCTTTATTCAAGGAGCAACTTAAGAGCTGCCTCATTCTTCTGTCCTTCAATTTCTTCTTATATAAGAGAAAGCCTAAAGCTAAAGAACTGATTTAGGACGGGGTGGGAGTGGGAGAGAGAGAGAGAGAGAGAGAGAGAGTCTACTGTATCTTTAATAATGATGTATTAAAAAGATGGGAATGCCCCATTTGTGTTTGTTGGCTACTGAATGACATCTCCTTCCGAGAGCCCTCCCTTTCCCAGTTTCTGGCTGCTTCCTGAAATCTCAGGGTACATTTTGTTCCTTCTATCTACTTCTATGATAACTTTTTAATAAAAGCAAATCAAATTAATTGAATTTTGAGAATACTGTTAACAATAAAAAAAAATCACTGGGATTGCTCTACACCAAACCTAACAATTGCTTTTCACAGATATCTGTAGTCATATGACTAAACTCAGTCACATTCTGTGCTTGTATGACTCATGAGCCAAGAGCTTGGTGTTTTATTATGGTTTTGGTTTGTTTCTGTTTCTGTTTCATTTTGACAAAGTCTCCTGCATCTCAGGCTAGCCTTGACTTGCTGTGCAACTGAATATGGTCTTGAAATTCAGATCGCCCTATCTCTACATCCCGAGAGTGCTTGAATAGGTTATAGTACCACCAAGGCTGTTTTGTATCTTGTTGAATACCAAACCCAGGCCTCCTGCATGCTGGGTCAGCACTCTACCCATTGAGCTACACTCCCAGTGTAGTAACCATATTTTAAGTGTTTTTACTAAAGAGATTATTATTGCTTAAAATGTGGATATTGTATGAAATTCAGATCTAGAATTATCAAAATGTAGTTTATTGAAATAAAATGTAATTATTCCCTTAGACCCCATGGCTGTCTCCACCATGTAAACAAAGCAAAATACTTGAAACACAGACTCTATGAGCCACAAAGTGCAGAATATATACAGTTCTGCTGTACTAGTCAAATATTCTAAGAAACAAACACATAGTAGATATACCAACGAAGGTGTAGGGAGAAAATAGAGAATGGTCAAGAGGCCTTAAGGGATTGTATTCTGTGCAAGCTGGAGACCCAGGGATGCGAATACAACTACAAAGACAGGTTAAAAGTTCTAGTGCTTGCTCTAACACACAATAGCCCTGGGAGCTGAAGGGAACAGTCAATATCTACATCACGAGGCTGGTAATTAATGCTGATCTATAAAGACATATAAACATGCATCCTCAGGCTAAACATGAAGCTGATTTATAGTTCCCTCTACCCCTTGATTCTATGTAGGTACCCACTCATGAGACTGCATCACACCCATCCACATTAGGGATTGGGGATGGAAGGGATCTTTCTTTATCCACATGAAGAAATTTAAATGGCAGTCTTCTCTCACTAACCCATCTAGCCAGCTCTCTGAGTATCATGTTGCTCAATCATAATAGCCTGCAAAATTGATAAGTATGCTTGTTCTTTACATATGATGTTTTGGAGCCAGAGATTCATGATCTCACTTCTGCTTAAGCACTCATGTCTCGTATCTCTCCAAAACAAGGTAAGTAAGAACCAGAGTGAGTTATGCAATGGGAACATAGCTTCAGCTGTGGGAATCTCTCATAGTCCTCGCTGTCTCTGGAGAAAAGTTGAATTCGGCATCCAGAAATGACCTCGGCTAAGGGAGTTTGAGTGAGTCAGAAGGTGTGAGTGACCATCTGCTGTTGACTTGGTATGAGGTGGAGAGAAGGTACTCACACTTATATTGCAAAACCACAACATCTTTGCTCCGAAAGTTCAAGAAGTACTTTCCCACATCCTAGACAGTAGGGGCCTGGCTATCATTCCATGTGGTGCATCCATTTCTCTGACAAAGGCTGTACCGTTTAACACCTGTACTAACTCAGCCTGCAGTGACTTTAATAACGTCCATGCTGTAGAAATAAGTTTCCTCTACTGCTTTATACTGGGATGTCTCTATACACACACTTTCTTATCTCATACTATATAGCCATCATAATTTAGCTACTAAGACAATTTACATTTATAATGTCACTTTTCGTGGATCCAGGAATTTGTGTGTAGCATAACTGGGTACTCTTCGGGATATTACAAGGTTCCAGTCATCGTGATGGCTGTGAGGCAGACAGATGGTACAGGCAAAGTTGTTGAGGTGCTCACTGTGTAAGCATGAGAACCTAAGATGGATTCTCAGAACCAGTTTAACAAGTTACAGTGTTGTAGCATGTTCATGCAGTGCTGATGCTGGAGAGGGAGAAACATGAGAATTCCTGGAGGAGGCTGGTCACCCAGCTATGCACACTAAGTGAACTACAAGTCGCATTAATAGGCTCAGTCTTAAAACACAAGGTAGACAACTCCTAAAAAATGACCCCAGAGATTCACCTCTGACTCTCCTCCCATGCACACGCATGTACCTCCACTTACCTGCACACCTCTCATGCATACATGTTCTAGTACACACACAATAACTAAAACTGAAATTGCTGTCCAGGGCTGCTTACTTAATCTTAAACCCCAGTCGAGAAGAATCTGTTCCCAGGCATGCATTGACCATCAATTTCACTTCTCTGTGGCAGGCAAGTGGACTGTTAGGCTCAGTTTCTCCCCCAGACTATTGACCAGAGAATACATTTGCTTCTGTGTCATGCATGCCTCCCCAAAGGGCAGGTTACAACAGGCAGCCTGTTTTATCAAAGCTAGACATAGATACTGTCTTACAGTAAGACAAGGTATAATCTCACATACTGTAATCATGGGCGTAATATCTCATCCTTTTCATTTATTCTCCAGGTTAAAAGCAAATCTCAAGTTCCACCCACCATCACGGGGTGAGGGGGGCAAGCAAGGGCTTCAAGTACTAGCGTTAGAAAAAAAAATCAAAGCTGTCTTAGAAACTACCAACTTACACAGAAATTCCTTCTTTTCAGTTTAACCAGAGATGTCTTCCTGTACAGGTATAAAAAAATAAATAAAAAAAAGTATACACTAATAGAAAAAAAATTCCAAAAAATGGTAACTTTCTATTTCCCCTATGATAAAAATCTTTCTTCATTATTTTTTTTAATAATTAGAAATAAATGACTTCTTATACTGTCAGTTTCCCTGCTGTCCCCTACTTGCCCTCTAGTAGCTTTGTTTGTTTAATAACACCAGGAAAGCCTGTCAATCAAAGTATCAACACAATGACCAATGCTCATAGCCGAGTCCCTCTCTGCCTTCTGCTGTTCCTGCAAGCAGAGATTGCAACCTGAACACTGTGTCTAGGCCTGGCATTAGATCTACTTAATGGATGCTGGAATAAATGAACTAATAAATGAATTCAACTCTTCAGGTGCTCTTCAATGGTCATCCAATTCTTACAACAATGCATTGTGATATAGTGATGTAGTGTTTCTTTATCCATTTATTTTATGGACTCCCTGAAAAGTCCATACACGTTTGGTACTTAAAAATTAGAGTGGAGAGATTGCCCAAATTTAAAAAACCAATGCTTTTGATGTGAAATCTCCATTCTCCCTCTTTCAGTCATATCATTTATATCCTGAGGGTTTTGTTTTTTTTATTTGAAATGCTAACCAAACTAACCCTCCTTCTAAGGCTCTATATGCCAACTATGTATACCCTCTATAGCTTACAATAGAAAGAATAGAGAAGGATGTCTAGTCTAAGATGGGAGAGAGGTAGGTTGAAGTATTATGGTCAGTACTTGGGATTTTGTTTGGTTGTTGTTGATTTGTTGTTTTTGTTTTTTTAAACGTAGAATGTTCTCAAGTGAGTTGAAAAATAAATATAGTGTCTGGAGCAAGAAATGATATTTTTAAAAGAACTAGGGCAGAGATTTTTTTGGGGGGGGAACTTGTATATTATACCGTACCATAAATATTTTTGCTAAGATTATAGATCTGTCTGTTTCCTTTCAAAGTGCATCAGGACCAGGGAAGAGGAATGGGTTTTTAATGTGGAAATTTCATGTGCACATTTCAACTTCTTCCTTTTCTTCCTTGACTTCACCACCTCTCATCTTAGGTTTAGCTAAGATTGATTTATTGGTGCTTTGCGGACCTACCTGATGTGTTATGGAACTGTTTAGCATGTTCAGATACAATCTTCCATTTCAAACCTGCCTTGCTGTAGAGCAGAAGAACTGTATTAGTTCCAGGGACCATTTCTTTGCTTTGCTGAATGAATTTTTTTTCTTTTGGAATGGATGGCATAAAGCCTGATATTTCTCTTCCACTTCTTTGAGAGAGAGAGGGGGGCAGGGGATGAATTTTTTTCCTTGGGGTGCAAAACAAGTAGGCTCTGAAAGACTCAGATAAAATTAACTGATAGAGATTGCTACTTCAGGTGAAATGAAAGGGAAGACTTTGAAGTTTAGGTTTTTCTTCCCCCAGCAAAACAAATTTCAGTAAGGGGGAACAAAAGAGAACAAATCTGAACTGTCTACAGAAGTAAATACTTTTCTGTGTTGAATTTACGAAGAGAGGAGAAGAGGGAGGTGCTAACGATTTTATATGGAAGGCACTGTGTGCAGAACCACCAGTTTGAACCTTCATACTAAGAAGAGATTTATTATTTGGGCGTGGTTCTAGTGACCAGGGCTAGAATGAACGTTTGGGTACATGACTTAGCATCCCCACAGTGAGCTCTAACTCAGTACAAAAATGTTTGTTTCAGATTCTCCAGGAGCAAACTTTCCTCTGGTCCACCTGGAAGGAGCAGGTTCCCCACACTGCAGTTCCTGGATATGGTCCAATGCACACATCTTTGCCAGCTATCTGTATATGATCTCTGTGTCTATCTCTGTTTCAACAATACAAGTGTGGTAAGTCAAGAACCACCCCTAATGAATGTGAAAGTAAAATTTAAAGTCATAGAGTCACACAGATGAGTGCAACACACACTGGAAGATGTAAGGACTGATGTGTGTCTGCCCACTCATCCCCCAAGTTCATATATTCAAGTTTATAAATTCAGTACCTATGGAGGTGACTTGATTTGGAAATAGGGTCTTCGAATAGAGGTATTAAGGACTGAATCAGGTCAGTGAGGTGGTACTAATTCAATACAACTGTTGTTCTTAGAACTAACTGCAAGGACATAGGGTAAAATAAAAATTGAAAATAAATAAAACCAAGCCAAGAGACCATCAGGAGAGGATTCAGTGAAATGGTAACCATCTGCAAGATAAGAGTAAGATGGCTCAGAAGAAAACATCCTCACTGACACTCTAATCTCTAGTTCAGACTAATGAAAGAAAAGAAGTATATTTTGAAGGCATCTACTGTGTAGTTGTTGGCTATGGTACTGATAAAATCCAAGGGAAGATGTTAGACTTAAAGAGAATTTGTCTTCTTCAAGAAAAATAGCTCTTCTTAGAACTCAAGTTTCCCCATGCAGGCTTATTTGGCTTCATTTTTCCTGTGGATGATGTTTATTTGTTATGATGACTTGATGGGTGATGTGATTTTTCTTTAGGTTTCTTCTGGTTACCCTATAATGAAGCATGTACAATGAATCCTTGCTCAGCATAAGAAAGTTTGCACAGAAGCTCTACATGGGACAACATTCTTTGAAGGGATCATCTTGCTAAGGGTCATTCAGGTGTCAAAGAATTATTTTCATCCCTTCATGTAGAAACTTGGAAAACTTACCTAAAACCACTTTTTAAAAAAGCATTAAAATGGAATTTAGTAAGATACACCAGATTTCTTAAAATATAGAAAGTGCTGTACACTTGAAATTTAACCTTGGGAATGGCCTTAGAAATATTCGTTTTCATTTTCAGTTATAAACAGAGAAGGAACATATCTCAGAGACATGAAAATTAAGTTTGAATCTCAAATGTAAGTCTGATTATTTGAAAGTCTGCCCATATCCCATGCCTCCATTCTGACTCCAACTATCCAGAAGGTGGCTTTGGGTAGCAAGCAACACAGGCCTTTCACACAGAAGTGGTCAGGAATATAGATCACATTAACATTGCCATTATGGTGAAAGCTTCAATTAACAAGCAAGATATTTCATGAAATTTAGTTCATTTGCTACTTAATCAGAATTCTTTATTGGGGTATTAATAAAAATATCAGGAAACTTCATTAGTTCATTTTATTGAAATGTATGAAGTGGTATGCATAATTTGTATTATATTACATTTATGAGTTAGGATATTAGAATTCAATTTTAAACTCTGCCTAAAATGGTAGAACATTATGGAAAATTATGAGATGGTTAGAGCTCAATCTCACCCAGAGTTGTACCTCAAAGAGAATTTGATTTATGAAAATTAGCAAGCACCGTACAACATTTCATAGTCTGAGGCATTTGAGGGGATTCCTCAATGTGCTTAGCTCTATAATAGGAGTCATAAAACTCTACAAAAATAATACTTGAGGAAGGTAAATGCAGAGTGCCGTGAAATATGTATGGGAAGATAAGATAAGGTGACATCTTTATGGAACTCCATATAACTCAAGGCTGACATAGTCCAGTCACTAGAATTCTTAACATTATAGTTACTGCCTATGGCTTTCCCAAAAGTTCAAATCACTATGAAAAGTTATCCAAAATCCAAATATAAGGAACAGAAGGTCAAATGCTCAAATGAGAACCACCGGCTTCATGATACATGTTTATAATCCCAGAATTTAGGGAGCAACCAGGAATTCAAGGCCAACCTCAGTTACTTGAACAGCTCAAGGTCAGGTTGGACATGAGACCCTGTCTGAAAATACTGAAATACAAACCAAAACAAGTTAAAGAGAGCAACATCAGCCATCCTCCATATAAAATATACTTGTATTTGATGTATTCTTTATTGCTTATGGAAGAGATTCTGTAAAGCTAAATATTAACCTGCAAAGGTCAGTATGATGTATTATTTTTTTTCTAAGTTTTTTTTTATTTACATTCAAAATCATTTCCCCTTTCCCATTTCCTCCCTCCCCGAAAGTCCCATAAGCCCCCTTCCCTCCCTCTTTTCTCCATTCAACCCCCTCTCGCTTCTCTGTCCTGATATTTCCCTACATCCAGTCTTTCCAGGACCAGGGGTCTCTCCTTCCATCTTCTTGGAAATCTATTGATATGCGAATTATGTCTAGGGTATTCTGAGTATTATTTCTTTTTATTCCTTTTTTAAAATTTTGAGTGTACAGGTGTGATGTGTATGTGGTAGTGGGAGGGGGGTGCATGCCTGTGCCATACATAGCACAAGTCGGAGGGGAGAGGGCATCATTTGGGAACCGGCCTTTTCCTTCCTCCAGTATGTCTCAGGGATAGAACTCGGGTCTTCAGTTAGATCAAAGGCTCCTTTTACAGAGTGCCATCTTGCCAGCCCAAGGTACACTGTTTCTTAGAAGACATAGCTTCAAATGCTCCTATATTCCTCCTCTTGTGTTTCTTGTGTATGCACCTAATTTTAAATCATCAGTTCACTTTTTCTTTTACACTGTAATTGCACTCATCAGTCTTCCTTTGGCTCATGTTTCTGCGGTATTTTCCTCCTTGATGAGTTAAGGAGTTACAGAGCAGTATACCTATATGTTTGCATGAGCCATGTTAATGACCTACTAGAGTATATGCTTCCTAAATCCATACTATTTTGATCCAGAACTATCTCTACCAAAAAGTAAAATTGCTTGTTGCCGAGGGAGTTAACAAATTTAAACCAAATTGGCCACCATTAGAAAACCAGGAAGCAACCTAGTGAAATAATATGGCAGATGCCTTTTGCAATTATTATAAAAGTTCTACTTTTCCCTTCTAGTAACACAGCCTTGATTTTCCTATAGGGAAGCTCACTCTGTTTCCAGTTCTCCCTGACTCCTACTTAAGTTCTGACATGTGAGCTCTTGCTTGTTTTCAATTCTCTGCCTGTGGCCTGCTGAAACAATTCCCCACCAGGACGGACTCACCTGAACTCTGATAAACTCCTTCTTTCATGAGTGGCCTCAGTCATGGGGCCTACCACAGCAATAGATTAGTAACTAAAATGCTTATGTACCTGCACCTATGTACACACATTGTAGAGTCCATCTAGATGTGATAGGGTAGCTCATGAAGCAAAATTTCCTGAGACAGTACTAATTTTTCATATAAATGGAGGATTCTCTTCTGTTGATTTAAAATGTCGTGTTAAAATATCCAGTTCCATGTTCTAAAATGCTAATCTCACCTAACTAAATTGGCAGATTGCATCCCACTGTTTGAAGACATTTGGATGAAGTGCTAGCCTTAGATCACACAACTAGAAAATTGCATGTCTGTGGTTTAAATTCAGGTCTCTGCTCTTTCTAAATTCTAATGTTCCTTACACATGATTGACATCTCAAAGTATTTTTCACCACTCCAACCTAAACTGATCATCTTGAATGTGTTTATCTTGATAAGACACAATAACTCATTTCAGTATTTTAAAATAAAAAATAATTTGCAGTAATAATAATAATAACAATAGCAATAAGCAAACAAAGTGATGAGAGATAGACTTTGGGTGAGCTCTAGAGAGCATCGGAAAGAGATAATTGGGGTGGTTAACATAAAAATATATTATATTCATGTGATATTTTCTAAAAGTAATCTTAAAAATTTTTTAAGATTGGTGGATCCTCCAGTGCCTTCTAGATATACAGATTTTTCTGTTCATGGTTAATGGAAGATATATGTTTAGGAATACAAAAGCTTTCTTTCCTTTACTTGCTATCCTTAGGTTATTATGTGGATCTATGTTATTGTAATTAAATTGTAACAACACCTATCAGTCTTTGCTAAATTTTGTGACAATTCTGGCTACTTTGACAACTTGATATGAGAAAGAGTCATTTTGGAAGCAGGAGCCTCAAATTGAGAAAATGTTTCCACCAGATTGGCCTGTGGATAAGCCAGTGGTACATTTTCTTGTTGACATTTGATGTGGGTGGCCACAGCCCATTGTGCATGATACCATCCCTGGGCTGGTTGTCTTGGATGCTATAAGAAGGCAGTCTGAGCAAGCCACAAGAAGCAAGCCAATAAACAGTGTTCCTCTAAGGCCTCTGCATTAGTTCCTGCTCCCAGGTTCCTGCCTTGAGTTCCTACCCTGACATTTTGGGATGATTGTCTACAACTGTTAGATGAAATAGACCCTTTCCTCCCCGGGTTAATTGTGGCTGTTGTGTTTACCACAGCAATGGAAATCCTAAACTAAGAAAATGACTTCTTTTCTAAGATCTCCCCCCAACCTATACATTTTCTGGTTTCTGTGAAACATTTATTGTCATTCCCTAAAAACACCAAACATTTTTTTTTAGCCCATCATTCTCCGTGTTTCTGTTGCCCAGAAAGCCTCATCACCAAATATCACCTCAAACAACTTAAACAGAAGAGAGTCAGTAGAAGCTGTCTACCTCAGTTTCTTCTGGGAAGGAAAAGTTAGTCACTCTGGTTGAATGTTTCAAGTAATGAGTTATAGAACATGAAGGTGCCCTGAGATCATGGCAACAGAGAATGGTGAACATACCACATTCTGACTGTATGGGTTTTAGTTTATCAATGTGTAAACTGTAAATGTTTTTATCACTCTCTTTAAATATTTGGTTGATCTAGACTATGAAATACAGGAAGTCAGAAAATAGGAATTAGCATCAAAAGTTTTGAAGCTTGCAGATGAATAATTTTTCCTCACCAGAGTTTATGATATCTGTAACCACTGAGAGTGAAGAGAGAATTAAATGTGTTAATTTCTGCAAAAATGGCTAATTATAATTAGATCACATAACAGTAGTTGTTTAGTCATTTACTGCCAAATTCTGCACTGTAGATTAGTCAAATTATTGTACCCAGTTATAAAGAGAAATATTCCTATGCTATTTTAACAGTGGATTACGAAAAATCAGCTGTTTATTTTCATGTAATCTGCCAGACTGTAGAGATTCTCTCTCTGAACATAATAACTTCCTGTGATTTGTATTCACGCCATTGTCTTTGTTTATTGAATTCATGCACAAATAAGAGAAAGGGGGAAATTTTCTACTTTGAAAGGGAGAAAATCCCTTGCAGTCATATTTTTGCTAGGTAGTCTTTAAATTTTTCAGTTTGTTTTGATGAGATAGAAAACGTATTCTTCTTTTATGGGACTCAGCAGCCAATCATACCCAAATGCTTAAGTCTCTATGAACAGATTTAACATGGTTTTCTCATGCTATGCACTTTTGGCAGTGAGATCCAGGACCATGGCATCTTCTGTACTTAAAATCATGGTTTCATGGGGATAAAAGTGGCCACCATATCATAACAATTGCCTGTTGTATTAATATTGTAGAAAATGTTAGAAATTGCACAGTGAGAAGGTACAGTCCTATAATCCCTATATGTGGAAAACAGGCTGCAGATTTGCAAGACTACATAGGAAGTTCAAAATGCTACACAGTGAATTCCTACTGACCAAAACAATGGTTGTAAAAACTTGAAATCATTATGATTTTTTGGTATCCTTCATCTGGTGAACCATAGCATTAAAAACTAGATGGGAAAAGTTGTCATATCTGAATGAGTATTGGATTAGGTAAATGTCATGAAATGTGACTGCTATTTTTAAGATGCTGCACACTTGATGGAAAATCTATCGGTAATCAGTATCTTCTCTCTTCCTGATGAACCAGCTTTAAGCCACAGTTTGGATTTGTATCGTCAGTGAAGGTAAATTTCAAGTCCTATGGAGAAGCATATCTGCATGTTAGCTGCTTCTGAAAGGAGTCTCTTGTTGTGGTGATTTTTGTGTTGATAGTGTTCAGGTCACTGTCGCGATGATTTGCAAGCTATGTCACCATTTCTAGGACCTGTTTTAGTATCAAAGCAGAAATGTGTTAAGAATGCCCACAGGTTAGAATGATCATACTCAGTATTCAGCATGAATAGATTACAGACTATATGAGACATCATGACGTAATAAAGACAATTGTAACAATGGTCTCTTGCTTAAGTAAACACAGTTAACACTATATCATATGTTAGGCTATATGGGATTTTTCAAGGTGTACAGAGCAAACTCTTCTGTGTGAGGTCAACATAGAAACTGGGTCAGGGTCATAGGTCTTATGAGTTTCTGGACCCTCACAGCTACGTTCAGTTGGCCACAGGACCATAAATTGACCCAGACACACGATTTACTAGGAATATACTTTTCAGGGCCTCAAGACCAGTTGCCTGTAGTACTCAGAGAACAAAAAGTTTCTCTCCACAAATGTCTGTCTACCTTGGGGACTCTATACTCTGCCGACTTCTTTGAGATGAAGAAGGCTTTTATTTTTAATGATGATGATAAATTTTCTCTTTATTTCAGGTTTAATGACTCCACCTTGCCAAGTCATAAGTAAAATACATTTTCAAATGGATCTCTATGTCCCTCCAATAATCTTGTAACTAATGTCTCTGTCTCCTGGCATCTCTGTTCTATTTCTATACAACAGTTAGTTTTTTTTTTAAAACAAATATTATCATGGCATTACAGTTTCCCCATATGTAGTGGGAAATGATTAAAATATAGTACAGCCCCACCAAGCCTCTGCTCTAAGTCCTGGCAAAGCATGACTCTTAAACTTGAGTAGTTAGCCAGATATATTTATGTATATGAAACTCCCAATTACATAATGCCAAATTACAATGATAAAGTTTTATACTAATATTTCTAATCTCTCAGCACATGAGAAGCACATCTGTTGCCATCTGGATCTGTGCGTCTCCTCCTCCGCTCCCTCATGCAACTCCCAAGCTCCCCCTCTCTCTCTGCCCCTCCTTCTCTTAGCTCCTCCTCCTCTCTCCCCTCCAATCGCTGGCCTCTCACTGCCTCAATGTGAATGGATAGGAAATATCTTGCAAAACCCATACATTTAAAACAATGCTGTGACTTAACCACACATAGAATCTTATGGCTCCAGCTTAGGCTTTTTGTTGTCCCTTCAACCACAATAGCCTTCATTCTTTTATAAAAGCATTTTAACATTTTAGCTTAATTTTGAGCAGTTTCAGTCATATATTTGGTAAACATTTTCACCTCTATAATCCTCCCTCTCACTCAAACTCCCAAAACCTGTTTCTTTCTTTCACCTATCCTCCTCTTACTTTCATGTCTTCTTGTCCATTCAGGTCCTGTGCAGGCAGCAATAGCTGTTCTGTGTTCATGGTGACATCACCTATGTCATATCCAGAAGACTTTCATAGCACACTTTGACCAGTCATGAATCTCTGTACTAAGCAGAGCTCATTGCAAAATGAAAAGTCTCTGGCCAGGGTTGACAGGAAAACTAGTCTAAGAGCATAAACATAAGCACCTAGAAGACCATTTGGTTACACATCCATTTAGTGTAATTATCAGTAGTAAATCCCCCCCACACACACTAGAGCCTGTAGCCTCTTCTTGTCAGGTTTTTCAGAGCACCAGGGATATATTTCTTCTGAAAAATCAGGCTTCAAATCCAATCACAAAGCAGTTGGTTACTTTCCAATCATGCCATTATTGCCCAGGGGGGCACATTGGACTAACTTCATTTCTATCTTAATACACTGAACAGTTATTTTGATTTATCCCTGGCTATTTCCACTGCAAATGTTATGCTTTTAAATTTTGTTAATTTTTGTTCTCATCATTTGTGCCTCAATGCAGCTTACTGTATTTGTAACAAACCAAATTCAGTATTTTAAAATGACACAAATTTATTATTATCTATTTGTATAGACTAAAAATCTTGACACTGTTTTCTGGGACAAAAATCTAGCCCTTGAGGTTGGAGTCCTTTCTGGAAGCTCTGGAAGAGAACCTGTTTCCTTACTTTTTGCAGCTTCAAAAGGCTGTTCATACTCCTTCCTATCTCCAATGTCACTTACGTTGTTTCCTTCTGTCACCAAGGGAGCAAGGAAGGCCAATGATTTTAAGAATGCACATGATTATATTGAAACCATCCAGAAACTCAGAATAATCTCCCTAATATGTGCCTCCAGTTTTATTTTATCTGTAAACTGCATTTGTTCTTCTGAAGCAAGATTCCAGAGTGAGATTCATACCATAGCGATTGCGGCGTAGCCATCTTGGGATGGGGTATAGAGTTACTATTCTACTGACCACGTAACCACATCAACGTGGCCCTACCATTCGTGCCCTCAAAAAGAAATGTCCTAACAAAGTAATGTCACACTTGTAATGCCCCACTGCCACTGAATAACTCCTTTCTGAATTACCTTGATAGATGCTTTATTACTTTAAAGACTCTTTCCCTTGGTTGAAATATTAGCTCTCTTGGAATTCAAATCTCTCTGTGTTTTATTCATCACGATGTCTCCAGAACCTACAGGGTCACTTGCACAATAAGCCCATTTGACAAGGGTACGATGTGTTTCTCTTTTCGTGGTATGTTTATGAGATTTATGCCAAATAGAATAAAAACAAAGCTACAACTACAATACTAGAATTCTATTCCTGTAATCTGTCTCACGTCAACACAGAAACTTCTATTCAGTAGGCAGACACAGGGCAATTTTCGCCAAAAATAGAATCCTTTGAAAAATGATGGTTTTAATACACTTAAGAAGTGAAGCTTATTTTGCTAAGACTTCAGAGTTAGTAAATGAAGTACGTAGGATTCAAATCTAATCAGCCAACTCTTAAGAAAATTCAAACTGACTGTCATGGTACAAGAAAACTCTAAGACTGAAGGGGACCATGCTTTTGTAAGCATCATATCATATTATCTAACCCAGTTGATAAAGGTTGATTTTGTGTCTCCATAATCAGCCACTTCTCTGAATATGAACTTCCATTTGGGGGAGGATTTCATTTTTAAGGTATGTATTAAGGTAATCATTTTTCCAATGTTTTCAGTTGACCATAGTGAAGACCTACAAGGATTACATGTATTTAAATGTAATTTCCACTATTAACAGTCTTGGTATTTTCTTAAGTATAAATGATAATAAATATTATATGTTTTTCTTCTTTAAAATGATCTCTTTTAGTTTTTGAGATTATAATGTGAATATATCATTTTCTCATTCCAATTCGCTCTCCAAATCCTCCACATAACCTGCTTTGTCCTCTTTCAAATGCATAACCTCTTGAGTAGGTAACCATGCTTGATTTCTTTTATTTTTAACATGTCATTTCTTCTGTAAGTGCTATTTTCCAATTGAATATATGATCATTAATAATTTTCCATACAGGAATTATGAAAATATTTTATACAATATAGAATAAAGTTATTATGACATTCCTTGAGCAATTTACCCTCAAGAGGAAACAGATGAGAAACATGCTCATTAGAATTAGCTGTACCCAATGAAGATTAAAGATTGTTTGTTGAATTGTTTTGAAGGATAAAAGAGTGGGTGCCTTGATTAATAATGCTGCTGGAGTGTTTGGAAAACAAGAGTGAAGAATTGAAGACAAAAGAGACAAGAAAATTGATGTGCCTGTTTAGAAATGGAATAACGAAGATTATACCTTGACAACCTGAATGGTTGACTATAACTATGTGAAAATACTAAACAGAAGACTTATGAATAGATCAAAAGAATTAATAAAGGAAGTGACACTCATTGTTTGAAATCGTGGCAACAAATTTGAGTGTTCATTTTATGTAACTATGGTATCTCCTAATACAAAGTTATGTCTAAAAATCAGGAATCATTTCTTTACAGAAAAGCAGCAAAGTGTTTAGTAGCTCATGAATCCTGAGGTCACAGTAAATTTGAAGGTCACATGTAGGAATGCTGAGAAGTTAGAGAATTGAAGAAGCTAAGATCTGAATTATTAGGGTAAGTTTGAAAATGTCAAATTCAAGTTCATGTATACTTTAAAAGGTAAAGGTAATGTAATTGATCCTGTAAACATCAAGATTTGCATTGCTAGCACCCTGGACATAGAACATACAGGTATATGGACATCATCTGGTAAATGTAGGGGAGCAGGCTTGTTGCCAGTTGGAGTAAGTTGAGGAACTTATTTATATAGACTGATAAATGTTCATAGAGAAGTGTTTGTTGAAGTATATGTGAATAGTTTGAATTAAAGTTGTTTTCTTTGTTTTTAAAAATATGTGAATATTGAACAGAAATTTTAGGAAGGTGAATCAGAGAAATGCACCCTACTTTGTGAATATATGCATACGTGTATATATGCATACATGTACATATACATAGATACATTTGTGTGCATATCTATAGTACATATAAACATATATGCACATATATACACATATAAATGATAGATAGGTAGGTAGATAGATAGATAGATAGATAGATAGATAGATAGATAGATAGACAGATGATCAACAGATAGTATAGATAAGATAGATAAATAAATAGATGATAGTAGATAAATAGAAAGATAGATAGAAAGATAGATAGATAGATAGAAAGAAAGAAAGAAAGAAAGAAAGAAAGAAAGAAAGAAAGAAAGAAAGATAGATAGATAGATAGATAGATAGATAGATAGATAGACAGATCAGTAGCCGCTGTCAAAGGCACAAGGCAAGCTCCCTGATAGATTATACAATCCTAAGAAGAAACTCTAAACAATTTACATAATAGTAATACCAAATTTTAACAAATTGTAAAAAATGAATTATATTGGATTTATTTGCATAAATCTAAATCTTCAGGTTTGGTACATACACAGATGACTTGGATTAATGCCTTGCTTTTCATTTGACAGCCAGTGAAAATTACTTTCCCTCAGAGTCTGGAACATCTATTCCTGAAAAAATCAATGGGTTGATGATAGCACTCTTTCCACAACTAACACACATCCTGGTGCTGAGCATTTAATTAGTGTCCTGAAATTATCAGGTAATATTTTTGCAGTACAATGGAGGTTAGTAGAGAGCCAATGAGAAAAGCAGAGCTATATAGGGCAAAGAGTATGACAGAGAAATGGTGGCCATGGCTGAGCAATGCCACTGAAATGTGCTTGGGTTCATGCTTGGAAGAAATCTTTTTGAGATAGAAGCAATAGGAATTGGCAAAGATTTTAATGTGTCCATGTGAGAGAACAAAGATGATGGAAGATACCCAGGCTCTGAGTCTCTTCTGCTAAGATGGGACTGCAACTCCTAAAATCTACTCATTTAAAAATTTGTTAGTCTTGGAAAGAGGCATGAAAATGAGACCTGAGTCCTACTTTCAAGCATTCCTTGCACTTGAGGATGGTACAGATAATACACCTGCCATTAAAATGTATAGATCATTGCACATTTCCCTTCCATGACTAGAAGTAGACTATAGGGAGGCAGTGCAGCCAGCCAAGTGAAGAAGGCCATGTCTCTGGCCTGCATTGCACCACAGTTACAGCCTAGTGTAAGAGAAGAAAAATGTAAAGTTTTATTGTTTCAAGTAATGATATTTGCAACTGTCATATCAAACAAATGGATGCCTACTGCATCTAACATACCTGGATGGAGTGGGAGATGGTACTTTTACAAGTAAATAGTCCTTGTTTCCAAACTGCCTGTGCTTAGTTATACTCAAAGTGATGGATCCCAGAGGTTTGCTTTTTTAAAGAAAGAAATCTAAATGTTACTTTCAAAGAAATGAAAATCATGAAGTGAAGTAGAATATTGAGCAATTATGTGGGTAGTGAGTTAAAGCAGTGTAGAAGAATTTTAACCCAGCAATATGGCTGCTCTGGGGGGAATACAGACACACCCTTAGTACATACATCTAATCCCAAACAATGTAGGTAAAATTCATTTGTGAAGGAAAGCAACCGTGTCAGCAAGTAATGTCTAATTGAAAGACAGACAACGTGATGAATCAGAGAAAGATTTGACAGAATCAGTCAGAGACAGGATACACCCAATTCTCATGAGAACAGCATGGGAAAGAAAAGCTGTTTAAGAGCAGTGCAGAGAAAGAGAGAGTTCTGTTCTGTTCTGTTAGTTCAGTTAGGTTGAGTTTAGGCAATGCAGTGGAGTTCTGCTCAGTCAGTTCGGTTGAGTACGTGAGGTGAGGTGAGAGACAATGCAGTCGAGCAGAGTTTATGGCAGTTCAGTTAGTGTCGTTCAGAGACAGGTTTTTTGCTGGGATGGGTTAACAGACAGGTTGCAGGGAGGACAAGCTAGACACAGTTGAAGACAGAATGAGCCAGAGAATGAGAGGGAGGTAGAAGATTAGAACAGATTTCTAGAGTTAGTTTGAGGCCAAGCAAAGCAACTCAGTCAGAAGCTGAGAGAAGCCAGTTTCAATCAGTCAGCTTGGAGAGGAGTTTGAGCCAGAACAGCTGAGTTGAACATGCCATCCAGAATTCAGAAACAGCTCGTAAGTATGAGCTTTTTCAGCAGGAAGCCTCTGAAATGACAGTTATATCAGGCAAAGAAAAGCAAGAGATAGGAAAATAGTGACCACATTTGTGTGTCCAACAAGACCAGATGTTTTATTTTATAGATTTATTTATTTGATGTGTATGAGTATTTCATCTTCATGTATGTATGTTATGAGCTACTATGTTGGTGCTGAGAACTAAAGATGGTTCTTCTGCAAAAGTAGCAAATATACGTAACCACCAATCAATTTCTCCAGTCCCAATTCCAAAAATCTTATATCAATGTTCCTTACAGTGATGTAGAAGGTTATATTTTAAAATGCTACCCTTTAAATTTTATTTTCTTATATTTATGTGCATGATTGTTTGCCTGCATCTATGTAAATGTATGATGTATGTACCTGGGACCCACGAAGGTCAGAGGAAGGTATCAGATTCCATGAAACTAGATGCTACAGGTAGTTTGGTATGCCATACGGGTGTTGGGAATCAAAACAAGGTCCTCTGAAACAGCAACCCCCTGCCCATACCACTTTAAAAGAACATGCCACCTTAAAAACTGAGAAGGAAGAGCACAAAAGCAAAAGAACAGACACATAGCAAGGACTCTAAGGATCCTATCAGGAAAATTCCTTAATGACAAGAGAATTGTGGCATGGAGTATATTAATTATATACTCAATAGTCCTCCACTGTCCTGGAATTCCTTATGCATCACAGGATAACCTTGAACTTCCGAATTTGTGATTCTCCTGCCTCCCTTCACAAGTGTCGGGGTTAAAAAGTACCATACTCAGTTTACATAGTCATAAGTACTGAATGTTATGTGTGCTTGGCAAGAACTCTAACAACTGAGCTATAGATTCTGTTCCTTCTGCTGCTTTCTTTAACCTATCAAATTAGTTGCTGTTATCAGCATTTGATATGGACATTTATTTAAACGTACTCACACTTTAACAACTTCATTGCTCAACACGACCTTTTCTTAGTTAATTCTGCTCAGGGACACAGTTTCTTCTTCCTAATTAGTCTTTCTACTCAAAATCTGGTGGTTGTTTTAACAGCTTGGGGCTTGCTGAAACTGTGAAATCTCCTACACCTATAAAATTAGAATCTGCACATTTATGAGATCACTACGTGACTTAGAAATGCATTAAAGCCCACACAGTTCTCAGTGTGACATGAGATGCTGTGTACCCAACACTAACCAAATAATCTCTTTGTTGCTGGTTCTGGTCCAAGTGAAACAATTTGCGTCGAGGTTTGAAGCTCATCTAGTTTAACATGCAGACGGTAAAAAGTGTCAAGCTGTTACATTTGAAATGAATATTCTATTTATTTTGAAGTGATTATTAAATGGGTGGGTGTTCTGCTTCATAACAGCTGTCTATGTAATACAAGCCAGGGTCATCTGAGGAACTATCAAATGAGAGACTGCCCAGATTGAATGGACCAATGATAATGACAGTGACTGACAGATAAGAGCACAGCTGACTGTGGTCGACATCATTTCTAGGTAGGCAGACCTAGGGTGAAAAAGAAAGTTAGCTGAGCATGAGCAGGAGAACAAATAAACACATGCCATCAACATTTCTGCTTCAGTTCTTGTTTGAGCCCTTGTCCTGACTTCTCTCAGTGTTGGACTGTGATCCGACAGTATAAGCCATATAAATCTTTTCCTCCTGTAAGATGCTCTTGGTCAGAGTGTTTTATCCCTAGCACCAGAACAAAACTAGAACAGGTGAATATGATAATTCGAGGGCACTGGTATTTTCTTTGGTTACTGTTTTCATTTATATGAGAGGTAGTCTGCTTTCTTTAGTTACTTTATCTATTGAGGATATTTTATATACAGTTGGTAGATCTCTATAAGTAAACTGCTTATCCTTATCTGGTGTTTGAAATGTATTCTCTTTGACTCCAAATTTTTATAGGTTCTTTGTTGATCAGTGTTTATAATACCTATTGTCTACTGTGATTTCAGAATTGATGGATTGAGGTTGAAAACAGTGAAGTGGGATTCTTATTTCCATATTCATGCATACACATAATGTTTGATTTATTGATTTCTAAGACCATAAACAAAGCTGAATTGGTGTGTGGAATCTTATTAGGGTTGGAATACTATTACAAACTCTCTAAGCTACATTCCCTTTGCTTCCAAACCAGGTTCACTATGAAAACTCCAAGGTACTGTCATCCTTTTTCACTGGTGGGCAGACTTCGTCTGATGACTTCTATTATTAGAGTTGTAATTCTTTATAGATCCTTATTTTATCTAATGTTGTTAGATAAAAACTTTCACCTTGCACGTGCCCAAGTCATTGTCTCACTTCCAATATATATTCACTACACCCAAGTCCTCAGGCCAGTCCAAAACAGTCAATCTACTCTGTGTTTTCCAGGATTCATTGTTTGACCTTTAGGGATATTGCTTTTATTTTACCTAGTATATCTAGATGTTTCATAATAAAATGTCTTTAATGATATCTCATGTGTACTGACATTCAAATATAAATCTGTTAAACATTCATGAAGAATTTCTAAGGATAGTTAGAATTTTTGAGCAATGTCTAATGTTAAAGTTGAAAAAAAAAGAATCTCTAATGACTTAATCCTAGAAAGTCCTAAGTACATGGTGTTTTACTTTATTTAGAATATTGTCAACTAAACTCTGCCATTATTATGCCAAGTTCTCCCCCCCCATTTTAGCCAGTTGTATTAGCGTAATATAGACACAGCAGCCTGAATCTTTGTGAAGTTTGAAAACTGGGTTTGGATCTTTCCAAAAGAAATGAGAAAAAAATGGGGTGGGGAAGATGTGATACCATGGATACCTCTGACTCCCTGTCTCTAAGAGGAAGATTCAAAACCAAACTAATGGACTAAGGTCAAATATACGTATTTCAACTATGAACATTCTCAAACACATGTGGCTCCTGCAACTTAGATACTTTCAAGGAAGAGATTATTCTCTCAAGTGAACTGTGCATAGAGTCAAAGGCACAGGTTCAATCTCTCATCTCTCAGAATTGTCCATGCTTTAAATTGTTCTGAGAAATAATGTCTATGCGAGAAAATGTTTATGAACTAATCATGATGATCAACTGTATTGGTATTTAATTATTATATAAAAGAAGAAAGCTGGTTTCAAATGGTTTAGAAACTTGTAAGAAAATATTCATTGTAGATAATCATCCCTGGGATTACTTCTAGAATGCCCACTACCATGCTACAAATAGACCTTTAAATCAAGGATGATTTAGCCTATCTTTGGCAATGGAACAAGATGAAGAGTTGAGAAGAGCAGCTCTCTTGGAAAGTTATTTACTCACAGAGGAACTCCAGAAATGGGTGAGAGAAGGAGAGACAATTTGGGTCTGTGGTAGAATATTCTAGCTCTAGATCAATAATTCTCATCCTTTCTAATATCATGAACTTTTAATACAGTTTCTCATGTTGTGGGAACCACCAACTGTTGAATTACTATTATATTAACATAGATTCATAAAATTAGCCGGGCAGCAGTTATTCTTTATGTAGCTCATTCCCCAATAATCATAGAGAGAGACTAAGAGTTATTAAAACTGCCTTGAGCCAAGTACTGAGCAGTTACTACTCCATTCTAAATCTCCCAGCTAGTCAGACTTCCTCCCAGACAGTATTTTCATCTTACATGTGTTTTTTTCATCCTTTCGTGATACAACTCTCCTCTCCTGTTGTTTTCCTTGACCTCTCCTCATGTCTCCCTCCTCCACGTCCAGTCTCTTTCTTCACTCTTCCTAGAATTGGAAATTCCACCTATTTTCTCTAAAGCTTTGCATTGGCTTGTTGGCTTTTATTGGCAAGGCAGAGAATAAATAAAGAGCAATGTTTATACAAACTTTAGACAAGTGCTTCTAAGAATAAACATAACAAAGCCATTTTCACACTAAAACAAAATATGAAGGCAGAGAAATCAACATTTGAACAACACAAGGATAACCTTTACACCACGCCCAAAAATATTATTCCTACAACCAACCAGAAAATTATTTTGTTGCTTCTTCATCACTGTGATTTTGTGCCTGTTATGAATTGTAATGTGAATGTCTGACATTCAGGATATCTGATATGGAACCCCAAAAGGGGTCACGACCCACAGTGTGTGAACCGCTGCTCTAGCGAAGAAGCTTACCAAGCTTCAGATTCTACTTTTACAATTTCCTGGGTAAGTTAATTATGTTTTTGTCATTTTTAACACAACTTTGTGTCAACTAGGAAAACAGGATTGTGGCTAAGGAACTATCCAAATCAGATTGGCCTCTGACCATATATATGAGAAATAGTCTTAATCATTGTGGGAATGCCCAGTCCACCATGGGCAGCAGCATCCTTCAGACAGTGGGCCTGGGATGTACAGGAAAGGTAGCTCATCAAAAGGCATCGAGTGAGACAGTAAGCCACACACCTCCATGATTCCTACTTCAATTCCTGCTTCAGTTTGTGTCCTGTTTTCCTTCAGTGATGGACTATGACCTGGAAATATAAGAAAAACAATCCTTTCCTCCACAGAGTAGCTTTTGGGTCAGGGCGTTATAATAGCAGCAACAGAAAGAAAACTAGGGCACCGGGTATGTATTATTATATAATTTATTTTACAGTTTCAGGTGTTGAAGTAATCTTTTATTGTAGGTCCTAACAACAACTCCATTTTTGTAACAATCCCTTTGTGAAACCCACACCCAAATTTCTAAATTACCTGCCAATCCCTCTTCATTCTCCCCATGTCTGTAACCAGATATATGCACTCAGTTTTTCCAGCCTGGATTCATTTCTCTTATGTCTCTTCCTATCTATGTGAACTTGGACAAATGGAGTATTTTTACTTGCTTCAGCCCCCCCCCCGACCTATGGTTTTGAGGTCAAGACTATTAGAACAAAAGCATTAGACACATAGTTATTATCAATAAGTATAAAATATATTGACATACTTCAATTATTGTGCATATAAAGATTGGGTATTTGCAATGATTTTGTTGCTTAAACTGGAAACTCACTGAACATTATGAAGAAACTAAAAACGAAATATTTTGTAAAAGAAACTAATTTGGGTTTTAAATAAATTGAAACATATATAGACTTTTGGTATAAATAAATATTTTAATATTTATTTAATTTTTAAATATTATAATCCAGATTCAAAGATAACCTTTAGCGATTGTGGCCCCTTAGAGTCACGCCTCTGCAACAGTTTTCACCCACATTCAATAGGACTCATCTTTAAAACATGTAAATATCTAATGCGTAAGTTATGAATCTCTTCATTAAAGGGATTCTGAACTGAGTCTTGCTTTGGGGCATATAAACCACTGTGCCATGAAAATACTTGTGTGGCTCTCTGAAAAGTGCATTGTGATGTCAGCAGCAAGCAGGCCTGATGCCCAGGTGACAAAAGACACAGGGATAGCTTGACTACAACCTCATGAGAGACCCCCAGCCAATCACCCAAATCAATTCCTGCTTCATCCAGCCTGTGGGAGATAATAAACAACACTGGACATTTTAAGCCACCGGATCTTTGTTAATTGTCTTGCCATTCTCATTCCCAGCATGTGTACTGGAAAGCTCAATTCAAAAAAGTGAATCTCTAAATCTCGATAATTAGATTTTGAGTCTTAGCAGAGTCAAGACATCATGGTCCCCTCTCTTAGTAAGAAAGGTCAATACTATTTTTCTTCCTGGATCATGGGATGTTTCTTCTTTATCTGAACGTTCCCTATTTCTCAATATAGAGAAGTCAATACTGTTATCTGGCTATCACAGGAAAGCCTCTATTATGAGTCTACTTATTTTTAAGATGTATTTTATTATGTTTTAGTTATAGGTATAGTTATAATTCTGAGTGGGAGTACATGCCCATGAATATAGGTGACTACAGATTCCAGAGGAATCAGTTGCCCTCAATCTGGAGTTACAGGCAGTTGTAAACATGCCAGTGTCTGTGCTGGGAACTGAACTCTCCTCCTCTGCCGGAACAGAAGACATGTAACCACTGAACACTATCTCCCACCCATGAGTTTAGCAACTCTCTTTCCCAACTTATTCTCCAAAACACTTTGGGTCCTTTACATTACATGTTCATGTTCATTTTCATTAATTAAAGATGTGTATTTTGCATTCAATATCATTCTTCCTTACAGCATCGACAAAGTGTTTTGTTAGCTTCTTTAATCTATTCTTTTATCTTGGCATACAGATCAGTTGATTCTTCTCTTTTCTTGCTTACTTCAGTCCTCTACTTTTGAACCAGTTGCATCTGGAGACCAGGCTCTCTCTCCAGCAATGTGGCTTGACAACATTTTCTCAGCCAGGAAACAAATACCTGCTTGTTGTTCATTTTGTCCATTGTTTAAGGCAAGGTACCGCTTAAGAATTGAAAATATTTGTTGGTTGCTTTTAAGTCTGTGACACATTGAAGACTGTGTTCCAGTAAAATTTGTGGGGCAATCAGAGGTTCAAATTTTTGAAGGAATTGCTCTAATATGCAAGTTGGGACGTTACTTTTGGCCAGTGCAAAATAAAACAAAAGGTGAAGAAAAAATACTCTTTTCCCTATGATTACAAGTTAATAGTAGTCCATCCCCTATTATTACAAGTCAGTACTAGTTTTACTGCATAAAATCAAACTCTATGAATAATAGCATCAATGAAATAATTAACTAGTCCTTGTCATAATTCCATATAACAAGAAGAACAGGACGTCCATGAAGAAGGGGGCCATCCCACTTTCTAGTCATGATTTGAGTTACTTGGGAGGGCCTCGTTCTTAAATAAGAAATACCTCATTACCACCCAGTGATTAGAACCTGAATCACTTTTTTCAGGATGATGCATGGGGTATGTCAGATTTAAATAAAATATCTTGTCAGTGGCAAAGGCTCACAAGATGTCTACATGTGCCTTCTATTAAGAGGTATAAATCAAGATATAGGCATGGTAAACTTTTCTTTGTATGTTATTTTTATTTAATTTGTTCTTTGACAATTTTATACATAAATAAAATATATGTTGATTATAGTAACACTTTGTATGCTCTCTAAAGTGGCTCCCACTCTTACCCCAAGAGTCCATTTCCCATTGTATTAGTCATGGTTTTCTATAGGAATGGAATTGATAGAAGTAGTTTAATAGATTTAATAGGCTAGCATACAGGATCATCCAACAATGGTTGATTCACAATGAAGAGACCCAGAATCCAGTAGTTTCTCACTCCACAGCAATGGATGTCTCTGTATTGCAAATCTGATGCTAAAGACCTGAGTGATACCAGGATTGCTGCTGGTCTTCATTCTACACTGAAAGCCCAAAGAAATGCATTATATTATCAGCAAAGAGAAGTCATAACAACAAGACACATGAACTTGCCAGCAAAGGTAAGCCTAAACAGGCAATCTGCATTGTTTCTTTCCTCCATTCCCTTAGATACTGGCTGTACCAGATGCTTCTACACACGTTTAGGGTTAGTCTTCCGGCTTCAAACAACGTACTTAAGAAAGTTCCTCATGGGAGAGGCCATCAGCTTGTGTTTTAGTTCATTCCAGATCCAGTCAAGTTGACAACCAAAATTAGTTATCACAGCTAGAGTCAAATCTTTTTGTTTTTGAGTTTGACCAAGATTGCCCATGTGACTATGTATTTGGATTATGTATTGGGCAGCCTGGTAGGCTTAACATTGTGCACACAACTGAAAACAGTAACTAACTCCTCCTTAGAATTCATCAATAGCCAGTAATTCAGCAGGGAGGGGTAGAATCCAATAACCTCTACAATACATGATTATCTGTTGACAGGTCCAGTCCTATACAGGTCCACTTCAAGCATTTATGTTGAGAATTGGTTCTAATCCTTTGTCCTTTTTTATGCATTTCTCAGAGAAAACCATACAATGTGTAATATGTGGAAGAAAAGTGTTTAAACATAGATTCAACACAAAACACAGTACAATGTGAAAGCATTCATATTTCTTTCTGTGTTGATAACCAGAAGTGTGTTTCTTTCTTTTATTATTTTATTTTTTTATTAGATATATTCCCTTTCCTTGTTCTCCTCTCCCCAAAAGTTCCATAAGCCCTCTTCCCTCCACCTGTTCCCCAATCAACCCCCTCATGCTTCCCTTTCCTGGTATTTCCCTACACTGCTGCATCGAGTCTTTCCAGGACCAGGGGCCTCTCCTTCCTTCTTCTTGGGGATCATTGGATATGTGAATTGTGTCTTGGGTATTCTGAGCTTCTGGGCTAATATCCACTTATCAGTGAGTTCATACCATGTGTGTTCTTTTGTGATTGGGTTACCTCACTTAGGATGTATTTTCCAGTTTTTGCCTAAGAATTTCATGAATTTGTTGTTTTTAATAGCTGAGTAGTATTCCATAGTGTATATATATCACATTTTCTCTATCCATTCCTCTGTTGAGGGACATCTGGGTTCTTTCCAGCTACTGGCTATTATAAATAGGGCTGCTATGAACACAGTGGAGCATGTATCCTTATTACATGCTGGGGAATCCTCTGGGTATATGCCCAGGAGTGGTATAACAGGGTCCTCTGGTAGTATCATGCCCAGTTTTCTGAGGAACCGCCAGAATGATTTCCAGAGTGGAAAAGAAACTGGGAAAGAGCCTTGAACACGTGGACACAGGGGAAAATTTCCTGAACAGATCACCAATAGTTTATGCTCTAAGATCAAGAATTGACAAATGGGACCTCATAAAATTACAAAGTTTCTGTAAGGCAAAAGACACTGTCAATTGGACAAAATGGCAACCAACAAATTGGGAAAAGATCTTTCCCAGCCCTACATCCAACAGAAAACTAATATCCAATATATACAAAGAACTCAAGAAGTTAGACTCCAGAGAGCCAAATAACCCTATCAAAAATGGGGTACAGAGCTAAACAAAGAATTTTCACCTGAGGAATATCGTAAGGCTGAGAAGCACCTAAAGAAATGTTCAACATCCTTAGTCATTAGGGAAATGCAAATCAAAACAACCCTGAGATTTCACCTCACACCAGTCAGAATGGCTAAGATCAAAAACTCAGGAAACAGCAGGTGTTGGCGAGGATGTGGAGAAAGAGGAACACTCCTCCATCCTCCACTGCTGGTGGGATTCAAGCTGGTACAACCACTCTAATCCTTTGTCTTAAATTTGGCTCCCAAAGCTGTGCTCCCAGACCTGAGGTTCCGTGCCCCCAGCTGGTTTTGATTGATTATGAAGAATTGCCATACAGCCAGTGGCTGGGCAAAGTATCTTAGTCTGGGTTTCTATTCCTGTACAAACATCACGACCAAGAAGCAAATTGGGGAGGAAAGGTTTTATTGAGCTTACACTTCCATGCTGCTGTTCATCACTAAAGGAAGTCAGGACTGGAACTCAAGCAGGCCAGGAAGCAGGAGCTGATGCAGAGGTCATGGAGGGATGTTTTTTACTGCCTTGCTTCCCCTGGCTTGCCCAGCCTGCTCTCTAATAGAATCCAAGACTACCAGCCCAGAAATGGTACCACCCACAAGGGGCCCTCTCCCCTTGATCACTAATTGAGAAAATGCCCCACAGCTGGATCTCATGGAGGCATTTCCTCAACTGAAGCTCCTTTCTCTGTGATAACTCCAGCCTGTGTCAAGTTGACATACAAAACCAGTCAGTACACAGGGAGACAGGGCGGGACTTTTAGATTACACAGCTAAGGGACCAACAGAGAGAGGGGAAGGAGACAGAGAATCACCATGATGAGGAAGCAGAAAAATGAAACCTAAAGCCCCCCCCCCAAGCAGGTAAGGATCTGGGAAAGTGGCCCTATGAAGCCACTTCCCAAATTGGGTGTGGGGTAGCAGAGATGAAATATAGATTTTAATAGATGTTAACTTTGGAATACTGGAGAGAGTGTTTGCTAGCTTTGTTTAGAAGTGAGGTTTAGAAGTGCTCAGCCATTTAGCTAGTCAAGGCATGTCAAAATTAGCTGGTGTGTGTATATCTTTTCATTCAAGAATCCAGAGAGCTCTTGAATGGGGGCAGCATGTGCACAACCCACCGAGAGCCAAAGTGGTTTAACTTTCACCGCTACAATTTGTAGCTGATGCGCTGAATTCTTCATGCCCAGTATCATTCCACATCCATCCACGCTACCTTCTGGCTTTTACATTCTTGAAGCTTCTGAGCTTCATCTGCTTGATATAGCACTCACTCAAAAAAAAAATTTCACTCTATATGACATCATGTTAAGAACCACCATTGCTCAAAGCATCATGATAATAAAAACAGTAGTTAGAGGTATCATTTTAACAGGACCAAGATGCATGTTGCACCCATCTAACCTTAAAAATTACTTGTCAACTTCAGATCCTCGCTTTTTCCTCTTGTTTTCTTCAATATTGAGAAAAAGCATGTGTGTGTGTGTGTGTGTGTGTGTGTGAGAGAGAGAGAGAGAGAGAGAGAGAGAGAGAGAGAGAGAGATTACTGTGCCAACCATATTGTTCTCTTGACTGCACGTGTTCAATTTACTTATGTATTCAAAGAGTCAGCACAGGATAGCAATAGAAGAAGCAGACTAAGCAAATGGGAGGAGAGTATGTCTGGGAAACAGGTAAGTCTGTGCCTTAGAGGAAGCAACAAAGGGAACCTGATGGGCATATTATACCTTTCCTTTGATTTCACTGGGTGGAGCAGAGAATTTAAATCATTTCCTCAGCGTCATTCCCTAATCTTTGCCACCTTCCACTAAAATGTTAGATTGCCTTGGGCTTTGTGGAGATCTCGTCTGTATAACCTTTGCTGTAGATAAACATATGCCTTTGTGACCCCGTGCTAACACGAACCCTTGAAAGAAGCTGGGTAAATATTTTCAGGATAAGACTGGAAGTCTTACTCTTCCTAAATCATCAGCAGACAGAGAGTGAGAAAGAGAGAGAGAGAGAGCAAGCTTCCTATGCAAACATATTGCTTAAGAGCTAATGGGAATATTATTATGATGGATAGGCCTGGGTTTTTTTCTTCAGAGAAAAGAATAAGAACACTTAATGGGATAGGAACTGACCAATATTTACATTGGACAGGAAGCTACATTTTACTTCTTTGGAGGTCAAAAAAAAAATCTCTGAGTGTGAAATCCATTCTTCAGATGGCTGCAGCCCTCCCTTCACCCTAGCACATATGTCTGAGATTTCCATGAACTCTTACAGTCGGTCGACATTTATAACACCACTCAACTTCAACATTTAGCAGCCCACAAGGATCACAGGGCTGCTTCTTCCTTGAGTGAGAGAATACCAGGGCAAAAGCAAATCCTTGTTATCACACAAGTTATGAAGAGCTGCCAATGCTGGTCTTTGTGATTCTGTGCATGAATTAAGATGTCAGCTGAATAGTTCACACTCACTGCACTGACAGCAGTGTGTTTCTGCCAGTACTGCTTGCAACTAAAGAAACAAGGTGTAAGTTTCGTGTCTCATCCGTAGTAGATATGGGGAAGGTGATTTTCTTATTTTACTTTCAAGCTCTGACATTAAAGGCAGAGTTTGGGATCTATAATCCACCAATGTCTCTCTTCCATCTCGGTTGTGTGACAGCTTCATCAAATTAGAATAAAAAGAAGTAGACAACCTCGGAGATTAAATGGAAGGACCATTCTAGGCATGGCTTTGGAAGACCCTTCGGAACTAAACCTCTGCTTTCAGCTATGCAATCAATCTCAAGTGAACGTGGACAGACCTTAGTCAGGCCTGAGGAGTCTGTCATGCTGGAGACTGACATTCCAGAGTTCGCAGTCTCAAACTTATCACTTCCAAATCGTTTTGAGGGTACTCTAGACCTCTTGCACTCATCACTTCTAAATCGTATTCGTTGAGGGTACTGTAGAAGTCTTGAACTCATTACTTCCAAATTGTATTAATTAGGGTACTCTAGAAGAACAGAACATAGAAAACAAACATTTACATGTATATAAATTTGCATATATACATATACACATACACATTCACATATACACACACACACATATATATATAAAGGGTTGATCAAATTATCTTATATAACATGGTAGAAATAGTCCACAATTCCTGTTACTCAGATTTACAACACTAAAAAAACCAGTAATTTTTCAATCCTAGAGGCATCATGCCTCAGCAGAGTAGCCCAACCCTGGCCACCTCACAGGGAAAACCAGAGACACCTTATAATTGCTTAGCCCGCAAGGCTATGTGCCTCAGTAGTCTCAATCTGATATTGAATGCCTTGAGGGTTCCTGGAGAGCCATTGTTCTTCAGTCCATGATGGAAGACTGGAAAAACTGGTTATAATAGCCACCCAGCAGAAATTAACTGAGTTGTGAAAGGGAAGGCTGTGTGAACAAAAGCCAAAATAACCTTTATTTTTCTGTGCACTTTCTTATGTGGACTGCTACAGGACACCATTGCTCATGTTTAGGGTGGGTTTCTTTCCCCCCCCACATCAGTTAAGCCAGTCAAGGAAGTTTCACACAGATAAGCTCACAAGGTTAACCTGATGTAGACAATTACTCAACTGAGGGGGCCCTGATCAGGGGACTCTAAGCTTTGACAAATCAACCCTGGAAGCCAACGGTGCCAATTCCCTCATCAAATATTGTCTAAGACTCTCTGCCTCTGTGCTTCTAGGATATTATGTTCATGTCATTCTCTCCATAGTTTAGACATTCTTCAATAGCCATTTCTTGTTACTTCTCAACTTCCCAGTCAGTATTCTTCAGTAAGGACCTCTTTTCTACATTCATTCAAGATATGCAGAGAGCTGGTACAATTTTTACCTTGGACAGCAAGGTTTCTCCATGAATTATCTAAAATGTTATTTCCAACTGACTATCTAAACTCTCCACTGGGACAGAGTATAGACATCTGAAACTAAGCATGTCTAGAAAGTAACCTTCAGATCTTCTATTGAAAATCTCTTCTATCCTATTTAGTAGTGATTATTCATCTTCTACTCACCAAATGCCTTGGGTTTCCTCTTTTAAATCTTGCTTCCTCCTGTATCTTACATTATACAGCAAATCCTATTAACTCTAACTACAAAATGCTCTAGTAACTCAGATTACATCTGGCCACTTCCATACTGAACACCCCAGTAATCTACCCCACTTTCCTCTCTTCCACAAGAGTTCTCTCTTCTTAACCTTCCTAGAGTCTTTTCCAAGCAGTAACACCAAACAGTTTAGTAAAAGTAATATACCCCATAAGGACTCTACAAAATGGTGTGGGTCTTTCCATAGGATTGAATAAAATCTAACATATCCAAACATACAACTTCTCCCATCTCCTCTCATTCTTGCTCACTCTCATTGTAACCCTGGCCAACTTGCTATTCTTCAAATATGTCAGGTACACTCATGCATGCCTCAGGGCCCTGCCACTGCTATTTCTTCTGTTGAGAACATGAATCTTCCAACTATTTATACAGTTTCATCTACCACTTGTTCTATATTCTAGCTTCTGTGTCCCCACTTGCAATAAGACGTTTCTTAATATGTCATTTTAGAATTTTATCCTGAATCTCTTAATCATCATTCTTCTTTTTAAAATTTATTTACTTTTATGTGAATGAGATTTTTGCCTACAGGTATGTCTGTATACTGTGTGTGTGGGGGGGTGAGGGGGGATCCCCATGGGAGCCAAAGAGGGAATGTTTGATCCTTTGACTCTGAAATTACAGGTGGTTGTGTGAGCTACAAGGTGGATGAAGAAAGTCAAACTGAGAGTCCTGGAAGAGCAGCTAGTGCTGTGAATTGCTGTGTTATCTCTCTGGCCCTTAAGGGGACATTCTGTCTTTTATCTCCTTCATGGAAATCAGACTACAGCACTGACTTTAAGGATAATAAAGATCAAAATTTGATGATTTGTTTTGTGTTCTATTAATTCTACCCCATCAGAATCAATACTGTGCCTTTATAGGCATGACTGACTCATCTATTCTTCTTGCACATAGATGTCCAGTGCTTGTTGTTGAATCAATGAATTCAAGCAAAATTGAGTTATGTTTTTACAGACTTCCCATCCAATTTTTTTATTCATAATTTCTTTTCCTGTTGTAAATGAGCACTCAGCACTCTCTCTGAAGGCATCTGCTACTTTTATATTTAAATCTGGGTGCTTCAACATTAAATTTAACTGTAGAAATCTCTGTCATTATTTCTATAAAAAAATCTTAGTCTATAAATTCTGTCTCTTTTTCTCAGGGATAAAGAATACAACACATATTCAGATGTTGTTTATTGATGATATGTGTCCAATCTTTCTATGAAAACTGAAATATTTTAAAAACCCATTCCTGGATGTTTAATGTTGTTCAGTATAAAGTATCTTCCATGATATGAATACAATTCTTCTACAGAAAAGAAAAGGAACACAAACACCATAGATGTTCATCAAAACTCATTGGTATTGTTAATATAGTTAAAAATAAGCAGCCAAATATTTAACTCAAGTTTTGTAATCAAATCCTAACTTGGAGTATATATAAACCCAAACCACTACCCAGATAACAGTTTCCCCTAAGTTAGCAGGATGTAGTTTGATATCTGTCACTGAGAAGCATATGCCCAGGAATGGTTTCAGACTCAGTGTTCCATTCAGGCTGTTTGCTCTTAAGCACTCCACATAACTCAAGTTTGATCATGTCCTCTATCGGGAGGGGACACTCAGCTCTTGCCTTTGTCCTCAGCTCAGATTTTATGAGCATTAAATGGAAAGGTACTGATAAATAACCTCTGATCTATGAGAAGTCACATGGCTTCTGAGCAGGATGAGGGTGAAACTTGCCTTTTTGTCTGCGAACTTTGCTTTAGAGATTATGATGGTTACAATTACTTGCTACACTTAGCTTGCTGTCTTCAAGGTTCATCTGCATGTGTACTATGATCTTCCTTTTCAGCCAATTAGCATCTCCGTATACATATTCCACTGGTCCATGATTTATTCAGCCACTGATGGACTTGTAAGCTCTTTCTGCTACTTGGTACTTTGGATTAGTGCTGCAGCAAACCCAGGGGTACCTACACTCGCTTCGCTCTCTATGTAACATTTCTGAAGAGTCAAGGTTACCATCTCTTTTAGCCTGTGGTGTACTCTACCTAGTAGAATTGTACTATGTTACTGTGTGATTTTAAATTCTCCATATTTTTTATCACTTTTATTTTAATACCCAAACTCAGTTAACTCATTCCTCAGTTTCATATTCAGTTTTTAATTCTTTAGCGTACCTGCATTATTTCTTTTAAATATGTTCTTTTCTAACTATTGTTTAATTTCAGAATCCAGTTATACACCAGTTTGTTAAGGTTGTCCCCATGTGTTTCTTGGTAGGTACAATTATTTTCATTATGGTGTCACATTGCTCTGGTTTCCTTCTTTTTTCATCTCGGTTTTACTGGAATTCTGGAATCGTCATTTTATATTTTTTTTCAACACATTTACAACAAAACTTTACCCCATAATAATTCCTGGACAGGAAGGAATACCCATGAGGTATTGAGTCTGGAGTTTTTGTTCCTCCTTACCTAGTTGTGTTCTTTTGAAGAGGTGATTTTTCATACCAGTCAGTTTGATCACTTTTAAAATGTAGGACTGAGATATTTGAAAAAAAAATCTAGATCTGCTTTTCTCCACATGGGTGGACTTCCTGACAGAGCTACAGCCAGTTCAAGCTATTCTACAACGCTTTTTTCCCCCTCTCTAGTTGTTAGAGACTTGGAAGTTCATAAATATGTCCAAGACGTCATAGATATGGCCAAGACGAGTTTAATTTTGTCACTTAGTCTTTGCACATCTCTCACACTCTTAGAGTGGCATCCTGCACGTGAACTTACTAACCAGCCAATTGTGTTGCAGACTTCAGGAGCTGCCTCTTTGAATGCTTTATCCTTTTGCAAGTATGCACGATGTGGCATGCATGTGTTCATACAGACATCTGCATGGCTTGGGATAAGTGCAGGTACACAAATGTCTTCTTATGTATAGCTATCAGAAGTGTCTTCCTTGTTCACTCCCCATTCTGCCCATTGAGTCAGGATTTCACTGACACCATTGGTCTCTGATTTGGCTAGTCTCACATATCCCCTGTTTCTGCCTTCAGAGCTTGGGGATTATAGGTGAACTGCCAGCCATGCCCATGTCCTTAGATTCTGGTGCTCTAAGCTATGGACTTCAAGTTTAGTAATTTATCTGCCAAGCCACTTCCCTAACCTGGCACATTTTCTGTCGCACTGATCTACAAAATGACAGCTGCATTGGTATCCATGAAGCCCACCACTTTGTACTGCAATAAGACCGCTGACTGATCTCCTTTTGACATCTCAGTTTAGAAAACACATCCAAGAAAAAAATCAAGGTAATTATGGTTTCTACCATTTCTCCTAAGGTCTCCCAGATCTAACATATTAAAAGAGTAATTCCATATATCTTGTCTGCTTTTATGGTTGCTTACAATGGGCAGATCCTCCAAGTACAGCACTGTCAAAGGCTGAACTCACCCCTTCCTGTTTTCATTCTTGGTTTCTGGTGTGGACTTTAGACTTCCACCCTCCTTCTCATTCTTCCCTGTGCTTTCTTTGGCCTTCCCACTCAGTTGACTCCCCAGGATGACCTTCTTCGTTCCCATGGTCTCGCTCACCATTAAAGTACTACAGCATCAAGAAATCTACATACTCTGCCAAGACTTTCTTTAGTGTGACTCCAAACATGATATTCAATCACCTACTGAATAGTTCTACAGAGAAATGCTAAGACATCTATCTCCAAGTCAGTGTCCAAAGCTTTCTTCCTTAATGAACTTTTTTTTTTCTTGTGTTCCTTACAGCAAAGGACATAACCATACCACACCTCAGGGCAAAGTTCAGAAGCATGGGGATTTTCTGAGCTTCACGTTTCTCTCTAATTCTTTGTATCCAATAGTTAAACCAAGCTTATGGGGTCCCCTGAAATATTTCTGGAAAGCATTTCCTTCTTTGTATCCTACCTCATCTTAACCTGTATCATTATAACTATGATCCCATGCAACATTGTGAAGCTCGCATACAGTTAACACTTTTAAAGCAAATACCTCATACCATGTGTGGTTTTAAGCACGTTTGTATACAATAACTCTTAATATATGTAATATGCCTATAGTATAAGTATCGTGGTTGTAATAAAGGAAAAGACCAGGACATACAACTTCTCCCTGTATTTTATAGAGGTTACTCAGAAGAGCCAGCAGCAAAATGTCTGCTTCCAGAGTCTTTGATTGACAACTAAGACTGAGTGTTTCTCAGTTTTCTTTTCTCCAGTTCCTCATGAACATTATTAACTCAAGTGTGGATATGATCACTCATCCCTTCTTACTCTGCCTCAGTAAATCCTTGTCTTCAAGTTAAAACTCCAAAATAAAGTTTGATATTTATCTCAAAATGAGAATGTCTCTTTTGAGGTTGTTTCTTCTCGATATTTGTCCCTTTTAAACTTAATGTCACAGTTTAAGTAGCCTCTTTTGACTAATATATCATATTTTCTCCTTTACCCTTGACTAAGTTTCAAGCCTGTTCCCTGTGTTCCTTGACACTAAAGGCTTGTCAATGCTGAGCCTAAGGTCAGGGGCAAAGGCTTTCTGCCAAGTGTTCTGTCCCGAAGCTAGAAGGATATCTGAAACATTGAACTACTCATTAAACGATTGAATCGATGAAGGCAGAGAAAATCGTGAAAGCAGCTACATTTGTCTTAACTTGTACTTTGGGAAGCCATTTGTGACAACTCAGTGCTAGAAACAGTGTGCAGGAGAGCTCTTTCCATGGAAATGTTAAATCACCACCACTGCATTGATTTTAACATTTAAAATGTCGGTGTCCTAAACCTCTAGGTACCTCAATGCTATTGGATCATTGATTTTTCTTTTTTATAAAAAAGCATTTGCAAACTAAAATTTAAATTGTATCAGTAGGTGTTGTTTGAGGGTTTGTTTGTTTGTTTGAAAAGGTAAATCCTCAATAAAACTGTGGAAAGAGGTCATGGCATAGATAGTGAAAAGAGAACACATATTGGTTTTTCTTTGTTTATAATGAAGTCTGGAAGGCAGACACTAAGTGTGTTCAGTTACATGTTTATTTTATATTTCATATTTCAGGAAGAAAAGAGAGGAGCAGGGGGAAAAGAATTGAAGGGAGGGAGGGAGGGAAGGAAGGAAGGGAGGGATGGATCTTGGGTTATGGTTCAGGAAGGAAGGGATGGATCTTGGGTTATGGTTCAGTGGCAGAGCACTGACCTAACAGATGTAAAGCCCTCGTATAGATCTAGTTCAGATCTCACTCGCCCATCTCTCTCTGCCTACCCTCTCCCCCAAGAAAAGAAGAAAAAGGGAGAGAGAAAGGAAAGGAAGAGGATGGACAGGAGGACAAGGGAAGAGAACAGAAGACAGAGAAAAGGGGAGAAAGGGATGGAAGACAAAAGGGAGATTATAGTCTACTACACAGTTTGTTTAAATCACATGCTAGAGTCTACCCTTAGGAAAAAGCAAAATATTATAACTTACTTATTTGACTTCCCTCTTCTATGACATGTCCTAATCTTTTCTTTGTAGATATTATCTCTTCCATCGGGTACTATAGCATTCCTTTTTACTCCTTCTATATGCATATATCTAGACAATTCAGAAACTCATCTACCTAAAGAGAAAGATAAGCCAAGATCTCTCTCTCTCTCTCTCTGTGTGTGTGTGTGTGTGTGTGTGTGTGTGTGTGTGTGTAAAACAATAAGAATGAAGGCTCTAAATGCCATGTGTGTGCAATGTCCCTGTGGGGAAAATAGCCAGTATACAAGTTTAAAAAGAAAAGGGAAAAGGTACTTTTCTACATTCCTCTATTCCTGTCTCACATCTTCTTTATTGCCTTAAGGAGAATGAAAGACCAAAACTATCTGCTAGAAAATTGCCTTGATGAACTCTCTATTTTTTTCCCCAATGATGGTATCTCATCCTATTTAATTACATTTAGAATAATTTGTTATTAATACTAATGTTGTAAGTTCTGGGCTATGATACTAGGTAAATGAGGGAGATAAGTAGAGTTATTTCTGAAATAGTACAGTTCAATACAATTTATAAAGTAGGTTTTTTTTTTCTGCAAACCTTGAGGGTTTAGCCAAAAGTGTGAGCTGCAGGTTCACTGAAATTACCTGATTAACAACACTAATACTAGTACTACTAGTAATAAAGACGTGATTGAAGAAGACATTCTAATGTCAAACTGTGGCTTCTACATGGGCTCACATAAGCAAGATCACTAAGCACACACACACACACATGCTTTTTCTTTTAAGCACTTTAGCTCTTTGTCTTTGGCTGACTTCTACTCATTGGCTTTTGTTCTTTCCATGTTTTATAGAGATGATGAAATATAAAATAGCTTCATGAGGGTGGATTCATACAGATAATTTTCTAAAAGGTTAGGCCAGCCGCACACCAAACCTAACATTAATCACTATCTTACAATACTCTTTACCGTTTACCAGTCAAGAGAGAAGAGTTCAATCATGTCGCCATACTTTCATGCAAACTTAGTGGCATCCGTGTCCGTGTTCTCTATATGTCTGTGGCTTTCTGTCTTTCTCTCTCTCTCATTCTCTCTCTCTCTCTCTCTCTCTCTCTCTCTCTCTCTCTCTCTCTCCCTCTCTCTCTCCCCCCCTCTCGCTCTCTCGTACATGCAAATAACACATGTACGCAGATATGTTAACACAAGACCACAGAGCCCTGCCTCTTTACCTTCATAATACAAAAAGATCAATGCTGGTTTTCACATTCTGTACTATTCTAAATCTGGGATCTCTGTCTCCTTTTCTGTGCATGTTTAGAGATGATTACAGAAGAGAAGAAGGCAGAAGATGATGACAGACAAGAAACTTGAAATAAAAACCATAAACCTCATTCAAAACCTAGTAAACCAAAGACTGATATGACACCACTCCTCCTTCTACGATACCATAAACATCACTTTGACTAATTTTATAGATATCATTTTTGCCTTTTAACTGAAAATATTTTACAGTTTTTTCCATATTTGAAGAACTTGATGAATAAAAAAATGTGTAAAGTATGTTTTGTTTTCTTTTTATGACACTGTAAAATAGTTATGTCACAAGATTGTTTGGTTATTTGAGCTTTTCTTTTTTTAAGATTATTTAGGAACCATGTTATCAAGTTTTAATAGTGAGTTCTGCCCCCCTTTCTTTGTCCCATTAAGGATACGTCCTCTCACAGAAGTAGAATCTAGGTCTCGGTTCAGATAGTGGTTCAGCATTCTCTGCCTCCTGCTCAAAACAGGAAAATTGTAACTATTTAGCATGCTTGATTTTAGTGGGATTTGTTTGTGTGTTTGTTTCATTTTCAGAGGCATTGAGTGCAATTAAGAGCTGCTTTTTGTTCATCATTCTAAGCCAAATAATGAGTTTCATAATTTACTTATAAATGCTGTTATAGAAGCACAGACCTGTGTGTGTGTGTGTGTGTATGTGTGTGTGTGTGGTGTATGTTGTATACATCTGTGTGCACGTGTGTAGAGGACAGAGGCTGACACTGAAGGTCTCAGTTACCTTCCACTGTAATTTTTGAGTCAGGGTCTCTGATTATACCTAAAGCTCATCAATTTGGCTGGACCATCTGGCTGACAAGTCACAGAGATCTTCTGCCTTGGATTTCCCAGAGCTTGTATTGAAGGGGCACACTTGAAGTGACTGATAGACAAGTAGCAAGAATCCAGAATGAGGCCTTCCTGGTTTGCTGACTAAGTCACCTTCCCCTTTCCAGCACCCTGCAGAGATTATATTTTTAGATGAGGGGTACTTTTCAACAACAGTGAAAGCTCAAGATCAAAGTTATCTTCTTATCTTGATATATGTGCATCAAGCTGAAAGAACCAAGCACTCCCAGTCGACTTGCAAGATTCTTGACCTTTTGGTTGTGAGTCTGGACTTTCAAAACTGAACCATCTCTCCAGACCCTTGTTACGTCCTTAATGTAGCATAGAAAATCTCTTCAATTTCACCAAATGCAGTGTCCTGTTTGTATAGAGAGAGCCTTGGTGTTAAACTCCTGATTTCCTGTCTGGGCCCAAGTTCTTCTGTGCACAGCCCGTCCATACTGTAGCAATTGTCGGCATATGACATGTTAAATCACAGCTGTCACATGGTAAACTTTAAGGAAATACAATATGTCCCTGGTCACACTCAGTATTTTATATTAAATCCTTAAAACAAATCTTTGCTAGTCTCACCTTACTCCTTCTACTTAAACACATAATTATGGGATTCCGAGGTGGTGGGTATAACTTACTTCCATCAGCCATTTGGGTCACAAGGTAGAATCAAGGTTTTCAGAATTGTCAAACACAGAAGTGTCTTTTTAATGGATTTAATAGAGTGAAAATAAAGAAAGGTTTTTTTTGTTTGTTTTTTGTTTTTTTTTTTCTGTAGGAAGGGAGCCCACTTAGTCAGTTCAGCAAAACCTTATGCATTGTCTTGTCTGTATGGAGAGGGTTTTGGCATTAGCTTGTGTTTCCTCCCTCACCTGGTACCACTTTACTCAACTGAGTGGCTTCAGACAACGTTTCCTGTGGGTGGGGCCATTATTTCTAGGAGTTTTGGGGAGATTCTATTCCTATTTTTCCTCCAAAGAGGTCTTAACTGATCTCTCCTAGATGGTGCAGCCAGCATGCAGCCTGCCGTTCTGAGTACCATGCCTCATTGCGCTAAGACTGACTGCCTGGTCAGAAGAGAACAACAACATGCTTTGTCTTATTCCCTGGTTCACTGCTGACTGAAGTGGGTGAATGAACTAAAAGTGATCCTGCTTATGTACCAGGTTGTGTGTGCAACAGTGTTCAATCTGCCATTTTCCCTTTGCTTCTATAATTGCAGACCACATAACTATATTCTAGGTGTTTACTATTTGTATTTTTTGAAAGCTTTTGAGAAATTCTCTCTCTCTCTCTCTCTCTCTCTCTCTCTCTCTGTGTGTGTGTGTGTGTGTGTGTATGTGTGTGTGTGTGTGTGTGTGTGTGTGTAGTGTAGGCTAGAGTTCAAAGTTCAGTGCCTTCCTTCATCTGTCTGTCACTCTCCCCTTAATTATCTCAGACAATGTCTCCCATTGAACCCAGAGCTCACTGACTTGCTGACTGGCTGGCCAGTGAACTTCAGGGATCCTCCATTCTCCAACTCCATAGAGTGGACTGCCACAAACCTAGTGCTGAATGTCCAAACTCAGGTCCTCATGTATACACAGTGGGCACTTTGCTGATTAAGCCCTCTCTCCAGCCCTGAAAAATTATCTAAGAACAATAAAGTTGAATCAAAACACAAATATAGAGTTATTAGAGAAAAATCAGCAATCAATCTTTGAGTCTGCGATTTATTTATTCTGTGGGCAACTCAGAGTACGTTTTTCAAAGGCTGCTTTTCCTCTGTCCACTCCTGTAATCCTTGCAAGTCCTCTCCTTTGCTTCATCTGCAGACCTGCCTCTCCTATCTCACTACCTGGCTGGCATTTACTTAGAACATGCAAATTAATCTGAGCACTGCTAGCCTAATTTGGAAGGCAAACTGGAATAAAAATCTCTGTGCTTTATATGCATGTCCAACTTTTGAATTGTCTTCTGTTTGAAACATTCCACACCCGTGTGCTTCTCCATTCACACAGGTAAATAATAAAAATGTATGTTTGTGTGCACATGTGTGTATGCCTGTATGTTTATAAAGATGGATTGCATCATTAAATAGGCTGTTACCAAAAAGCATGTGTTTGATATTGAGAAAATGTACGAATTTACTTAGGAAAGGTAGAGATAATGAATCATTTCTTTCAATCATTACCTTTCCCAACTTCTCCACATAAAGGGAACTTTTTTTTAAATTTTATTTTATTTTCTAATTTTTTTTTTATTTACATTCAAAATCATTTCCCCTTTCCCGTTTCCTCCCTCCCTGAAAGTCCCATAAGCCCCCTTCCCTCCCTCTTTTCCCCATTCAACCCCCTCTCGCTTCTCTGTCCTGGCATTCCTCTACATCCAGTCTTTCCAGGACCAGGGGTCTCTCCTTCCATCTTCTTGGAAATCTATTGATATGAGAATTGTGTCTAGGGTATTCTGAGATTCTGGGTTAATATCCCCTTATTAGTGACTGCATACCGTGTGTATTCTTTTGTGATTGGGTTATGACATTGCATAAAAAAAATTGCCTGGCTGAGTCAAAGATTATCCAAGCAATGAGTTGAGTAATTGAATTCTGCAGATCCTGGGCAGGAACATGGTGATACCTACCTTCTCGATGTAAGGACCTGAGGGCCCTTCCCTTAGGAAAGCTGAAATTCTATTGAGAGTCTAATGACTCAATTCATAGGCAACTTGACTTGTCCTTTCGGTTTGAGATACAGAAATTAGGAGAAGTAAGAACATCTACTGTGCTTTGCTAGGGGAAAAAAAACGATGCAAAGAAAATGGGGGATTTTTATTGAACAGACACAAAACAAATGCAGAAGTGGGGAGCTGATGGGCCTAGGTTGTTTGTTTTGAATGTGATATGCGCACAAGCAAGATGCATTTTTGTTTTGCATTTATGTTTTAATTATGTGAGCTTATGGCAAGGTAGGTGTATGTATGTATGTGTGTGTACACACGCACACAGGCAAAACTTGCACACAGGTGCCTGCAAAAGTCAGGCAAAAGGCAATTTTGAGCTGCCCAATGTGAATACTGGGAGTCAAATTTAGGTGTGCCTCAAGAGTCGTATACATACATATTTAGCCACTCCACCACCTCTCCATCATGACACACTTATTTTAATGCAAGTATTGTAGCCTGGAGAATGTAGTCAAAAATAATGCACAGGCCATTTACAGCTCGGGTTTAAATTTCCCTTGATTCCTGGATATCACAAAGCAGGACACCATTCATCCCCAAGCAGAGTTCCTAAACCTCCTAAGAGTGTAGTTTGTCACGTCAGAATGTTAACACTGTATCGGTAGACTCCTTAGACACATCTATCAATACTCCGTTCGTTTTCCTGTCTACGCTCCTGGAATATCAACTCGGTAAATCAACACCTGCTGTACTTGCCAAATGGGAAGTTACTGAATCAGAAATGGGCACTCTTGTTCGTAGCAGAATAACCTATTCAAGCTCGGGCCCGTAAACTGGCCCAGCAGGCTTTATCCTGGCAGAGAACCAGAAATATAAGAGTTCCTCTCATGCAGCTCTCTCAGAAGGTCTTACTCCCAGGAAAGGAATAGCCACATCTTTGCAAATGATTAAGATGCTCATTTGACTATGTAAAATACACTTGTCCTGCTCTCACAACCCCTACCAGGGCCCGGCATGTGGTAAGCATTCTCATTGCATCTTTGTCCTATGTATTGAGCTTTTGATTTTTTTTTTTTTTTTTTTTTGTGGATAAGAAGAGCAAGGTCTTTGATGAGGGAGATAAGATGATGTTTATATTTACAAGAGAGAGGTTTGTTTTATTTTGATTTGGTTTATTTTACTTTTGCTCTTTAAAATTCTCGGGAGGAAATAAGCAACCTTCCACTTAAAAATTAAATGTCATGACATTTAAAGTCTATTAGTTTCTGGTAAACTACTTGTAGTTTGAGGGCAAGGGTTGCTGAAGATTTAGAGTCAGTTCTGTTTGAGCCAAGAGCTAGTCCTGTTGCTGGGGGTGGTTTCAAGTTACAGTCCATGGCTAATTTTTTTCTCTGTCCCTTTAAAATATTCTATTCCTCTAAAGAGATTGATATCACTATTAGTGCTTAAAACTAGTGTTTAAAACAAGTGATTGAAAACTGGAAGGTGGATAAATATTCCCTGGGCTGGCAGGAAGAGACAGATGCATTCTGCACAAAAGATTGGAAAGAAGATGAGGATTATTCTCTATATCACCAAGTACAACTGTCCCACAGCCTGTTGCCATAAATAAATGATAATGTGTCCATTGATGCATGGCAAGCTCATATCACTGAAGTTTGGTGTGAATTTTGGAAATTCTTTGTGGATCAGGACGCTGGAAAGCTTTATATCTTGCTGTTCATGATCCGCATCTAAAATGTTGGGGAGAGGAGGGAGGGTAAGTCCATGCACAGTGCACTTAATGTGCAGAAGACCTGGGAAAATGGGCTACAGAAGTCACTCAAAGGAAATTGTCCTTTTTTCTCACATCAAGTCATGTCCTTCACATGCTGCATCTGAACTATGAAGCAGTACCATTCTCAAGGGCAAATCTTTACTCACAAATACAGTGTCAGCAACCTCAGTGGAAGAAATACGATACAGAGATAGAATCTCTGATAAAAAAAAATATTAGCTTTAAAATCAAATTCTTCCTATTCAATCCTGCCCAACTCCAGCCAGCAGTAGACTTTTTAGAGTATTATATATAATGTTTCAGACAATAAAATGGGACCAAATAGAGATGGATAAGTAAATCAAAACAAGATTGCTTCTCATTTTAAAAATTAAGGTAACATTGAAACACTGTAAGTGATAGTATTTCATATAGATGAATAATATAATCATATAATTTAAGATTTATACATTTATTCTCTAGTTTAAAATTATTGTTTAAAATTACTTTCTATGGTAATCATATTGAATAATTAGATGTAGTTCATCACATAGTCAGAAGAATATACTGTTCCCTTTGTGAAAATTTATATACTTTTATTTTGGTAATTCTAAAGCTTAGAAAAATGCCTAATTTAATCTGAGGCAGGTAGGAATACTCATATAAAATGCTTAACAACTGAAGGTTTTAAAATACAAAACCACCAATAATAGGTCAGACGAGACAATCAAATACAGAGATAAGGAAAGAACAAATCAGAAGATTCTAGAATAGGAGAGGTGCAGTAACTTTACCAAGGATTAGCTTTAATTAAATGGGACCGTGTTGTCGCCAGGATAAAAACCAATAAAAACTAGAACACCAGCTATTAAGTTCATAAATCTCTTTAATGGACAATTAATTGGAACCTGATGAGTGGGGTCTACTCCCTATGATATTCAAAAATATACCCAGACTCTGCTATTCAGGTTAATTATCTACACATGCTTAGCCTGTGTGCTTGGAAGCTGTTACAAGAGATAGATGAATGACTGTAATCCTATACTCTTAGAGAAGACAAGGAAGGCAGAAAACCAATGCTGTCTGGGGTGGATGGTTGATCATAGATTCATGCCACATTTTGGTGAGCCACAGAAGAGAACAGTGTGACCCCGTACTATGAAAACCACAGTAGCTTCAACAATCAAGTCTTGACAATTCCTAGAAAAAGCCTCGGACTTTGTATCATACTGAGTGCTGTTGTCATTCAATGCTCAGCAAGAATCTTGCTTAATCATAGCAGAACTAAAGTCTAGTAAAATATGCTGGATAATTTTATGTCAACTTGAACAAGTTAAAGTCATCTTAGAGTAGGGTACCCCAATTAAGAAAATTCTCTTTAAGATCTGGCTAGAGTCAATTCTATTAATTATTTTATTAGTTGGTGATTGATGGAGAAGGCCCAGCCATGGTGGGTGGTGCTATCTCTGGGCTCATGGACCTGGGTTCTATAAGAAAGCAGGATGAGCAAGCCATTAGGAGCAAGTCAGTAAGCAGCACTCCTCTATGGCTTCTCCATCAGGTGCTGCTTCCAGGTTCCTGCCCTGTTTGAGTTCCTGTCCTCACTTCCTTTAATGGTGAACTGTGATGTGGAAGTATAAGCTGAATAAACCCTTCTTGGTTATGATGATTTTTTAAAGCAATAGAAACCCTGACTAAGAAATAGAGAGAAATGCAGTTGTGTTTAGAGACCAAGAACTTTGGTTCATATTATTCTCAATAAGGATCGATTGTGCTCCCTAACAGTTTGTGTCTTAAAGGCTAACTGTTGAGGTGGGGACCTTTAAGAGATGGGGCCAAGGTCATGGGAAATACTCTCCTGAAGAAGACATGGTGTTTCTTGTTGCACCCCAGTTACTTTTTCTTAAATGACAGTCCACAAAAAGAACAAAATAGGCCCCCACTGCCTATGTTTATCAGATACAAGAAGATTGAAATATCCCTTGCATTCTATCAGATCACCACAAACTAAGGCTGGACTTTAATAACAGCAGAAACAACAGAAAGCCCACATACTCATAGGAACTGAACAACTCACTGTTCAGTGATAACTTTGTCAGGGAAGAAATAAAGAAATTAAAGACTTTCTAGAATTCAGTAAAAATGAAGGAATAGCACACCTAAACTTATGGGACACAATGAAAGCAGTGTTAAGAGGACATTTCACAGCTCTAAGAGCCTTCATAAATTGGAGAGATCCTAAACTAGCAATTTAATAGCACATCTGAAAGCCCTAAAACAAAAAGAAGCAAACACATTTAAGAGTAGATCATAGGAAATAATCAAACTCAGGAATGAAATCAACAAATTGTAAACAAAGAGAATGGTACAAAGGATCAACAAAACCAAGAGCTGTTTTTTGAGAAGATCAACAAGATAAATAAATCCTTGAGCAAACTAATTAAAAGGCACAGAGACAGTATCTAATTTAACGAAATCAGAAATGAAAAGAGAGACACTACAGAAATTGAGGAAATTAAAAAACTCATCAGATCTTACTACAAAATCCTATACTTGAAAAAAATGGAAAATCAAGTCAGATACCATGTACCAAAGTTAAATTAAGATTAGGTAAACAATTTAAATAGTCCTATATCCCTAAAGAAATAGAAGCAGTCATTAAAAGTCTTTCAGTCAAAACAAGCAAGCAAACAAACAAACAAACCATGGACTATGATTTTTTACAACAGAATTCTACCAGACTTTCAAAAAAGAGCTAACACCAGTATACCTCAAACTATTCCGCAAAATAGAAACAGAAGGAACATTGCCAAACTCATCTTATGAAACCACAGTCACCCTGATACGTAAATAACAGATTCAACAAAGAAAGAGAATTTCAGAACAATTTCTCTTATTAATATTGATACATAAATACCCAATACAACACTGGCAAACCAAATCCAAGAACAAATCAAAAATCATCTACCATGATCAAGTAGGTTTCATTCCAGGGATGCAGGGATGGTTCAGTATATGAAAATCTATCAATGTAACCCACCATATAGACAAACTGAAGGAAAAAAAACTACATGATTATCTCCTTAGATGCTACAAAAGCCTTTGACAAAATCTAATACCCCTTCACATTAAAATTCTTAGACACAATTATGGGCACAAGATGCGTACATAAACACAATAAAGGTAATATATAGCAAGCTAATAGTCAATATTAAATTAAATGTATAGAAACTTAAAGCAAATCTTAAAACTGAAACTTAAAACTAAAATCAGGAACAATATAAAGCTGTCCAAACTCTCCATATCCATTCTAATATATGAAGTTCTAGCTAGAGCAATAAGACAACTAAAGGAGATCAAAAGGAAATGGGGAAAGGAAGGAGTCAAAGTATTGCTTTTTGAAAATGATAGGCTAGAATATACAAGCAACCAGACCAAAAATTTAGCCTAGAACTTCTTCAGCAAAGTAACTGGATACAAAATTAGCTGAAAAAAGAAAAATCATTATTCCTCCTTTATACAAACAATAAAGAGGCTGAGAAAGACATCAGAAAAACAACACCCTTTGCAATAGCCACAAATAATATAAAATATCTTGGTCTAACTCAAACCAAGCAAGTGAAAGTCCTGGATGACAAGAACTGCGAGTCTCTGAAGAAAGAAACTAAAGAAGATACCAGGAGATGGATTGCCCATGCTCACGGATCAGTAGGGTTAACATAGTCAAAATGTCCATCTTAATAAAGCAATCTACAGATTCAATGCAATGCCCATCAAAATTTCAACACAATTCTTTACAGAACTTGAAAGAATGATTCTCAACTTCATTGGAAAAATCAAAAACAAAAACAAAAAACAAACACCGCCCCCCCAAAAATCCAAAACAGGAAAGCCAAAGTAATCCTGTACAATATAAGAACTTCTGAAGGAATCACCATCCCTGATTTCAAGTTGTATTACATACCCAGAAAGACACACATGATATGTACTCACTTATAAGTGGATATTAGCCATAAAGTACAGAATAACTATGCTATAATCCACAGACCCAAAGAAGCTAAGTGACAAGGAGCACCTAAGGGAGAATGCTTGAATCCCATTGAGAAGGGGGAAAAATAAACATTGAAGGAGAATGGAGTGATGGAACTGATAGGGGAGGGGAATAGGAGGGATCAAGTATGGGCAGGAGAAAGACAGAAAGAACTGGGAGGTACTTTAATGATAAGTAGGAAGGATGTGTAGGGATGATATGCAGATACCTCTGTCAATGAGCATGAGAAAGAGAATGCCTTTAGAGTCATCTGGGTCATAGCATTTCTTAGTCAGAGAATTTTGGGTTACTTCCAGGAATTACTCCCAAGAACATCTCCAAGCATATAGTTTGAATGTATTCCCTAAGAGTTTGTGAGTTGAATGAAGACTTAACATTAAGGTGTTGGGACATTTAAGAGAAATGGCATAGAAGGTATATATTGAAGCTGTCCCCATAAGGAAGACTTCAGTGATTATTGTAGGAATCCAGTTATTTCTAGGTAGCAGTACCTATTTAGTGTTGAAGGGGTACAGAAGGTCTTTTTCTTCATACATGAGTTTATATATGCATGCTAACAAGTCCTTTCACAGTCTGTATTAGAAGTGAAAGCAGGAGAAAATAAAGAAATAGGTCCCGGTGACTGCAACTTTCTCATTACCATACACCAGCAAAATTCACCAAAGAGTCTGAAATTTCAAATTCAAATTTGAAAATCCTGGTCATGTAAAAGATATATCTGCTATGGTAGTTCAATATAACATTGTATTTAACCATATTTAAACATACCCCAATTTTTACTCTAGCCCTGGAATGTACAGGAAGTAGGTACTGGCTTATTTGCATTTCTCTTTGATCTCAGATAACAGGATGGTTGTGTCCAGAGAGCTACTAGATCAAGTTAATGATTTTGAGGGGTTAATGCGAGCTCAACACTTATCCATGTCTCTCAAAGAAAATAAAATAGAATGGTCAGTTTATTCTTTGCATAGTAATATTGTCTATTCTTCAATTGCTAACTCAGATTGTTAATGGTGACCCTATCTAGAAAGGATAGGAATTCAAATGAAGATGCATGGTCTCAGTGATCTTTTTCATTTGATCTCTGAGGACCATAGGGTGATATTTTCATTGGTATGGCTCTCACAGATTTAGAGCCTAACTCCATTGGCGCCAGTTTCATGTTCTCAAACTTCCTTTGCATGGTTGAAAATGCTTTAAGGAGTCTGAGAGAGTCATTCCCCGCTTTTCACACCATACCCAAATATTTGCAAAGGCTTCTTTGTACTTAAGACTTGATGTTAATATGGCTTTCTTCCATAAGACTATTGAAATCTGCATCACCGGTGGTAATTATTTTTGATGTCATCTTCTCAAATGAAGCAATGGAAAGGAGAGACATGTTATGACTAAACTGATTAATGATTTTTTTCCCTGGGAATACTAAAGCTTTTCTTCATATGTTCTCTGGCAGGGGATAATTTAACTGGATGTCTCACATCTCTGTGAGCTTAGTTTTCCTTGAAAAAGGGGTGCCATCAACTTTTCCTGTGTATCCTTTAATACTTTCATAGCACAGACCATTCATTCTTGCTTCATAAGAACTAACCTTATCAGTGCACAGTATATTGCAGCCTGATATTGTTTGTAATCATGTGATCTACCCTACAGTTGTGATGCCCTCAGAATAGTAAGCATTGATATTGTAATGTGAAGAACAGAGTCAACAATACTCTGATCAACCTGCTTACATTGGATTAAATAGATAGTTGATTGTTCATAAAAATCACAGTCCAGGCAGATTCCGGCTCTTATATCTATGTGATTTAATAAAATCATTGTAAAAGATATGTACAGATGTTCAGCATTGAAACAATAATGTTAATAATGGCAAATTAATTTTTGCCTCATGAAGTCAAATATGGATTTTGTGGTTGTCAGTTTGTCAAATGTGAGCTTATTGCTCTCTCTTTGTCAACATGAAGGGAAATTCTTATTTTGATTCTTCTGTTTGAACTCCCAAGGACATCTGACAGTTCAAAGAGACTGTGGCAATGTGTTGTCTCATATGTGAGCTGAATTGGAAAACATCTTTCAGATGCCTTCCTGAAGAGAATTGTTGAAATATTTAAGGGCTTTTTTCAAAAACTATAAATTAATCTGTTTGCTGTTTTGGCCAGTCTTAACTTGACTATAGACTTTATTAGAAAAAGTATTTGCCTGTCTTCTATGTCTAAAACTTTGGAAATTCTTCCTAATTATTTGATGAATAAATATTTTCACATTCAGCTAAATCAGTAGAAGATAGCTTCCTATAGCAGATAATTGTTGAATGCTTCCTCTAAAAAAGACCCACAAATGATATTTTGGGTTTTGTGGGATGCATGTGACCTGTGACACAGCTGTGTCATCAGAGTACCAGAGTTCATAGCAGCCACTAACAATATGCAAGAACTGTTCATAAAATACTTCTTATCAAAACAGGTCGTTTGTTCACAAATGCCCATCTACATTGTCTTGGAGTTGAAAGGATTAAATACGTCTGGTTCTTTGACGAATACACTCATAAATTTGGTAAGGTTTTACCACTGTGTCTTGAAGGCTAAGAAAATAAGCATGCATTTTAACAGATTAAGCTGAAATAACACTACCAAAAGAATAACAGCTGTCCAGAAAGAAACATGCATTTTTCTGTAAAATGTTAATTATAATTAATGTCCAATTCTAGTTGTTTGATAAGGACTGTGTAGTTTTTGATCTATGGCAACGGCAACCAAATACAGTTTCTCCTGAGTAGATTTGTTGGTATTATATTTGTTGATATATAACCTAGAAACATCCCTTCAACAGCTGTGATTCTTTTGATTCAAATGCCAAAGGAAGTCCATAGAAAACAGAGCAAGTTAGGTGGAAATAAGAAGCTATATTTTTCACTATATTACTGAATCTATTTGAGAATGTAATTAAAGGGAACCTTAAAGACAACATGGATAAGGAAGGGGATGGAAGGGAGGAGACGAGCAGGCAGAGGAGAAGAGAAGTAAGGAAAGGGGAGGAAATTCATTTTCTGGTACTATTTTAAAGGAGATAGCTTGGAGGAATAGAATACTTTAGATAAGTACCTCTATGTATTGAAACCACTCCCCTGCAACACACACTATCAAACAAGTGAGGTTTCATTTGTTATAGGAAACCTGAGTCCTTGCTGGACTCACCTGAGGAAAACTTTGACAGAATGTAATCACTTCCCTGGGATGTGACTCCCAGGGATAGAGTATCACATGAAGCAACAGCAGAGTGAGCATGGAGAGAGGACTGTCATTCAAAACAACTCTGTACCGTTCTGAAGTCAGGACATGCTGTCCAGAAACATTGAGGACACAACCTAACACATGTTAGCTGGTGGATTCACACATTAGAGGGACACTACCTACTGGAGAAAGTGACGCAACCAAACATGCAGAGTCAATGAAACAGTTTTCCAGGTGAACCTTTGAATCAGTTAAAGCCATTACCATTTTAAATCTCTGATGATCTCAAGGAATTAAGAGACCTATGCCTGCATAGCACTTAAGACATGTTTATTGTAAGTGAATAATTAGATGAAGCCCATCTATTTACTTTAGTCTTTTTTGCTATAAAAATTCTTTTTTATTTAATTAATTGAATCATTTACTTTACATCCAGACCACGGTTTTTCCTCCCTCCTTTCCTCACAGTCTGTCCCCCACCCCACGCCCATTCACCCTTCCTCCATTTTTCTTTAGAAAAGGGCAGGCTTCCCATGGATATCAACCAGCCTTGGCATATCAAGCTGCAATAAGACTAGGCACATCTCCTATTAAGGCTAAATGAGGCAGTTCAGTTAGGGGAAAGGGTATCAAAGGCAGGCAGCAGAGTCAGAGACAGCCCCTGCTCCTGCTGTTAGGAGTCCTGTAAAAGGATTTCCATTTTTAAAAAATGTGGGGTTTTTTGTGTGTGTGAATGTGTGTACACACTTTCCTGGTATCAGACTGAGATCTGTCTTTATTCAATAATTTTTTTAATTTCATATATATATATACATATATATATTACATATACTAGTATATTATATATAGTATTCATATATACATATATGTATTCATATACATATATAATATATGTGTGTATATATACTATAGCTTGGCCATATCCATCCCTCACAACCTCCTTCCAGCTCCTCCCACAACCTCTTAATGCATCTTCTATCTCCCTCCCAGCTTCATGTCTTCACAACCCACTAAGTGCAATTGGTGCTTCCCATGTGAGAACATTCACGATAGCATCCACTAGGACATGAGCAACTCAAATATTAGTTTAAGCTCAGCAAGTCCCATCTTGATATTCCTTTCAAAACCAATAAGAAAATCTCAGTGTTAACTTAGAATAATCAGTGATTAATAACCACCCATTAAATATGTTAGGAATTCAGCTATCAGGCTTTTACTAATGTATTCATTTTCATTGATTTCCTAAAATATAGACCTCTCCTAGGTAAGATACTTAGCTCGGTGTGTTGAAAATTGCCTACCATTGTTAACACTGAGATTTCTTTATGTCAGACCAATAAGTCTGGAGAACTGAGAAATCTGTCATCTCTTCCCTGTAAGGTCCTAAAATAAAGCTCCATTCTATGTTCACCTTGTTAAAATGGGAATATGCTATCAGCAACTATGATCTATACAGTCTAACTGAAAGAGACACTAATATGTCCATTCTCTCCCTTATTTGAAACATAAAGATTGACTTTGTAGACATGGGAAATCATAGATAATGTGAGAAAACATGGGGAAATGTGGATGGTGTCTGAGCGATAAGGACACAAAGACACGTCTAAAAACAATGTCACCATAGAAAGAAAATGCAATGCTTTTTTATAGGCATCCCAATTTGAAAAGGATGCTGTTCTGTTCCATGTGAGGAAAGCTCTCCAGATCACGTGAAGTTAGTCATGATGGAAATCATTGTCATCAGATGGCATAGCAAATGACCTCACACTACCAGGCCAGAGGCTTATACACGTTATCAGGACAGCATTCCGGTCAACTTATCTACAGTCCAGAAGCTTCTTGCCCTATTACAAAAATATCCTCAGAAATTAACTACAACAAAATCAACCCACTGTAATGAAAATGCACTAGCCATAAAATAAGTCAGGTGTACACCCAATATTGTAGTATAAAGCAGTTTCTTGCCATGTTTCTTTTAAACATCCATTACCCAGGGATCACCATAAATGAGTTCATAGAAAATGAACCCTCACAAATGGAACCAGTGGGATAAGTGTGTATTTAAATTAAATTTGCAAAAAGAACAAGACTGTTGAAATTTTGGAGTAGCAGTTGGATCTGACCCTTAAATATAAATAGTTAATGAAGTTTGCTAATTTTAATTCTAATTTTTGATGTATTGTGGAAGTTCTGGAAACGTGCTTGTATAGAGCTATATCTTAACTTGTGGGAGGAGCTATACATCCAGATAGAAAGTTCCACCCTTAGAAAGCTTCTGTGCCAATAAAGGGAACAGGGCATAAATCATTTACCATATACATAGAGGGGCTGGAGACATGACTTAAGGGTAAAATGTTTACCTTGAAAGTGTGAGGACCCAAGTTCTGATCTCCAAACTCAAGTTTGACAATATTGGATGTGATAATAAGCTTGTAATCCCCATTCTGGAAAAGCAGAGACATCAGGATCACTTGTACTCACTAGCAAGACAGCCCAACCTCCTTAAAGGGCCAATAAAAAATCAGCATCTTGAAAAGATGTGTAATACTCCTGGGAAAGAAAGTTGTAGTTATCCTCTGGCAATCCCCATGCGTGTGCACATGCACTTGATACACGTGTGCACCCTATACACACATGAGCACTCATACAAGATCATTTACAGGCAAACAAAAATGAAAGGAGCATAAATAATAAGTGAAATAGACACATTCACAGCAACACAAACACTAGAACACAGGCAAGAAGGTATGGGCCATTTAAATACAGCACTCTGAAGAGAAAATGACCATACTTTTGGAGTAACCACATGGCTTCAGAAACCTTGCTGTTATCAACGCTCTTTGTGGTTATTGCTGCAATGGTGACATTTTGTAGTTGTCAGGGTCTGGGGTCAATTTGAGGCAGAGATAAGATCAATCACGACAGTGTTAATTTCCAGGATGGTACCTCCTTCTTTCTTAGGAAAACAACAAGCCCGGGTGATAGTTAAGGACAAGCTTTTCAGTGTGACTTTGGTCAGCTGAATGTTTGAAATGGAATTCCGTTGAATTCACAGGTGCATTGATTCTGAAAGATTCAGAAGACACAATTTTACCAGAGCCTTCCATAATGTGGTCAAAGTACACTGTGTGCATGTATGAAATTCTCAAAAAATGAATGTTTCTGTATTGGTTTCATGTATTGGATCTACAACATGACCGGTTTGTTCACACTGCTTTGTGTCTTAGCTTACTATTGACATGCAACACTCCTGTGAAATTGTGATGAATGTCATAATTTCATTCAACTACATCATGCATCTGACCACATTCACTCCCACAACTTCCCTTCTCACCCCTTCACAATATTTTTTCCTATTTCCAACAATCTTAAAAATCTGACTTCTACTTACATTTTATATATACACATGCATATGTATTACAGATTGTAAAACCTAGTATCCACAAATGTGACAAAACATTATTTCTCTTCCTGTGTCTGAGATAAATTGTTTCTACAGTGATCTACAGTTATATTAATTGTTCTGCAAATGGCATATTTATTCCTTATGGTTGAATAAAATTCAACACACACACACATATACATACATAATATATATAATATATGTATGTGTGTGTGTGTGTGTGTGTGTGTGTTGGTGGACACTGAAGTAGATTCCATGATGACATCTGTGACATGTTCTATAATGAATGTGGCTGTTCCAGTGTGTCTGTGTCAAGTTGACTTGTGTGTTCTTTGGTTACATACTCTGCTGTGATATAAATAGGTCATTCCATAGTTCTGTTTTTAGCTTTCTAGTGAACTTCTATACTGATTTCCACCATGGAGGTACTTACAAGCATTGCATTTAATAATGATGTGTGTGGGTGGGGGAGGGGAGGTTGTCCATAGTGATCATATTAAACATTTAAAGAAAACTAATGAGATTGACAGCATAAGCATTGTGACCTAAATCACTTTTTAACCTTTTGGCTAAAATAAAATGTAGAACGTGTGATCTGTGTGTTTGATCAGAAAACACAAATCCAACATCGGTGAACCGCAGCAGAACCATTTATCAGTTGCTGGGTGAACAATCACCACACTCCTGCTGTCCCATTTGTATTATCATAAAGGTTTTCACCATGTGCTCCAGAGTTTGCTACACATTGACTCAAACAATGAAATGGGTAACTTAGTAAGAGACAGTTGACAGTCATCCATTAGCGAAGGGATTACAAAGGCAGTCTGTGCAGTGATGTGTACCTTGTAATGCCCTGCAATATCTTGCTAGGAAGCAAAGCCTTCAACCTGATCAACTATAAGACTTGCATATGTTTAATGCCACCATCTCTCTATCTGCAAATATATTGGAGGTCTCTTGTCAATGAATTGATTGTAAGGACGAAATGTGATAGCCTGTATCATGTACTTGAAAGGGATCGAAGGATGTTTAACATTCCTGCCTGTGGCCTAGTTTCATTCATCATCAACACCATCCATTGGAAGACATATATCACTTATTTGTTTCTCTGCATTCAAACTTCCTTGGTTTAAATGTTCACTCAAGAGCACTCACTGCTCTTTCAGTGTACCTAGGTTTGGCTCCCAGCACCCACATGGCAGCACATGACCATCTGCAACTCCAGTTCCAGAGGATCTGAAACACTCTTCTGGCTTCTGTGCAATAGGCACACATGTCTGCATATACATACATGCAAACAGTCACTCATACACATACAATGAAAATAAATAGGTTCTCAATAAGAGACAAAGCCCAAAGTTTAATTCCTGTGTTCAGGTTGAAGTTCAGGGCATGCCTAGTTTACCCTAGGCCCTTAGTTTGATCCCCTAAGGGAAATGAAACAATTTCCTGAGATTTCTTCCCATGATTTAATTTAGCCCTTCGCTCACTAAAACTAAGTAAATAAATAATAATGTAAATATTTTATAGAGCTAGATTCAGTTATTAAGCCACCTCCAAATAACTGCTTATGTTTTGCAGTGAGACATTTCCTAAACTTAATTACGGAGACAGAATAAAACAAGGAGCCTTCTTCACTGCAAGGAGGGTTCGGTATGGCCATGTACTTCAAACCGTCATCATAAGAGACAATTATCCTTCAAGAAAAAGCACTCCCCGTAAGTGTAACTTATTTAGAAGGTAATAGTGGAGGTTAGATGTTCCAATAACAGAGTAACCTATCCAAACACTCCTCACTGCTTTCATTGTTTCGACTATCCCTCTTTGTGTATAACTTTTTCAAGCTTAAATTATTGGTCCTCTTTACTATAGAATTTTAATGGGAGATTATATAAAAGATTTTTCTGGGTGTTTGTTCAGAGGGATTTTACTGTTCTGTTTTGTTTTGACGATAGAGATAAAAGTTCCTGAGATCACAAAGGAAACAAACAAACAAACAAACAAAAAAAAAACCACGAATCTATAGATAGGAATCATTTCCTAGCTATATGGATGAATCTTGTAAACATGTAGCTTGATTGGTTGACTCCAGCATGTGTTTCAAATCAAAAGGCAAAGCTGAGTCTCTGCATAATTTATCAGGTCTGTACACTATTCACGGACGAAACAGGGAATGGGATATATGTCCTTTAAACAAATGGCAATTTCTCTTATCTAAGAGAGCTGCGTCTTTTAGTCCAAAGCGTGACTCTTTTCATTTATAAGGATATACAGTATTTCAGAAATGTGAAATTGTATGTTAAATTATGAGTCCAACACATATGATAGAAAGTACCTGACTTAGGATTCTAAGTGGATTGATTTCATGATCAATAATTAGTTCTCAGTTAATACATATTTGTGGTATATTTTTATTTTTTTAAAAAAATGGATATTCACAGCTTTATGATAAAATTCTTGCTTGGATATAGATTAATAATGACAGGAGTGTATCCCCTGAGAGCAGCTGCAGTTTTGTTCAAAAACTGCTTCCCTACATCCTTCTATGCGCTTTTCCTGTAATTCATGATATATGTTTATGTACATGTACATGTGTTACTTCTATAAACCAGATAAAAGAACAGAATCAAAACATGAACCAGATGATTAGCCTAGATTTGGAAAACAGTAATTATTTAGCACATTGAACTCAGTGTTCATCAAATTCTGATTCTGACCCTCAGGCCAAGCCTTCTTAACCATCAATCATACACACTCCCACTGTAAAGTGGCACATCTCCTCAGAAAAGTAGCAAAGCTAAAGGGATCAGGATTTATGTACTCCCCGTCTATTTCAGAACCTGCTTGACCACTTCTCAATCAATTTCCCAGGCAGAGAAAAGTCACCCCCAAGCTGTGGACTTTCAACTTCTGAGCTCTGCCCCAGGAAATATCCTGGGCAACGGAAAGATATAAGGATACCTTGTCTCCAAGCAACCTGGCTCCCATTTAGCACACAGCTTCATAAAGCTTAACGAGGACTGGCTATCTCCTCCACTTGGGGAACGACAAGGCTCAGTGGGAACAGGTTGTTCTGGGTTTTGTACCATGTGAATGGATAGAACATAAACCTGTGTGAATCTTACAATCTGCCAGAAGCGTGCACTGTGGCTCAATAGAAACTTCTGGCTTCTACAGGATTAAAAGCTAATAGGGTGTCTAATGCCTCGGGAAGAACTCTGAAATAACCTCCCTAGACAGAAGATCTTTGAATACAGATGCCCCAGTCTCTCATTCAGGGAGGACTACGCAGTGCAGATGTCAACAAGGGCATAACCTTGGGACATACTCTGTCTAGGTTCAACTCCTGGCCTGCATATGACCATGATCAAGCTACTGTAGCTGTGTCTATATGCATGTTCCCTTCTTTTAAATGGATAGAGCATCAAATAGCTATGTCACGAGCTGCTACAAACTTAAAATGAGCTGAGATGAGAAAAGTACTAAAGATGGAGCCTAGAGTACTGTGTACATAGTCCATTAATGTGTGGCCCATCTTGTCTGCTTCAGGAACACTCTGGATTCTAAATAATAGGCCCATTCACCTGTTTTCAAATAGTATTGCCTAACAGGTCATAAAAGTCACATGGGCTGTCCATGTCCATAAAATATCAGTTAACTATTCTCATGAAGGTGAAAAAATTCAGGTCAATGGAGTTGGCATGAGTTTTCTCTAACAATGTGTTAAAGATAAGCATGCAAGTTAGGACAAATGGGATGCTTAAATGTGGGGCCAGGAGAAAGGACCATTATACTGGAGCAAAGTAGAAGGCATTAATACATCTGTTGTGAATGGAAATGGATTTGTATTAACAGGTGATTTATCCATCGATAATGAGCAACTGCTAAAGGTTATCTTATTGGGAGGATAGCAAAAGCTTGTGTTTCGAACAAATAAATCTGACAGCTGTAGAAAAGTTATTCCTGCTGGAACAGGAGGGGAGGGGCCATGAAGATGGAAGGCTCTGCTCAGTTGAGAAGTGGGGACTTGAACTAAGGTAACCAGAAGGAATGAGCAAAGCAAGCATCTTCTGGAGACAGAGAGGATAAAGCTGGAAACACATGGTGACTGATGCCAAATGTGGAGCATACTTTCTTTTTTTTTTTATTATTTATTTTATTTTATTTTTTAATTTACATTCCAAATCACTTCCCCTTTCCCGTTTCCTCCCTCCCCGAAAGTCCCATAAGCCCCCTTCCCTCCCTCTTTTCTCCATTCAACCCCCTCTCGTTACTCTGTCCTGGTGTTCCCCTACATCCAGTCTTTCCAGGACCAGGGGTCTCTCCTACCATCTTTTTAGAAATCTATTGATATGCGGATTGTGTCTAGGGTATTCCGAGATTCTGGGTCAATATCCCCTTATCAGTGACTGCATACCATGTGTGTTCTTTTGTGATTGGGTTACCTCACTAAGGATGATATTTTCAAGATCTGACCATTTGCCTAGGAATTTCGTGAATTCATTGTTTTTAATTGCAGAGTAGTATTCCATTGTGTAGATATACCACATCTTCTGAATCCATTCCTCCGTTGAGGGACATCTGGGTTCTTTCCAGCTTCTGGCTATTATAAATAAGGCTGCTATGAACATAGTGGAGCATGTGTCCTTATTGCATGCAGGTAAAGTCTCTGGGTATATGCCCAGGAGTGGTATAGCCGGATCCTCCGGGAGTGTCATGCCCAGTTTTCGTTCCTCAGAAAACTGGGGAGCATACTTTCATAAGAAAACAGGAACTGCCACAAGCATCTGAACCTTTCTCCACTAACTAGATTTTTTGCAAAATGGCCTACCAAATACAAGACCATAGGCATACTTTTGGACACATGTTTAAAGACATTAAGTCAAGCTTTATTTTTTTATTGGTTATTTTATTTATTTACATTCCAAATGTTATCCTCCTTCCCAGTTTCTCCTCTGCAAACCCCCTATCCCATCCCCTCCTCCCTGCTTCTATGAGGGTGCTCCCTCACCCACCCCTCCACTCCTGCCTCACTGCTCTAGCATTCCCCTACACTGGGGTATGGAGCCTTCACACGACCAAAGGCCTCCCCTCCCACTGATGGCAAATAAGACTATCCTCTCCTACATATGCAGCTGCAGCCATGGGTCCATCCACGTGTACTCTTTGGTTGGTGGTTTAGTCCTTGGGAACTCTGGTTGGTTGATATTGTTGTTCTTCCTATGGGATTGCAAACCTTTCTGTTCCTTCAGACTTTCCCCTAACTCCTCCATTGGATCCAGTCCCTGCGCTCAGTCGGATGGTTGACTGCAAGCATCAGCATCTGTATTGGACAGGCTCTTGCAGAGCCTCTCAGGAGACAGCTATACCAGGCTCCTGTCAGCAAGTACTTCTTGGCATCAGCAATAGTGGTTGGGTTTGACGGCTGCATGTGGGATGGATCCCTAGGTGGGGCAGTCTCTGGATGGCCTTTCCTTCAGTCTCTGCTTCACTCTTTGTCTCTATATTTCCTTTAGACAGGAGCAATTCTGGGTTAAATTTTTGAGATGGGCAGGTAGCCCCATACCTCAACCAGGGGCTGTTCCTAACCCTTAATATGGTCTCTATAGGTACCTGCTCCCCTTTGTTGGGTGTTTCAGATAATAGTATTTTAGGGGCTACTTTTTTCTAATCACTTGGCTCCAGGTGCAGTAAGATATTTTGTCTCACAAAATAGAGGGAAGAGTGATGAATGAAAACACCCAACATTGACTATGGACTTCTGGCCTATACACCCAAACACACACAGACACAAACATACACACACACACAAACACACATACACACACACACATGCACGCACATGCATATGTATGAATACACACACAAACATGCATACAATCATGAACATGCACAGGCACATACACAGGCACACACATGCACACACATGCACATACAAAGGCTTCTCCTCATGTAGATTTTTCAAGCAAATGTCAAATTAAAATTTGCAGCACAATTCATTTTGTTTTAAAGTACTATTAATAGGAGTTTGAGAGATGAATCTGCAGCTATAGCACCTGCTGCTTTTGCAGAGGAACTTGGTCCAGTTCCCTGTATAAACGTGGCAGCTCATAATCAAATGTAAGCCCTATACTGATATATCAGATGTCCATTTCTGACTTGTGTAATCACCAGGCATGCATGTGGTACATATATACATATATATATGTATATATATAATATAAAAAATATTATTAATAGCCAATTGGTAGATGCATATAGAGGATGAAGGAGGGACTCATGCACTGTTAACGTGCATAGATTATTGATGAATATATCTTCCCCTATTCTGGAGCTTCAGCTCTTTCCAGACCATGTCTTGTGTTTCTTCTTACATTTTTATTCTATGCTGCCTTTCATGTTCTCTCCTTGCACATCCCTCCTTACTTTCACGTGCATAACCACACCTTGGGCAAATACTTTAGCACTCTGATTATGAAGGCAAGACTTTCTTTTTCTCTCTCAGTTTTTACTAGTTCATTAAAACTTGCACACAATCTACTTTGATGGTATTAACCTACACATTCGCCAACTCTCTCGAGATATGCTCCCTGCATTCTTACCCTCCCAACTAGTGTCTTCATTTTAGTTTTGATTTGTGTTTTAAACCTATCAAGTATAGCTGGTGCTCCATATATTTGTAAGGGTATGTGGCCTTCCATTGGCAGGTAGTTGACCTACCAGGAGTCACACCCTTAAAACTGATTCTCTCTCCCAGCAGCTATCAAAATGTCAAAAGCTCCTCAGCTAGGTGGGACTTCATGCCGACTTCCCCCTCTACACAGTAGAATTTTGTCCAGCATGAGTTTGCATTGATCTTGTGCATGATGTTACAACTGCTATAAATTCGTATGTAAAATTGCCCTGCTGGATCGAGTAGGCACTGGTTTTTTACACCCACTCCTTTTGGCTCTTGTGATATTTCTGCCCCCTCTTCAAAAATAAATCCCAAGTCTTGGGAGAAGTGGGTGTAATATAGAAGTTCAATTTAGGGCTATCTATTCTGCAATTGCTTATTCCTGCATCTTGGATCTCTGTGTTAAACAATATCTACTACAGAAACTTTTGTGACAAGGTTGAGAGATGCACTCATCTATGTATTTCATGAGAGTAAATGTCAATTTCATTTTACTAAGTCTTTGTTTTCTTCTGATTGCACTAGCATAATTAAACTTGATAAAATCTTGCACAATCATTCAGATTTCAGATGAACATTGAATTATTTATAACGTCAGCAAGCAGTTAACAATATAAATATTTTGATGTGTTGCCAGACTGTTATAAAAACATAAGTACAGTCATAAATATGATATAGTATTTACTGTTTTAATTGTAGCTCTAACCTAGTGTGCCCTGCTTCTGATTACATAAATATCTGGAAGACATATGAATTACATATATGTATCAAATTACAGCCTCAGTTTGCTAAAATCACACTCCCAATGTTGCCAGTTTTAAAAGGCACTAACAAAGAAGAACCACAGCCAGCATTGTCCTTCCAGCTCTGCACGGTGACTCTCCTTGTGTCGAAAGGCCGAGACTGAAAAACAAATTGATGGTGTCCATGCTATCTGATAGTGACTGAAAAAATGAAGTATTATATTATAACACACGGTTATAGTTTGTTTTCCATTGCTATTATAAACCCCATGACTAAAAGCTTCTTGGAAAGCAAAAGAGGAGAAAGATGGATTGGATAACAGTCTATCACCAAGAGCAACCAAGAGCAATCAAGGCTGAAACTTGGTGTTAAAAACTGAGACAGAGACCATGGAAGAATGCTGCTTGCTGGATTACTCCCTATGGCTTTCTTGGCTTGCCACCACTAATCATCATTAATCAAGAAAATGCACCATAGTGTACAGTCAAGCAATACTTCATTTAAGGTTCCATCCCTCATCCCAAATAACTCAAGCTGTGGCTAGTTATCAAAAACCTAACCAGCATATCCCATCAATATAATCAGACTTTGAAGAATGCAAATTTTGTTATTTTTCTTTATGGAACGGTCAATCAAATAAAACGAGGTCTTCTTCTTCTTATACTTGACTTTTTATAAAACCTTATATATATACATACAGCTAATATCATCTTTGGGAGGATGTACAACTTTTCTGGACATTTGTCATTAACAATTGGACTTTCTAAAAAACAAGAAAAAGAAAACCGAAACTGTGCCTTTCATTCTAATACTATTGTAGTCAGAATGCAAGGATAACATTCCTGAGTAGAACAGTATCTTCTAAAGACAAGAGGAAAGGGACAGATTGCTGCAATTAAGAGAAGTGCTGATGTGCTGGTCCATGCCGGGTAAGAAGATAAAAATGTGATTGATTATTGTGCTTTAAATTGAAAATACTTTATTCCCAGATAATAGCATTTTCTCTTCCAGGAATGCCAGCCTAATTAAGTATAAAAAATAGTATGCTGGGTCTTTTTCATTTCAATAAATATTTAGGCCCAGAGTCCAAGAAGGCTCTGGTGAGGTGTGTGTATGTATATATATATATATATATATATATATATATATATATATATATAGAGAGAGAGAGAGAGAGAGAGAGAGAGAGGTAAGTAGGTAGGTAGATAGATAGATATAGATAGATAGATAATAGATGGATAGATAGATAGATAGATAGACAGACAGACAGACAGACAGATAGATAGACGGACAGACATAAATAGATGGAAAGGTAGAAATACAGATAGAAATGAAGAAATAGATAGAGGTAGGCATAATGTTCCAAGGGAAAGAGTTGGTTGGTTTTATGGTACATGTTTGATCACCCACCATGTCAGAAAAAAGTCACAGGAACTAAATCATCTGAAAACACTAGTCCTTTCCTGAGGGGTATGAGATGCACAAAATGGACTGGGGAAACCTTTGAAATGTGGCCAGTCCTCTTTTTGGTACTAAAGTCTGAAGAATCTTCCCCCTACACATCTCTTCATTAAATGAAACAAAAACGTAGATTGTTTCCCCCTGTAGATTACAGCAGAGCACATTGGCAAGCTTAAACTGGAAGTGTTTTTGTTGTTTTTGTTCTATAGCCCTGACTGAACTCAAAACCATGGCAATTCACCTGCATAAAGAGTATTGCATCTATTTGACTGGAAACCCGCAGATTGCACAACTAGATTAGAAATTTCACAATGGCAGTATTTTTTTTTCTTGCAGGAACTTTTAAAAATGTTTCCTGTAAGGCTAGAACTTGCTTTTCTTGCCTCATTTTTGCACTTCCAGTATGCAACAGAACCAGGAAGTGTCATTGAATATGAAAGCAATGTAGAAGGGAAAGAAAAAAATAAGCAGAAGGGGATTTTAGGTCACTGACGTAAATTTTTCCAGGTGACCCATGAACTAAACACTGACATTCTGTAAGATGTCTGGTGTAATTCTGCTGTGATAGACATCCATTTGTTGTTCAAAAGCAATGCCCTCTCTTAAAAGTTGATGCTTCTAGAAATATTATTAGCATTTTGATATTTTCCTTTGAGAAGCAAATTAGCAATATGTGCATGCATTGGATAAGCTAATAGGATCTAAAGATACGTGTGGCTTGGGGGACCCACATAGGCTGGGAAAGAGACAAACACTTCAATAAGTGCAAATAGATGTTCTGAGAAGAAGCAAAGGCTTGTTCTTGTCACATTCTAACTCCTTTTCTCCAACTTATCGCTATCAACAGAAAAGTATGTGCAGTGGGAATTGACCCTCTTTTCCTCAAATGTTGTAAATCGTGGCTGTAAATAATCATGTCTTCCTCTGCTACTGCTAATGAAAATTCACCCAGAACAATCAGAACTTCCTGGACCCCAAGGCTCCAGAAGGTGATGGCCAAAAGATTCGAACCACATCACCTTCAAAACAGCAATATCCCCTTCCTTCCAAAGGACCTTGAATGTCTGTTTTCACAGGATTTGGTTTCCCTCAGGTCTTTCTGAAGTTATGAAGAACACGATGTGTCCCCCCCACCACCACCACCACAAAAAAAAATAATAATTTAGTGTTTTTACAACATCTCCTTAAGACAGTGTCCAAAAATAAGAAGCAGCTCTACTTCAGTAAAGGACAAAGAGAAATATATATCTTTTCATGAGTTTGGCTTTCTTAAAGTGCAACTAAATGAAAGAATGTGGGGGAGGATTCCAGTATAAAGCAACGGTGGAAAAAAAGAACCACCTACGAAAGTGTTCCTTTAAAAAGCAGCATGCTTCGCTTTTAGGTTCACATAAACGTTACTACCTACCCAAGATGGCCTTCTCACTGTCTCATCTTCTTCGAGGGAGATCCTTTAGCCCCCTAGGTTTTCTTGTTTGTTTCTTTTGGTTATTTTTAAATGCAAGTTACATGAGTTTTAAATATCTCCTGCCATGCTAAATTTTTAATAGGGGTTAGTTGGTGGGGGTGTCTAACACTATTTTTCTGTTTTGTTTAGAACAAGGCAAGATTCATCTCTAAGAAAGTCCACTAGGAAATGCATCAGTCTTCCTAGGTGCTTATGCTAATTATATCAGTAGCATCAATAGTGTTTATGCTGCCAATATAGAAAGCATTTTTATGTGCATGTACATATTAACTTCATGCAGCTTATAGACAAATATGCATGCAAATCTATGAGCATATAGCAGTGCTTTAAAATGCATGCATATGCAAATTGGCTGTAATATGTTTCTATTGGCAAGCTCCTTAGCATCCCTAGTTCCTTGGCATTGAGTATTAGAGACACTCGCTCATCATGGCAGTACTCAAGTCTGCAAAAACATATCCCCAAAGCTTGATGAGTAGTACTCTCTCATATAATGTAATTGGAATTACGTCCTGAAGGGCTGATAAGCAAGATGCAGAATCTCTTTTGCGGCTCTATAGCCTGGTGTCATTAGATGCTACAGTCTCTCTGCCCAAGGGATCTTAGCAAAGAGTTCTTTCTACCTTTGTGAATGTGCTCCTAAGATTCCATTGTCCAATTTTCCTAACTGAGACAGTTTGCTTTAGCCCCTGCTTGAAATTGGCCAGGAATTCCACATCTTCACCCTTAACAAATGAATAGAAAGCACACATGGGAAGGGAAAGAGAAAATAAAGACTTTCAACTTTGATTTTGATAAAACTACAAATAAGAAGCAAAACAAAATGAAAATTACTCAAATGTATACTATACCTTCAAATTATAAGATAAAGATGACCCTTACTGATACAGTACTGAGGATGAGGCTGATGAGGTTGCTAATGACAACACTGACGGTGATGGTTATGATGTTAATGATATGGAGTTTTACAAACCAGGCCAGCTTCAAACTTACTGTCTGTCTGAGAATGACTTTCAAGTTCTGACCCTCCTATCTCCATCTCCTGATGGCTGGGATTACAGCAATCTGCCACTAGGCCAATTTTTTGATTTGTTCATCATTTAACTTTAATTTTATGCATGTGAATGTTTTACTCGTGTGTGTGTGTGTGTGTGTGTGTGTGTGTGTGTATGTGTGTGTGTGTACCACATGTGTGCAGTGCCCATGAAGATTATTGGATCCCCTTAAAATGGAGTTACTTAGCTGTGAGCCTCCATGTGGATGCTGGGAATTGAACCTGGATCTTCTATAAAAGCAATAATAAATGCTCTTGATTGCTGAGCTATCTCTCTAGCTCCTAGACCAAGTTTTATACAGTCTTCTGTGTGGCAAAGCAGCATTCTGTCAACTGAGTTTTATCCATGTTTTATTAAAGTTATTGTTTAATTTTTATTTTAGAGATTATATTTATTATATATTCTATAATTGACACCATAATATAATTACATCACGTTTACTTTTACTTTTCTCCCTCTAAGGCTTCCATATATCCCTTCTTGCTATCTTTCTAATTTTTTCATTGGTTGTTGTTACATACACAAATGTGGATTTATAGCCATATATATTCCTAAATATAATCTGTTTATTCTGTATAATATTACTGTATGTATATTTTCAGGGCTGACCATTTGGTACTGAAACACCAATCTGTGTGCTCTTCCCTGGACAAGAAGACCCTTTCTCCCATTCTCAGCATTGTATAGTTGCCTATGGTTTTTTGTGGAGGGTTGAGGCCCTGTCATCTTTCCTCATGAGCATGTCTATTTTTGCCTCATTTATTCATCATATGTTCAGGCAGTGATGGAGGCTTACTTTCTTTGTCTGATGACCATAAGTTAACATGATTTAACTTCATTCTTTTAAACTAACATGATTTTTAAAAAGTGATACTAAAGTATTTTAGATAGACACAAAACAAATATTAATTAACTAGGGTTTTATTTAAAATGGATTAGAGCTGTACAGTGCACCAGAAATTGTTTTAAAGCTTTATATACATTTTTCTCTATGTAATTTTTATATCAAGTTTACATAGCTGATACTATTATCATCAACATTTTATATATGAAAATTGAATTAAAGAAAAACAAGAAAACTCTTTAACATATATTATATATCACATATATAGTAGTTTTAGAAAGCATAAGTTAAAAGGTAATGTACTTCTAAGATACCCTCAATACACACACACACATATATATATATATATATATATATATATATATATATCTTTGAAACAAAATGTAAATATATATTCTCCTAGCCTACACTTGTAGTGTTTAAAGATAGCCTATGGGTTAAAATTAAATTTACTTTAGTTATTTTTTCATAATTTCTCAAAGATGTGTGAAAGAGAAGTGATATGTGTTGATTATTTTAGGACTTCTCAGGAGACTCAGGCTATTGCTATAAGCCTCGGGCTATTGCTACTGTGTTAAGCATAGAACACAGTGTACCTTTCTGACTCAGATGGAGACAGACTCAGAATCTATCACACTGGCTCTTGATGACTGCAGGAGAAAAAGCAGGAAGGAAGGAAGGAAGGAAGGAAGGAAGGAAGGAAGGAAGGAAGGAAGGAAGGACAGAGGGAGAGAGGGAGGGAAGGAGGGAGGGAGGAAAAAGGAAAGGATCCATGAATATTTGGCAATAGTACAGTGTTGGTTCTGGGGAAGAGTAAGTGGCTCCATCTGCCCATCCTGTTTTGTTTCCCCATTCATTCTTACTTGCTTTCTTTTAATCATCCCCAAATATGTGAAATACAGCTATCACTCCCTTATTCATGGAAATAAATTCCAAGACCACCATGGAATAAATGGAATCAAGGCTAGCACAAAGTCCTGCACATACGCTTTTTCTTAAATATGAGACCTGTGTTGGTTAAACCCAATAAACACATTAAGATCTTATGATGAGAACAACAGAATTACTGTAGCAATGCACCACATTGCACGCTGCTTAAATCACGTGAGTTGTCATCCTTTCCATTAAACATCTATGGACTACTGTTGGTGCCCGAGGCAGAGAATGACAGGAAAGCCAAAAGATGAAGGGGATCCTGGTAGCCGTGAGTGTAGGGTTTCACACCTCTGCTGAGTTACAGTCTCTTTGAGCATCCTTCCTTAGAACAGCCTTCAGATAACTGACTGTCTCAGATATGGAAGCAGGCTCTCTGTTTTTCTGTCCTTCTGCCTCCAGGCTGACCACCACAGGCTCTCTGTCCCATAACTGTGTCAGATGGTGCTTTCTTTCCAATACTCCACTTGTTAGACCAACCGATGTAAGGATACTTCATGGCTTTATTCTCAGTCCCCTGACCCCTCAAAGCGTGTCAGAACTGAGACATTATACCTGCTTAACTGGTGCTTCCAACTTCTTCATGCCCCATGTCTGAATTTGGACTCTTCAGAAGTTAGCATTGTGATATTTTGTTTTCCCAATAAAGCAATCTTCAGTTGGACCCTTGATTTCTGTTGATTGTGGGCTAACCCTCTGAAACTGTAACCCAGCCCACAATTCAATGTTTTCCTTTTGTAAGAGTAGCCTTGGCTATGGTGTCTCTTCACAGTGATTAAAGAGTAAAAAATTAAAAAGCTATTTTGGGTTAAGATCTAAAGATGGAGGATTGTGAGAGCAACTTCTTTCCTTGTGATTGGCTGATACTAGGGACTGTCACCATGGCTGCTGTTCACACTTCCTCGTTCAAAATTGTGCACCATGTTCCTCTTCCTTGGTCACTTCATGGGTTTGCCTATCTTTGTAGCACCTTGCCACACGAGATCCCGTTTGTTTTGCCTCCCCTTTAGAAGTGCTACTTAGGCAGATTCAATAGATACAATCTATGAATCACACTCCAGTGTCACCTAGGGTAACTGTCCCTCCTTCTGCATACAAGCAATACAATAAACATCATGGTCTCAAGCCAGTTTGGTAAGGAATCATATCTATTGCTGTGGCAGCCGTATGTCATCACTGAAGGGTGTCAAGAAGTAAGGGGGTGAAGCTTCCCGGGAATTGTTCACGAGCAGGTTCTCCGTGAACAAAGAGCTGAAGAATGAAACTTAATATTTATCCAATAGATCTAAATTGAAGGAAACTATGTAAATGAAAAATAAGAGCAAGTGAGGGAATGAGGCATTTCTTAATGATTATCAGACATCCAGTAATTACTATAATTATTTCAAGTTCATAATCATTCACTTCATAAAATAGCCACAAATATTTTAGAAGTAGAATGTATATAATATCTACATTTCGGACAGTGAAATTTTCTACTCTCTGTGTCCCAGGACACTGCGTTATTCTCTCACCACTAAAAGTTTTTAAAGCAACTCTTTCCTATATTACTTTCCACTTTTAATGCGGACAAATGTTGAAGAGTTGAGCCAGACTCAGGCACACATGGAAAATGAGAACTAGCAGGTAAGCTCGACAATACAGACATATTTCCCCACAAAAGCCTGAGCCTTCTTGAATAATGGAAAAACAAGACCAGACATTTATAATATAGTGCAAAACATAAGTAGAAAAATGGAAAAAGCATGTATATCAGTTCATATATACTTCATATAAGAGAATATAATTTTTACTGTCTAATGTGGCCACCAAATGGTGTTTCTTTGCAGCATAAAATAATGTTTAAGATTGATTGTAGTAAAATACTGTTGTTAGAGGCCATCAATGTAACTCAGTATGTACAGGTGCTGGGTCCTAAGCCTAATGAACTGTAATAACCTGAGTTTGACCCTGGGTACAGAATAAGAGAGAAAACTCCTGTCCTCTGACCTCTACACACATACACACTGAGGCATTTATTGAACAAATACTCTACATAAATGCAACAGGTTTTTAACATTTTAAAAGAACGAGATTAAATTCTTAGCTTGATACTGGAACATGATAGAATAACAATTTCAACTCCAGAACTTGGGTAACTATGGCAGAAGACTCATAAATACCAGACCAGCCAGGGCCACTTAGTAGGTGACAGAACAGTCTGGGTAGCATAACAAGATTCAACCTTAAATAACTAAAATAAATAAATAAATAAATAAATACATGCAAAGCTTCTAGTTTGAGCACCTCTTAGGAATTTAATTTGGAACAAGTTTCTTGCCATAGCTCTGATTCAATTTCTTCTGGCCAAGGTAGTCATGGTGGACATGATTTGAACTATGTGGCATGTAGAAAAAGAATGTAGAGAAATGAGGATGGAGAATGTGCTAAATGCTCACAACTGTGTGGGGAACATAGCAAAGTTCTCTCTGGTCTGTTCATTTGCTCTTGCATTGAACATCTAACTGACTAAATACAGAAGAAAAAAAATGAAAAGCGTGTTAGTTGCCACGGATAAGTAAATAGTGAGTGAGTGTGTGTGTGTGTGTGTGTGTGTGTGTGTGTGTGTGTGTGTGTATTTAAATCCATATCTATCAGAGACGTTTCCTTTCTTTTTTTTTGCATTAGAAAGCAGAGGCATGTCTGTAGGGATAGTCTGCAAAATAATAATAATAATTAAAAAGAAACAATTCACTTTATGAAGACCAGTACATGGAATAAATTCCAATTCAGGTTTCATTATGTTAAATTCATATGTAAAAACCACCTAGACTTTAGCAGCCCCTAGAAAGTGTTTGAGCTAACACTTATTAAATTCTAGTTTTAGTTTACAGTGCACAGCCGGTCTTTATTCTAACACCAGTGTCCATGGACTAATCATTGAGCTCCTGTTTCATAACAAATGTCCAAATGATTCACTTCTCGGTGAATTAAGAGAGGAAACGTGGATAAGACAACCTGAACTCCAGAAACATGCAATAAACCCTGGGTCTTCAGCACCATGGTAGTCCTTTTCGAGTGTGATGTTTTCTTGAGCATTTGCATATGTTTGAAAGGTTCTCCAGAATTAAATCTGAACAATTGCAGCCTTCCTGTGAGTCTTTTGGAGGAATTAACAACCTGTTCGCCAAACCCAGCATCAGTATCTTGAAAACTCATTTTTCTTTGCCATAAAAAAAAAATTTATCTTTAATCAACCACACCAAGTCATTATCAGATGAAATATAAATGATGGCTATTCAACGACCACATAACTGTATCCCCCAAATGCAACAAATTTCATCCCCTGGACTGTTTAGATGTGTTTGGTTGAATTAGCATAGGGACTGTCCTCATGGGACCTGAGGTAGCACTTGGTTTTCCCATTGATTTCTGATTCTGTGTTGATTGTTTAAAAATCACCTTAAATTGCTTAGGAGAAACTGACAATGGGCTCCGTTTAGTATAGTTTTCAAGTAATAGAATTAAAATGGAAGGATTAACAAAGTGCCTTTTCATTCCTGCTAGGGATGAAAGCTTCTTCATCTAAGACTATCTTCGGAGTAAATGGGACAGATGAACTATTTCAACACCCGGGAGGCAAAGGCAGCTGGATCTCTGTACATGTGCAGTCAGCCTGTTGCAAACAGTGAGTTCCAGACCACTAGGAACTCATAATCAAACACTCTCCTAATGGGAAAACGTGCAACAGGGAAATTGTTAAATCTTGGAGAGAAACACCAGAGGAGAGCACAACTTGAATTGACTTTGACATGTGTGTCTGTGTGCCTCTGGGCAGTAACCATGTGTAGCGATTGCAAAGTCCAGAAATCTATTCCATCTTCCCAACATGGATTCAGATGATTTCTAGGTACCAATGGGCATCAGTCGCCAACTCAGACTTCATGACCATTTCTGAATAAAATCTAAAAATAACATATTCTCCTTGGATTAAGAAGACACCCCAACAAACTTTCACTGTATTTCTAAAGTGTTATTAGTGATATTATTTCAGTTTCCTCTCTTGAAAACTAAACCGTGACAAGGGAATGTTCCAGATAGGCAAAGTAAGCAGGAAGAAGTAATGTGACTATGTCTCAAGTGAAAGACTTGCTAGTATAGATGGTCCTCAATTTTAGGCCTCTATGAACTAATTCTTTACATTCCCACTCTTGAATGCCCTTCTGGAGACCCAGGGAAACCTTTGTCTCACTGTAAAGCACAGATTAAAGCTTAAACCAGATGAATTCTTTAATATTAATAATCTTCACTTTTTATTAAATTTCAAGGATCCGTATTCTGCAATACTATCATTTTCTTTGTTATCATCTCATCTGCCTTTATTTTGTCTATGACTTGACCTTTGTCAAACACAAACAGTTGTTAACTATTTCAAATTAAAATCGACTGTGGAAGAAGGGCAGGGACAGTTCTTGAGAACTGCTATGCTAGGTGATGCTTTTGTGTGTTTCTGAGTCTCCTACCCTTCAGCTTTCCTTTATATTACATTCTATTCCCAAAGCATCTGCTGCCCATTTCTGTGAACCTTGGGGATGCAAATCATGTCTTTTGTGCAAGAAAGTGGAAGTAGTTAAAGAAGGAACTGGAACCTAGAAGCCAATCAAATAAATATGCACAAGACAGATTTGTTAATGGTGCTAAAAGGGTGTAATGACTCAGAACACTGAGTCAGTGAAGGATAGAAGTGTCCATTATAACAAACATCCAAGGTAAGCACATGGCAGATAAATGGTCCTGCCTAATCTGTCTTTGTAGTAGAAGTGAGAAACTGAAGGTAAGACTTCCTAACCCTGACTGCCTCCAGTAGATAGACATGGCCCCCAGTTGAGGCATGGGGCCATCCACCGATCTTCAAATTTTTGACCCAGAATTGTTCCTGTCTGAGGGAAATGCAGGAACAAAATGGAGCAGAGACAAAGAAAGGCCATCCAGTGACATGCCAAATCTGACACTATTACTGATGCCATGTTGTGCTTGCAGACAGGAGCCTGGCATGGCTGTCCTCTGAGAGGCTCTACCAGCAGCTGACTGAGACAAATGCAAGTACTTACAGCTAATCATTGGACTGAGCCTGGGGATCCTGATAAAAGAGTTGGGAGAAGGATTTAAGGAACTAAAGGGGATGGCAACCCCATAGGAAGACCAAAAGTATCAACTACCCCAGACTCCTGGGAGCTCCCAGAGACTAAGCCACCAACAAGAAAGCATATATGGACTGGTCCACAGCCCCTGGCACATGGGTAGCAGAGGGCTGCCTTGTCTGGCCTCAGTGTAAGATAATGCTGTAAATCCTGTAGAAATGTGATGCCCCAGGAAGGGAGAATGTTGTCTGGGGTGTGATAGGGGTGGGTCGGTGGGTGGGGAAGCACCTTCTCAGAAGCAAAGGGGAGGGGGGAGAGGGTAAAGACTTTGGGGAGGAGGACCAGGAAGGGGAGCAACATTCAGAATGTAAATAAATATAATAATATAAAAAATAAATATTATATATCATAAAAGACTTCCTAATCCATTCCTGTGGGACATGCTTTGCATACAGGCTCTTAAGCAGGACTCATGGTCAAGTATGCACTTCCCTGGACATGTATTTGGTTATTGGAGCGTGAAAAGGATTAACTTTAAAACATGAGGTACCAAATCTACTTCAGCCAATAAAACTCATAAACTATTTCTATATAGATACAGGAGTGCGTATGCAAATACAGTTGTACTAGATCTAGGAAACCAACTGAGAAAAGGTTTATGGGGTGTAGGACAAAGTTTGTAATTTAACCCGAGTTTAAGTGCCTTGTGTCTATTATTTATAGCAATGGTTTCCAAGCTAGGGGTCATAACCCCTTTAAGGGTAGAATGATCCTTTCTCAAGGGTCTCATATCAGATATCTTGTGTATGAGATATTTTATATTATACTTTACAACAGTAGCAAATTACGGATATGAAATAGCAACAAGAATAATTTTATAGTTGAGGGTCACCTCATGAGTAACCGTCTAAAGGTTCACAGCCTTAGGAAGGTTGAGAGCTGCTTCTTTATAGCGTAAACTCAAACTGCATGGCATAAATATGACTGGAATAAATCTGAAGTCCCAGATTCTTTCCTTCTGTGATCCCGTAGAGTTAGAAACATGAGAATACCCTGCAAAGGAAGCAGAGCTCCCTTACCTAAGTCAGAGGTAATTAAGCTAGCCAGACTCCCATCGTCTGAGCATATCAAAGTTGCCCCCTCTAAAGCAAGACATCTGTAATGAGGCTAACAAAAAACCATGGGTCAAGTTGCAGCAGGAGTGATGGTAAATCCATGAGAATGAGTCAATGCTGGATTAAAACAAAGAATGTAATTCATGGAAACCTCTCAAATATACATGTTGGGATGTGCTGAACAGTCAGCTTGAGGGGATCTGTAGCAGCATGTGGAAGATTTACATAAATGTGAACTCATGCCCAGAACATAAGTGTGACTCGAAACTTTGCAGCTCTGGAATCAGGGAAACTGCAACACAGAATTGGACGCAATTGGTTGCAAATAAAAACAAATAAGACATGAGCATCCTTCCATAATGCTTGACATTTAGCAAACCCCTGGTGCTGTTCGATGAGACTGGATGGACTGGCCTTAGGAGTTAGGGCTAGAAAGAGCCATATGCGTCACCCTCCTCCCTAGGAGAGGAGAAGGATATGGCTCTGCTGCAAAGGAGGGTGGTAACTTGGAATCAACTCAATTGGAAGTGCTGAGGAATGTTGATAGACGATAAATTGAGTCTACCTGCCTTGCAGCACCTAATTTGATGTGTCCACCTATAAGATACTTGCCTAACCCTCAAACTCAAGACTCTTATAGCCACTTGCTCTTTCTCCAGATCTAAACAATTACCAAGTCATGGAGACTTGCCTTCTGAAATACCTCCAGAACTGATAGCTTCCTTTCTCTTCCGAAGTTCAAGTACTCATTATCTATCACTTGAAATATCACCACAGGCTTGTAACAGGTATACTTATCTCTGTCTGTATCTCTTGTTCCTCCAGTCAACTTTATGTATTTGACACTTCATCTTTTTAAGAGGCACTATAGTTCTATTGCTCTCTCAGCCAATGAAACTTCAGTGACTGTTCACAATCTTCTATTTAGAATATAGTTTCCTGACCCTAGCACTAAAACTCTTAAGATACTTTCCCAGTCTTATTTCCCACTGACATCTCTACACACCCATTTTTTTATTGCTACACTGTTCCCAACAGTCATGAGTCAGACCATCTGTTCGTCAATATATGAATTGATCAAGCAAAAGAGATAAATACCAAGGAAAGAGAAAGACAAGTCATATTCAGTCAAATTGAGATCACTGTGTTAAGTGAAATAAACCAACATCAAAAAAAAAACAGTCTCACAAGATTTGATCTCAATGTGAGATCTGAGAACATGGAAGGATGGGTCTGGAAACAGACTCAGAATAGAACAGACTATTAGGTATGTGCAAAGGGGGAAATATGGGAGGGGGATGGAGAATAAATAATAATAGCAATATTGTAGTAAAAGTGCAGTATATTTATATATGGAAATGCCATAACACATACTTTAGTTTGCACATTTAAAAATAGAGAAGAAAATTTAACTATAATCCAGAATGATTTTCCCAGTTTGGGGACTGTGGGAAGGATAGCCTGGATAATTCTTTGTTGGGGAGCGGGGTCTTTATCGATACCCCTACTAGTAACAAAAGTTAAAATATCAGAAGATACTGCCACAGGTCTCATAGAAGGAAATCTTGTCCCAGACAATACAGATCTATTTTGTTATCTAGATATGGCTTAGATTTTTCCCCCACACCCATGTCCACATTCTTGTCTCTAGAATTCTAGAAGCACTAGAATACTTGGAACTTTGGTACTCTCTGTGTAGTCTGGCCTTAAACACTTGTTTCTCCTGCCTCTTCCTCCCAAGTTTTGGAGGCTTGGGTGTACAGATGTGTACCACTACACCTGCTCTCCTTTTAATTAAAGAAAAAACTAGCTTATAAATATTATCTTTCACCTTTGTATCACAAAGGCAAAGCATAAAGAATTTAAAACAATACTTAAACCATTTATCTTCATCTTTGTTCATTTAATTTGGTTTCTAAATTTTTTTAAAAATGTCAGGTATGCCTATAATCTCAAGAAGTTGAGCAAAGGGTCTATGAGTTCAGGTTTGTTTGAAACTCCATTTCAAACAAACAACACAGAAGTAAATTCCTGGCCTGTTTTTAAATGAATAAATAAATATGTCATTAAGCAAATGATTGTGTATATGGTTTAAACCTAATTCCCTCATTTTTTTTAATGTCTCTGACAAATACACTCAGTTTCTTGTGCATTTTACTGCCCTATAAATATTGAAACATTTTTATCTCAATTTATCTCACTGATAAAAGCAATAATGTCTGCCATGCTCACTTAGGAAACAAGGAAGACAAAAACTCCACCCCTCTGGAGCAAGACAAAGACTGTGCCAAGAGCTAGAGGTAGCTAAACCTTAGAATTCACTTGAACTTGCCTTGGCTTCTCAAAGTCATTGGAACATTAAACTGGAGGATGGCTCTCCTGCGCCTGTCACAATTGAGGAAAGTACCCAGGGCACCTGATTAGAATTTATTGCAATAGGCTCACTGTCTCACACGTGGGGTTATAAAAACAGACCCGCATGTACACACAGAGTCACAGGTGGCAGCCTGTGGTTGAAGGATTGCTGACCCTCTCAAGTTCCAACCCATCAGGAGACTTGAAGGATCTGTTCTAGGATAGGGTAGCTTTGACCACGTGTGGCCATGCCCAGTGAAGATTAAGCTGTTGTGGACTCTCGCAAGCAGATGGAAAGTCAGCTGTGCTCGATATCAAATTAACAACCTGCCCTATTTCCTGAAACTCACTGCTTAACCCACCGTTCCTGTCCTGATGTAGTAAAACTATTGTTAATCTGCTCTCAATGCTGTAGTGTCTGCTCCATCTTAAGCAAGGATAATGAATTTCCATCAAATTGAAAATAAAACTCCATTAAAATTCATTTCATTTATATTTTTTTTATTATACACTACAATGTGTAGAAATCCCAAGAACAATATATCAAACTAGAATTTACAAATTGACTGATTGATCCAGTGATTGAGACAGGTTCACAATATATACCCTTGCAGGACCTGGAACTTACTTTGTAGACTAAGCTGGCTCAAAGTCATAGAAATGTGCCTGCCTTTGCCTTCTCAGTGCCCAGATTTTAAAGGCCTGGTACCACCCACACCTGGCACAAACTGGACATATTTTGTAAACACTTCCAAACAACTACTTAATTTGCAACAATCCATTTAAGAAATATTTAGATTTGGTATGCCTATACAATACTATAACCTCTGGATTCTAACAAAATGCTACTTATGAAACATCATAGACAACACATTCCTTACAAACACCAAATAAATGATTAGAAAGGAAACCAGCTAAATCCAATGCAATCTTGGATGAAGTATTAAAAAATGCTCCATGTTTTCACTGTAGCAAGTTGGCAAGTTACAAATGAGAGGGGCAAATGCAATTCCTTCTCAGTCCCTATATTGCCATGTGAGCACAGACAAGCCATGATAAAGGAATGGAACTGAATGCCCCAAATCATGATGTCTATATGGTTTTGGGCTGACTTTGTCCTCTTGGTCCTAAGAGATATTCTGAGAGTGAGACTAGAGATCCTCAGGGAAGACAGACTGCCTGCCTGCCTGCCTGCCTGTCTGTCTGTCTCCCTGTCTGTCTGTCTCCCTGTCTCCCTGTCTGTTTTCCTCTCTGTCTCTCCCTTCCTGTCTCTCTGTCTCTATCTCTCTGTCTTTGTCTTTCTCTCTTTCTCTCTCTCTCTCTCATTTGTATCTTTCTTCCTGCCAGCCTGCCTTATGTACAGTGATTTATTTAAAAAAAAAGCCTTTTCTTAACTGTCAGGAATACCATTTTCCTTGCAAAAAAAGAATAAAAGAGTCTTTCAAAAGAAATTAAATGTTTCATTCTTAGCAGATTTTTCAGGAAGATGTCTGAAACATTAAAGTCTGATAAAGATTGACCCTCCAAAATGCAGCAATGTATACTGAAAAGTAATGCCATATATATTGCGAGTGCCAAGGCAGAGTCCCCAGAGTCTGATGAGAAATATCCTCATCGACACAATGCAGGAGAGGACAAATTCTTGTGTCTTGGTTAAAATGTGTCTTGGTTAAAATGCTGCCAAACCTTGCCATACTTCAGGGACGCTACTTCCACGCAAGTTCTAGGAAGGACCAACCTCTTGCTCTTGGGGAGTAGTTGTGGTTTTGGACAATAAGGTCATGTTTGTTCAGCAAAAGACATCTGGCAGTCCAGATACATTTCTTAAATGGACATTGACCCTAGTAGACTGTATGCCAAGAGACTACCTTCTCTCCAGAAGGACGAGAATAAGGAGCAAGTAGCATGTCCAAACAAGACGGAGAAATCCTAGCCTTCTTGCCCCCTGAATAGAGTCCAATGCCCCAAGATAAAGGAAATCCAGTCCGTAATCTGATAGGCTTGCTACCGAGCATTTTGCCAGGAACAACGCCTTCCCTTCACACAGGGCCAGAGTCCAGGTGCACAAGCTCGGATCCTCCAGACACGAGTAGGAAAAGAAAATGTAAGAAAGAAAATCTCCACTTAGCGTTCTACAGAATGTGGCGGGTAGAGCGTTGGAGTGTTTCGGCAACGGTGGGGAAGAATGCTCAGCCTATATCTTCCCAGACACTTCATTGGAGACCTTTGGCTTAATTGCTAAGGTCAGAGCACAAATATAGAAATCTAAAATTAGATTACTATAATTGCTTTTCTCCTTCTCCCTAACTCTGCTACGAGCTCTTTGCAAAGATCACCTCTGAATACACAGTAGCGATCACAGCTCCAGGTACCTGGTGCTAGAAAAACATTTTGCAAAAAGAAAAAAAAAATTTCCCCAGTTCCAGCATCTGGAAGTTAAGGAGAAGAATAACACAGAAAATGAAAATATAAATGCTTCTGTAAGTGTGTAAATAACATATACACAGCAGTATATTCTTATGCATACATGTATGAAGAGTGTCTGTGTGTCTTCATGTTCACAAGCCTATTTGGATGTACTTGCATGTGTATGCATAGTCCTGTGGAGGTCTGAGGTTGACATCAGCTGTCTTTCTTGAACTCTTTCCACCTTTCCATATTGAAGCAGAATCTCTCTTTTGAACTGTAGCTGCCTTAATCAGCTGATTCAAATAGCCAGCTTGATCCAAGATTCTCACATCCTAACTTCTGAGGACTGGAATTGTAGGAAGGATGCCACAGCAACCCAGGCTTTACCTGAGTTCTTAGGATCTGAACACAGGTCCTCATGCTTGCACAACAAGCACTTTGCCCACTGAGCCCATTTCATAATCCGTAAAGCACTTTTGCAAAACTTATCCCCTTCATCCTTACTTCCAAATGGTTCAAAGATACTCAAACTGTTGAAGTAACTTTTTAAAAGCAACTTATTTTCAACTGAATCTTTGTGAGAGATGACTTGGGAGAGAAGAAATATTTTGTGATGAGCGATTAAATACATTGTGCATACAAATCAAGGGATGGAGGAAAAAGTAAATCTGTTTCATAAAACCTGTAGAAGGTGCTTGTGAAATGTTTCTCAGAGTTGAAGATTTCCTTAAGGAAAAATGTATGCTGCATTATATAGCTTTATATATGTGTTTTTACACACACACACTCACAAATGTGTGCATACGATTCTCTACAGTATGCAATCACAATGATCTTTTTCTTCAAAGCTAGCTATTAAAGATTTAGCCAAAAAGAAAAAAAAAGTCAGTGATCAAAGTGGCTGAGCTGGGAGGCAGGTAGTTAGAAAAAACATGGAGAGCAGTACATTAAATATTCAACATTCCCCAGATCCTGAAAATTTGAGAGAAAGGGTTTCTTCTAAGAGTTAGAAGGTGGGATCCAGACAGGGTGCATCAAGACAGAGGGACTGAGAGCTTTCAAGAGGGGAATGCAAAGAATCTCTAGAAAAGACAAAATTAATTTCCAATCCAAACAACAGTAGATGGACTCTGTGTAATGATAATATTTATAGAAAGGGGCCACATGGATGTGAAGGGAGTGAGAAGACACTGGAGGAGGTATAGGAGAGAGGGAGGCTGGAAATGATGAGCACAGGCCTGGTGTATGAAATCCTCAATGTAAAATAAATAAATAAATAAATAAATAAATAAAATGAACTTGCGATTTCTCTGGAGTCAGATGTGGTTTGAGGTTGTAAGGTTTTCTGAAAAAGGGGATTAAAGAGGCTTGGGAATCGAAACAAATATCCCGGCTGCTGTAACTACAGGAAGAGCGCATAACTTTATGGAAGTCACGAGAAGTACGCATATGCACATGTGTGTGTAAAAACACTGTAAAGGGATAATCGACTTTTAAAAACTTGTACATAAGAGGCAGGAGCTAAGACACAAGGTTCAGTTGGTGGAAGGTATGCCTAGCACGCAGAGTCCTGAGTTCAGGTCCCTGTGCTGTACCTACCAGCCATGGTGAGAGATGCCTGCAATTTCAGCATCCGCTTAGGCAGTAGAAGTAGAAGATCAGAAGTTTAAAGTTCTCCTCAGCTACATACAGAATTCAAGGCCATTGTGGATTATATGAGACATTATTTTAAATAAATAAATGATAGAAAGATAGATGCTAGATAGATAGATAGATAGATACAGACAGACAGACAGATAGATGGATGGGTAGATAGATAGATAGATAGATAGATAGATAGATAGATAGATAGATAGATAGATAGATAACATTTTAAAATGAAGGAAGGAAAAAGATTAATTTTCAGACATATGAAGCCTATATTCAAGTGTACTATACGTATCCATTTACATAAATAGCACATCTTTTTATTATAAGAGGAAAAGACTGGTGACACTGTTTGACCTGGAACAGATCTGAAGGGAAGGGTAGTCCTTCCTATGTACTCCGTATGACTCCATTCATGTTATGAGAGCCCCACTGGCACTAGAGATAAGAAGATCTTTGGTCGCTACCATCCCAGTAGACTCACCTGGACACCTTGCTTTGATCCCAAGACCCACAGGAAATTCACAGAGGGAATACTCAGACCAAGATCGTGTGTGTGTGTGTGTGTGTGTGTGTGTGTGTGTGTGTGTGTGTGTTGTGCTTTTTCCTGTGGTCATAACTCCATATATTTCATATTCATGACTCTACCTACCAAGGCTGGCTGAGCAGCCTTAATGTATGTTGAAATCAAACTTTGAGTCCTAGAGACTGAAAGGAAACCTCAAACAGTGGTGAGGTGTCCTTGTTTGTACATTTTAGTGATACAGTGCAGAGCACACTGAAGCTCTGTGGCTGTGGACCTAGACATTTTTAATAGGAGTCTTGTTAACTATAAGGCCTTTTGCTTTACTGGCCACCTTAAAGGGCGTCCAGAGATGAAAAAAGTATTCTGACTGGTACATAGTGAGGGGAGAGAAAGGGAAGGAACTCTTAAAGAAACATGGCAAGTCTGATGTCCATCATGAAGTATGGGTGAGAAGTCCTTGTTTGATATTGTACAAGGCTCAGTGACTGTATTATTTTTGGAAAATCCAAATTGGAATTGAGTACTCATGAATCAATATAGAGTAATAAAATCCTAAACAAACTGCAAAGACAACAGAAATCAAACAGAAATCCTCAACCAGCATACTTAGACTTAGCTTGAGAAAGAACATAGAACATGCTTCTGATATGCTAGGATATATATATATATATATATATATATATATATATATATATATATATATATATTTGTATTTGTCATGTAGTCTTGGATACATGTGTCTGGAAATTATAGATTTATTAAGTAGGTAAAGTTTTCAATCATCTACAGTCAGGTGTTCTTTTCTTTTCTTCTTTTCTTTTCTTTTCTTTTTGGCAAGCATGTACCTGGTTTCAATAGGTATTTAAGCAACACGGCCAGTCTGGCTTTGCAAGTGGCACTAGATAAACCAGCAACATTTTTTTTTTCCTGCAGATTGCCAACTGTCCTAAAGGGAAAAAATCTTTTCATATTTCTTCATGTAAAGGACTTGTTTGCCTTGCAGAAAGGCCGGCGCATTGCCGTGATTACAGTCATTGCCGGGATTACAGTCATTGCCGGGATTACAGTCATTGCCGGGATTACAGTCATTGCCGGGATTACAGTCATTGCCGGGATTACAGTCATTGCCGGGATTACAGTCATTGCCGGGATTACAGTCATTGCCGGGATGACAGTCATTGCCGGGATGACAGTCATTGCCGGGATTACAGTCATTGCCGGGATTACAGTCATTGCCGGGATTACAGTCATTGCCGGGATGACAGTCATTGCCGGGATGACAGTCATTGCCGGGATGACAGTCATTGCCGGGATTACAGTCATTGCCGGGATGACAGTCATTGCCGGGATGACAGTCATTGCCGGGATGACAGTCATTGCCGGGATGACAGTCATTGCCGGGATGACAGTCATTGCCGGGATGACAGTCATTGCCGGGATGACAGTCATTGCCGGGATGACAGTCATTGCCGGGATGACAGTCATTGCCGGGATGACAGTCATTGCCGGGATGACAGTCCTTTTAAATCCAGAGTTCCCTGGAGGCACAGTCATAGACAACAAATCAGCTGTGTCCTGCCTCAGCCGCCACCCCCTGTACCTTTGCATTTTCTTCTTAGAGTAAATTCTATAGTGCACACAACCTCATGCAAATCACTAGCAGGAAGCCACTGCCTGGGCACAATTACCTTTCAAATGATGCCAACATGCAGGTCCAGGACTGCCTAGCTTCATTAGAAAGAAGAGGTATTGGTTTGTTTGTTTTTTTTTTTCCCTATCAGAAATTTGAATCCGTCATCCCAATGAAAAGGTGAACAAAAAGAAGCAGACACTCTGCATCCTGAACATGTCCTCTGAGGTGTCTGCCGTAATGGAGCTACTGTTGAGGTCCTTACAGTAGCCCTGCACCATTATGAAATGACCAGCTTATTACAAGTAGCAACGGGATTTGGTTTTTGGTTTTTTGTTTTGTTTTTTTTTTTAAGAGAAAGAATCTGTTGACTTTCTCTACTAATAGCTTTTTTGGCATTCAACTGTCCACTTTTTATTAGCTTCCAAAAATGTTATAAACCTACAGAATGTTCTAGACATCGAGATATGCCAGAGTGCCTAATGGCGGAGCAAGTTCGGGAGCTCCAGGTAAAGCCCAGCATAAAGCAGTGGCTGAAAAGGGACCCTATTATCAGAAGTACCACCAAACAGATGTCGTGTGATCCAGACAAAGGTGGAAATGAAGAAGGCCTCGCTCTCTTATCTTGGCAAATCTGGGCCTCACTTAAGTTAAATAGAAAAATAGAGACTCTCCCTTTAGTAGTTCAAATGACTTCAAATGGGAGAAAGAAGCAAGTGATCTGTAGACAGAGGCAAAAGTACATACTGTATTTATAATTGAACACAGCTTTTTATATAATTACATCGTTGTGCACTTTTTATTTTTGGCTCTTGAGCACAGTCACTCAGATGAAATTAAAGAGCATGCAGGAAGGAGAAGGAAGGTGCTTCAATGCTGCTTCCCGTTTCTATGACAACCCGGGAGCATCTTGTTCATCTGCCTCATTGACAGTGAGGGTACTCAAGAGATGATACCTTTTACAACTTATAACTGTTTCTGGAAGAGGCAGAGGGTCTGACTTTCCAGTCTCACGTCCACCAGAAAAATTATAAGAGGACCAAAAGGAACCTCTGACGTGTCTATTCCTCCCTTCTTCACCAGGCTATGAGTGGGTGCCATGTGTGAGTGCTTTTGCCAAGAGTGTGTTGCTCAGGATGTGTATAAACTCGCCTTCGAAATGTCTCTATTGGTAAATAATGTGTTTCTATAAGTAGGGTTTTGATGGATCTAGCTACATATTTTAAAATAAACTCCTACATGCTATTTAGTGTGATCCTTCTTGCTATAGCATCACATAAAAAAATTACTTAGCTGTGGCTTCAGATAAAGAACTGTCTTAGAAAAAAAATGTGAAAAACCAAAGGCAAACAAAATTTATAAAAGGAGAGAACTGGTTCGTTTGTTTGTTATGCAGACCTATGCTTACTCAAATAAAGCTTTTTTGGCCCTCCCCTTGGGGAACAGGGACAGAGATGATCTCAGCAGAATCTAGGATCTGAACCAACATTAGAATGAAGAAATCTAAGATATGACCATGGAAACACAGTCCTTCAAAAACCCCACTTGAAATCTGAGCATGAACAATTTAGCTTGAGCATTACAAAAAAAAAAAAAAAAGATCATTTGTCATCTTAAAAGCATATGTGTACAATGTGTGTAGGTATGTGCTCATCCATGCGTGCGACTGCATGTACAGACATGCCACCGAGTGTGTGTCCAAGACAGAAGACTACTGTGGGTGTTGATCCTTACTTCCCACCTTGTCTGAGACAGTAGCTGTCTTGTTTGCAACTGTGCCGTGTGCACCAGGCTAGTCCACCTGGAAACTTCCAAGGATGTTCATGTCTCCATCTCCCACTCATGTGTAGTAATTCTGTGATTGGACAACTCTGTGTTACCCAGATGTCTTCTCTTGGGGTTCTTGGGATTAGGACACAACACCGGGAGCTCACCCTTTTGCCCACCAAGCCATCTCCCTAACTCACTGGTTTGTCACATCAGCCAGGTTTTTGATCCCACCAGGGTCCTTGAGGAAAGCATCAGACAGATCTCAAACTACATACATGGTGGACTCCATGTATGGTGCTGGCATTCCCTCTGTGTGTGTGCGTGTGCGCGTGCGTGCGTGCGTGCGTGCATGCGTGTGTGTGTGTGTGTGTGTGTGTGTGTGTGTGTGTGTGTATAGCTTTACAAGAACAACTTTAAAAGTTGGTTTAACCAATTTTCTTGGAGCTAAAGTGAGCTTCTAAAATACAGTACATAAAAAAACAAGAAGAAAAGAAAATCATGATTTCGTAGGAAAATGGGTGGAACAAGAGATTATGTTAAATGGAGTAAGCATGACTCAGAAAGACCACAACCAAGCTAGATATTGAAGATAATACAACACGTTGTGCTAGGTTGTTTTTTGTTTGTTTGTTTGGTTGGCTGGTTCTTTCCGTAATAGTAGAATTGAACAAGAAGGTTTTTTAAATAGCACATATTGAAAAGATCTGCAGGGAGGTAAAAAATAATGATTCCCAGTATGTTGTTGCATAGATACGCAAATCCATGGTGTGATAACTCTTGAAACCCCTTAACTTCCCAATAAATGTTTCTAAATATGGAAAGAGTTGTAAGTTTATCTTCACAAGAGCAAATAAGAAATTACTATTTCTGAGGAATATTACTTTATGTCATATCTATACTTTTTATTTCTAAGCCCAGCTATATTTCTTAATTTTAAAGCAAAAAAAAAGTGATACTGACCACTTTCCAAATAGTAATCTGTTGAATTCAAATACAATGCAGAGAACTTTACAGTACTCACAACATACAGTAATTCTTCCTCTCAGCTGGGTTGAATAGAACATTCTAGAAGTCAAACTTCTGAACAGGCTCAGACTAGAACCCCAAACCTGAAATGGAGTGATAGTGAGGTGGGCTAGGAAAACCAAAGGTTTCAGAAGAGAAATAGAATCATCCCAAGTTGCTGTTTGAACTGCATCTTTCACATTTGACCTGGGCTTCATCACTTGCATGTTATTGTTGGTATTCTGACAGAGTTTCTTGAGAACCTGTAGCTTCTGCAGTATGCAAAGGAATTGATGATTCAACACCGATGATGCCATAATGTACGGTCGGTACAGCATAGTGTATTGATCTGTTTTCCTTGATTCAGAAGATCAGAAGCAAAGCCTAAATTGTGCTAGGAGACTTCTGCTAGTGGACAAAAGATCGGGTGATGGCTTCACAGCAAAAAAGACAGGTGAAAGCTTAGGTGTCACCATGAAGAAAGGATCACATTAGCTTCATTCAGTAACTAAAGGAAATGTTAAATAATATATATTCTTTTAAACTGGGTAGAGAATTATAATTTGAGAAACCCATCCCTCCAAACAATAAATATCCCCCACCCCCAGGCTACACATTTTAGTTACTTGGAGAGAGGCACTTATGTATAATTATTCGTGTTATTATCCTTGGGATTTGGTAATTCTCCTGTGCTGGAAGAGGCTACCCTAGCTTAATTTCCTCTCTTCCACATTCTTTTTAACTGTCCCCCTTTCTCAGGAGTCAACAACTCCAGCTTGCAAATCAGCAGAGTTGGCCCCTCCCAGTTCTCACTGAACCCTGAGCCCAGCACCCTGGGATCTCATCAGCTCATTTCAGACCTAAGTACTGAGATCATTTCAGTCCATCTTTATCTTAAAGGGATTAGGCCTCTGATGGTGGGTTTTTTTTTTAAAAAAAAGTTTTTTAAAGCCCTTAAGAACAAACCTCAGCCAGAACTTTGAGTCTTGGGACCACCAGGGTCCTTGAGGAAAGCATCAGACAGATCTCAAACTACATACATGGCGCACTCCATGTATGGCGCTAGCATTCTGTGTGTGTGTGTGTCTATGTAGCTTTACAAGAACAACTTTAAAAGTTGGTTTAACCAATTTTCTTGGAGCTAAAGTGAGCTTCTAAAATACAATATATAAAAAACAAAACAAGAAGAAAAGCAAAATCATGATTTCGTAGGAAAATGGGTGGAACAAGAGATTATGTTAAATGGAGTAAGCATGACTCAGAAAGACCACAACCAAGCTAGATATTGAAGATAATACAACACTTTGTGCTAGGTTGTTTTTTGTTTGTTTGTTTGTTTGTTTGTCAGATTGGTACAAGCTAGAGCTATCTGGGAAAAAGAACCTTTGTTGGGGATTGCCTCTATCACATTGGCCTGTGGGAAAGTCTGTCTGGTATTTTCTTGATTAATAATTGATGTGGGACAACCCAGCTTACTGTGCTTAGTGCCTCCCCTGGGAAGGCAGTCCGGGTTGTATAAGAAAGCAGGTTGAACAAGCATTAGGAGCAAGCCAGTAAGCAGTGCTCTTCCTAGACCTCTGCTTAAGTTCCTGTCTCTGGGCTCCTTGCTGTGAACTCTGCCCTTTCCTTCCTGGAAAAAATTAAAATAAAAAAATAAAAACTAAAAATACAATACAATACATTTTCTTCTTCATAAATATTATTCAAAGAATTGTGACTTAGGGAGTCTGGTGCTTGGACGACTTAAATCTATTAGCTGATCAACCAAACCTCTCTGACATTTAACTTGGAAGCTTACCTTTGGCCATTATTATATTAAATATCTGAATGCATACAAAGGTATACACATATGTATGGACATAGACTTACTTATGGCCATTATTATATTAAATATCTTAATGTATACAAAGATATACACATATGTATGGACATACAAAGAAATAAATGAATGAGTAGAAACACAGATGGGGGTCTTTATTGCATCCGTTCTGGTTTTATTGTGGCATGTCCCGCTTGCCCCTCCCAACCACAGGAACATTGTTACCCTCTGGCTGCCCCCAGGATCGGGAAAGCAGAAGTGTCTGAGGTGGTTAGGTACCTGCCATTTGCTGAGTGGCAGAGCTTTGAGGTTTTGCCTAAAGGAGACAGGCCTGAGCTATTTGAAGTTAACTGAAATGAATCTGAAGTCTGAAATGTACACAGATCCCCAAATTGATGTTTACAGGTGCAGGCGTGAAGATTCTACATCTTGAAAATGAACTCTCCTTCCTAGCTGCTCAGATCATAAAGGAGGAGTTGAGAAAGAAAGGCTCACAATAGGGCTCCGATTCCTATCTAGCCTTTGCTCCTGGGTCATGAGCGTGTGCATGTGCGTGTGCGTGCGTGCGTGTGTGTGTGTGTGTGTGTAGGGGATATAAAAGTGAAAGAGCACAAGGGTCTTAGGTTAGATGATAATTCTTAGCCTGAAAATGCATGAGGGACAACTGCAGAGGACAAAAAGAGCTGGTGCTGAAAGGCTCAGTTCTCAGTCTCAGCTCCAGAACCTTCTACCATGAGAGCTTGGTCCCATTCCTCGTCTTTCTGGCTAAGATCTCAGGCAAGCGCTTCTCCAAGCCTTGGTCACTATATTTCCCAAGTGGAGCTAGAACAGGAGTCACAGAATTTTGCTGTTAAGATGAAATTATTTAATATTTTCCAGGAACTCAGAACCACATTTGAAAGAGTTCGCTGAGAATAAGAAATAGCAAGAATCACAGATTTTGGAATGGAGTTTCCCCTGTCTCCAGCTTTGGAAAACATTCTATTTGTGACATGTTAGAGAGAATAAGCCTTTCTTCTCAGGGAACATCTAGTGTTGGTGAATGTGTTGTGAAATAATATGTAATGCAGTGGAAGCAAATCAAACTTGAATTCAAATCCTGTCGTTGTTGATTTCTTAGCTTTAAAGTTTATTCTAACTTTCTTGGTTTCTCATAGAAATGGCAAACAATATCTTGATTTTTGTTTTGGGTAGGCATGGGATGAAATAGTAGGGGTGCAGCTCCATTACAGGAGCGATTGCTTAGCCCCACACGAAGCCGCATATGGTATTCTCCCTGGCATCAAATAAACGAGACTTCCTGGCTCATCACAAGGATAGAAGCAGGAAAATCAGAAGTTCAAGATCAACCCTTGGCTATATATCTTAGTCAGAGGCCAATCTTAGCTGCCTGAGACATAACCTTAATCATTTTTAAAAAGAATAAAAGAAAAGACAAATAATATGCAAGGCAGAACCTACTTATATTCAAGGGTCAACAAAATATAATCGTTGTAAGTAATCAAAATATAACTCTTTTTTATTAGCTTTGCTTTGTACCCTCTTTCCTATCCTCTAAGCTGTTCTGCTCCAAACCAAAATATAAGCTTGATTTCCTCTAACTTGGATTAAACTAATCTGCCAGTCCTCTGGACCTGTGTGTTCAGTCAATTTCTATGGCTCTATTCATTCAAATGGTCAGAGTTTAGGCCCTATTGTCTGAGAACATGTATGTTTCTATAGAGATCAAACAAGAGCTCCAATGACACTTCCACAAAATTTATTTTCAATTTTTATTTAGAAATAATAAAATAAGACATAATATATAAAAAATATATACAACCCATGGTTTGTGCAGTACAATAGGAAGACTTTAGATACAAAACAGATGGCAAATGGGAAAATAATAACTATCGTGATTGTCAAAGGCTAGGATCACTCAACTCGCCAGAGCCCAGAGCTGAAACCTAACATTTCTAGGAAAGAAACTCTAGTTTGCTGAAGGTTGTGGGAGGGGATGTAATAATGCAACACTTTTATACTTCCCACCTTAACATCATTGAACAGAGTGATACGGAGCTTAACTCACCCCTCGAGGTGAGCTTTTTGCTTTTGTGGGGTGGCTAATTATAAGTTAAAAGCTGATGTTTGTTATTTGCAAGGGTGACATCTTTGGGGAACCAAGGTCATCAGAGACACATCAAGATTTAGGGCAGAAATATATAGGGGGAGAGGAAGGGAAAGAAAAGGAATAATGCATTAACAGAACAGGAACAGAGTCAAACAAACTTCTCTAGGGATTTAGAAATGACTACAGTGCTATATGACATTCTAAAAATGTCTGATTCAAGTATACTCTTAGAGGGATAGAAAACTATTCCTTTCTCAATAATCAAAATAGAATTCGGTTTGTCTACCTTTTATTTAAAAATAGAATAACCAGGAATCTATGCCTCCCCCCTCCAAAAAAAAATATAATGCCCATTCAGATATGGGCAAACATTCTTTAAAAGGGAATACATCCTAGAGGGATTTGCTTGCAGCACAGAAGCAACTGGCATCTGGGGATGAACCCCAGATGTTCAAGGTGAGTCCCTCCATCTGCATACTAGTGTCAGGTGTGTGCACTAGTCCCGCAGGCCCAGTCAATAAAGACAGATATTCTGAAGGTAAAAATGCAGGAAGAGATGCCATGCATTACCTAGGTCTTGGCTCTTGGCAGAACAAAACAAAATGCCATTTAAAGCTCGTAACTATAAAGATGCTAATAACTACAAAAAGCTCTCAAAGGAACAGTCCATGCTGAAATAAATAACAGAAGAACATACTAAGTCGAACCTCAAAAGGCTGGTAATATCCGCTAAAACCATGCTAACCGGTAGCATATAGGTGCTAGCTCTCAGAACTCACTGCGGTAGTTATACCTCTTAGGGTATTTTTTTTTCCTTTACAGATTTCTATTTACATTTGGCTTTAAATATGAAAATATCTGATAAACTTTATAAAATGTACACTTTAAAAATGTAGCTTCTGCAAAATTTTTCTTGAAAAACAAAACGAAAAAGAAAACAAAACGAACGAATGAAAAACAAACAAAAAACAAAACTATGCACCAGAAATTTTAGATGGTTTCTTCTTTTTAAGCAAAAAAATTGAAAGATTCCCCTCCCACTTTTCTTGTCTCTGTACCCTCCCTCCCCTTTTCAAATAACTCAAGTCTTTTTAAGTGGTAGTGCTGTGTGTTTGGGGTCAGTCCAAGTTGTCACCCCCCACTCTCTACTGCATCTTCATTTGACTGACATTCCACTGAATACTCTTTGGTTTGATAACTTTCCTTTGCAAATCACCGTAATAGCAGCATCTGAAGCCTTCCATAGCCTCTCACTGTCAGAAGCCAGTCTGTTTTCTCTCCATGACTTCTCCCTGTCCCCAACCCGGCCAACTCTTTAAGCAACTTACAACCCTGCCTTTAAACCCAGATGTACAATAACAACCACTTTCTTGACACTTCTCTCTTGATTTCCGTAACACCAACAGTTTTCAAATCCATTGACTTAGAAAGTTGAAAACAGCAGAAACTGCCATCGTTTCTTACAGGTACTGAATCCAGATACGGAGGCTCACAAGCCACAGACCGGCACAAACATCAACCGAAATAAAATACATGGTTCTAGAACAAGCTGAATTTTAATGGCATATTAGGGTTTAATACCATTGGAGAGTTGATTTTGAGACGCCAACTAAAAAGTAAAATTTAGCAGCCCTAGGGTTTACAAGTAGAGAACATTAAAACCAAGAGAAAGGAAGGGAGGGAGAATTGCATTATTGAGCAAGAGTGGGGGAGGGGGGAGAGGTTTGTTTGTTTGTTTGTTTTTTTTAATAAGGGCAGGTGACTAAGCTTCTAGAAAGTAACATGTCCTTGGCAACCTGCTCTGAGACTTTCCAAGAGACAATGACCAGCTCACATTAATCATGAGCGTTTACAAAGAGAGAAAAAACCCTTTGGACTCTTAATTCCTTAGTTTGTAATTATGTTGTGTTTATGTGGCTCACTAAGACCTAAAATACTGAAACAGTCCCTCTTACCCTCTGTCATGAAAAAGGCAACTTCCCTCTCACCTGTAAAGTGGATTGTTGCATTGAAGTGGCTCATGTTCTCTCTCTCTCTCTCTCTCTCTCTCTCTCTCTCTCTCTCTCTCTCTCTCTCTCTCTCTCTCTCTCTCTCTCTCTCTCCAGAGACCTCAGAAGGACAACCCTAGAGGCCAGACACATCTTAACGTGACACTGAGCTAGAAATGCCCTGGCAAGTCAAGGCTATGACTCAGCTGCAAAATTTGAAATCTGCTCATCTTCCCTGCTGGGTGACGGTTTGGAAGGTGCCAGGTCACCAACAAAGTTCAACCAAGATCTGATCTTACGGAATAAACTTTGGAATGTGCAAAGAGAGAAAAGCCCAGAAAAGTCCAAGCATCTCTCTCTCTCTCTCTCTCTCTCTCTATATATATATATATATATATATATATATATATACATACATACATATATATGCCTTTGAGTACATTATCCTAACCAGCACTACCTGTCAGGGAAAGAAAGATATTGGTGTAGTGCATATGTAACTGTGACCTATGCTTCCCTCCTCCCCTCCAAATAAGATGCACAGAAGAAGAGACTCGAAAACATACAACATTGATCAGACTTTGGTGTTCTTTTCAGACTATAGTGCAAAATGAATGGACTGTTTCACATCTTGCTGAAGTTCAAAGACAGTTTCTCTGGATTTCCAAGACAATCCATGGAGCTTTGTTTCTTTTTAAAAATATAACCTCCATGTGCAAATAAAAAAAAAAGAAATGTGCATTATCTTTGGTATTTATTTAAGGTAGTCTAACTGAAAGTTTGAGATAACCTATTAGTATTGTGTTAAAGAAAAGTATAAAACCCAGAGGCTACCATTTGGCTAGTGTTACATAACGCTATTATGTAAGGAGAGAGAGAGAGAGAGAGAGAGAGAGAGAGAGAGAGACAGAGACAGAGACACAGAGAGAGACAGAGAGACAGATAGAGAGATCAATTTTAGCAAACAAATTACTGGCCTCAGAAAATCAGGTTCTTGTTTTGGCAGTTAATAGCCAAATACTTGATACTTTGAAGCACACCGTGCACTTTCAATAATGCTCAACACTGACGTTTTTAAAGTTATGTAAAAGATAAACTACACTGCAACAAAAATACAGTTTGTGTTCATGTAGTTAGCAGCTTTTCAAAAAATTAAGGCAGAGTCTTGCCTATGTTATGCCATTAAAATCACTCTTGTTCCCCTAAAGAGAAGCATTCCAGGTAAGTCATGTACCCAAACCGAGGCTTGCCTGCATATTCAAGTTTTGTAAAAACACAAAACAATACATTAAAAACCCCATAACTTATACTACAACAGATATGTGCCATCGTGTCTCTTGGAGGCCTGCAAAGCACTTTACACCAGTCATCCAGCTTACAGTCTTTTCTTGAAACCTTTGTGCTAGCCTTAGTCTCTTGTGGCTGCTTGCCTTCACCCACCTCTCGACCAGTACCATGGTCTGTATAACTGTCTCGGACCTCTGACCAACATCAGACTGTGTAGCGAAGTAAATATTCCAAAGACGGAATCAGCCAGTCATATCTCCGATTCTCGCCTTAAGGGCCTGGGCTCTAGAGGCACGTTTGCCTGGTTGTGAAGATCTATGCCAGGAGGTGAGTCTGTACTTGTGCTCTCTGGAACTCCATTCTCACTGTCCTCTTCCTCTTTGCTTGTTAGGGCAACTTCATTTTCATAGCAAAATGAATTTGCATTTGAGAGGATGTATTTCTTCTCTGCTAAGTCTCTGGCACTACACAGGGGAGTGTTAGGTACTTCATAAGTCTTATGGAATCTTGAATAGTCTACTTTATAGTAGTGTTTCTCTTCAAAGAGCACTGGCTCATAACGGTGACCCCAAAGAATTTCATTGGCCAGATACGAACTCCGGCATTGCGTAGTCATGGCGGTGGCCTCCACCATGCCTTCCAGTATGACAACAATTTCAAAGTCTGCATTGTCAATGTCCTGCTTACTCAAGTCATATAAAGGGCTGTCTTCATCTATTTCGTGGACAATAGTGATAGGGGACACTAGAAATATGCGGTCAATTCCGCTATCGAAACCAACATTGATGTCTATCTGGTCCAAGGGGATATACTCCCCTTCTGAAGTGATCCTAGATTTGAGAAGCTGCGCCCGGACATGAGCTTCCACAAGGTGACTCTTGCGAAGGTTGCCCACTCTCCACATCAGGCAGAGTTTGCCGTCCCTCATGGCAATCACAGCATTGTGACTGAAGACAAGAGTCTCATTTCTCTTCTTTGGCTTTGCCATCTTCGCCATGACTGCGCCAATGATGAAGGCGTCGATGATGCAGCCTACGATTGACTGGAATACCACCATGAAAACAGCAATTGGGCACTCGTCTGTAACGCACCTGAAACCGTAGCCGATGGTTGTCTGGGTCTCGATGGAGAAGAGGAAGGCTGCTGTGAAGCTGTTGACCTCGGACACACAAGCTTTGCTCTCTTTAGAAGCATCCAGATCCCCGTGGAGCAGAGCTATCAACCAAAACACACAGCCAAAGAACAGCCAGGAGAGCACAAAGGCGAGGCAGAAGATAACCAGCATCCACCGCCAGCGGATGTCAACACAGGTAGTAAAGATGTCTGCCAGGTACCTCTGTCCCTTCTCACCTACGTTGATAAACTGAACGTTGCAATGCCCATCTTTCTTCACAAACCGGCTCCTGCACTGTTGTCGGGTATGGACTTTACTCTTGCCATTCCCAAAGCCATTGGCGACTGCCATAGTGGCCAACTTCATGCCGTCTTCCTCCGAAGAGACGATGCTGTAGCGGTTGGTTCGCACACTGCCCATTGCTTCCGCTGGGGACGCCAGTGTTTCTGCTTTAGAAAACAGTCTGAGTTTTTGCAAAACCCTTTGAAGAAACAGTTTTGAATGTTCGGTGAAGACACACCCAAAAAAAAATTTTTTTTTAATGAGGAGAGACGGATGCTTCCAAGAACCTTAGGGTTCTTTTGACCAGCAGAGTTACCTTAGTAACTCAGCTGACATCCAGAGAACTTGTCCTACAAGAAAAGAGAGCATTCATTACAAAACAGCCACACTTAAAGAAGTCCTATTGTCTTAACAAACAGAAAATGCCGGAAATATATGGTCAGTTCCACTATTGAAACCAACATTGATGCCTATCTGGTCCAAAGGGATATACTCCCCTTCTGAAGTGATCCTAGATTGGAGAAACAATTTCCCTGTCTTAATGAACAGAAAAAAAATTACACAGAAATGTACTTTAGATTGAATTGTGTGGAGTTCTCTTTCTTCTTATAAATGTTCTTAAATTTTTATTTAAAAATCGCAGTCGTGGAACATAGATGAGGTACCTTTCTTTGCTAGTCATTCCACTGAAATCTCAGTTCTCTTTTCTTCTACTGTTTGTCAGCAATCTAGAATATTCTATAATTCATATCTACCTATCAGCTCTCACTCTCTTCCAGGTTCTCAGGGTAATAAAAATGTCCTTCTGATTCTAAGGTTTATAGCAGCTTTTGACAGTAGGATGTGTCTAGAGAACATTGTATATGAACAGCCTGGATATTAATCCAGCTATGTGTGTATTAAGAGAGAATATTCCAGTCCTTGCTTACAAGGTTGACACCTACAGGCACAGACAGTTTTGTTTGGGTAGTAATGTGGGACAGAAAATCGTTTGCAACATTTGAAATAGATCCTAAGTTCTGGATACTGTTTAGGCTTGCTCTATCACTCCACACACTTGAAGCAAGCACTGTGCAGAAAAATGCCTGATACCACCTCCCAGAATGCAAGGGATTCTGACTCGAAGACACAGATTTGCTCTGGGGGATAGAGAGCCATTCTGTTGCCTAGCAATATGAGTCCTGAAATTCTCCAGGGATGGGATTGCCATGTGTAATGACAGGGTAGGAAGCAAGTACCTCTGGGCCAAAGGCCCAGGTCTTTAGTGGATTGAGATAAGGCAGGGGCGCATTTCATGTGAGTCCAAGGCTGTGTGCTCTCAAACAGAGACAACTTTGTAATCAAAGGAGCTCCTGAAAGCCAGTCAACTTTACTTTCACTTCTAGTGCTATTGTTTGCTGTAGGTTCCTATGGAGAAGACACTCACCTTTACTTAAAAAGAACAAATAGTAGCTTCCACCTTCCTCTCAGGGATTCATTCTGCTCCCAGGTAAAATTTAGCTATTTACTCTCACTTTCCTTCTTGACTCAAAAACAATAACAACAACAACAACAAAAACCCTTCATGTCCTCCATAAGGAAAGGGAGGGAGGGAGGGAGGGAGAGAGAGAGAGAGAGAGAGAGAGAGAGAGAGAGAGAGAGAGAGAGAGAGGAAGGGGGAGGAAGAGGAGGAGGAGGAAAAGGAAGAAAGAATGCCTAAGAAATTGTCTAAGGTGTTTTCATTATGTAATGTGCACTAACAAAGTCCAGGAGTAGATTAATATTAACATGACCTAGAACTAAAAACTGAGAATGATTTCCAACTTTTCAAACCACCAAATCCATGTCCTGTTTTTAAGTGGGAAAATAAAAATATCAGGAATTGCTTGAGACCTTGATAAGAGGATTCCAGTTTTGATTCCCCTCCCCCAAAGGCACATAAACATGAATCAGTCAACAGGACTGTTTTCAGTCAAGCCAGATGCAGATAGAGAAAGTGGTCCATTTGTCCTTATTCAGCCCATTACCAAGGGGCAATGTGCATTGTCTTTGGAAATGCTGTGTAATAGTCTTCTGTTCTTCTCCAACCATGTTCAAGTTATAGTCAAGATGTACCCCACCTTATTTTTCTTGAGATTAGTCATCTGTGAAAATTTCAATGTGTGTTACATTTTGTCAGATTTTGACACCTAAATGATGCTTGATTTGAAAATGCCTTTGAATTGCTTTATAAAAAGAAGATCCGGTGCCTTCCCAACCTTTACTGGCTTCAGTATTTTGCCTGCTTCCCCATGAACAGTGCATTGGACAAAGGAAGAAAGAATCATATTCCTCAGAGGGCTAGATCGTTGAGGACTTGGAAAGAAATACTTTAACAGCATTTTCAGATGATTTGGCTTACGTAATGTTGCCAAATGTTTCATGAACATGGACACAGCAGCAAACCCAGGTGTGCTTTTCTTTAAAACATGGGAATGGGACAAAGGAGTCCCTTCAAAGAATATATCTGAGCTACAAATGACTTTAAAATAATTTTACTATAATCTAACGCCAATAAATTCCCTTCGCACCCTTCAAAAGAATCCTTTCCCTGCATTAACATTAGGGACTATCCACTGACTTTCTCAGATTTCTTCAAGCTGACTCCTGCCCCTTTCCACATAAGAACCTTACAACTCTATGACCTCTACAGGCCCAATTAAGACTTTCCAAAATCTCAACCCTAGGACATCTGCTTGAGTTCCACAAATCACACAATAGCTGTTTCCTCTGAATAGCTTTCCCCACTTGGAACCTTTCAAATAGCATGTACCGAGGGGGATGTTGTTGTCTCCTTCCCATTGCTAATGGCTGAATGTGTTCCGTATGCCAGAGCATCATTTTCAGGTCTTACCAGTGCTTCCTGGAAAGGGAAAAATAACTGTTTTTTTTTCTTTCCCCCGAAATGGAAAATTTCACTATGTGCAACACATATGCCCCAAGCAGAGTAATGAGTGCATATGTGCACACACGTGTCACATGTCATCGGACTTTGATGGAGCTGCTTTCAATTGCAAAAGTGTAGAATCTGCCCCAGTCTGGCAGGTTGAACTGTCTTTATAGTTCACTTGCCTTTGCTGTTGACAGATCCACATGTCCCAGTGACTTCAAAGAAGCAGAAAGTTCCCTTGCCCTCTCCTCCCTCTGTGGAATCACTAAAACCTCATGGAAAAAAGGTTTCAGGAAAAAAAGACTTCCATGCAATATTATTCCAAAAAAAAATAATAATGTTCTGAGAAACAGCTAACTCATAATATATTCAGATAATCTTGCCTCCTTGGAGGCTGTGTAGAGAGCTGATACTGGATTTGGTAAGTAACATAGAAGTTCCCTTAAAGCTCAAATATTTAAGGATCCAAATCTCTCCTCCATGGACATGAATAATTATTTCACCCAAGCCATGACCAATGAGGTTGAAAGTATTTCTGGGAAATTGAGAGGCTACATGTGCTGCTGTTCATGTTAAGACTATTTATAGGCAGATCCAAATTTAATCATAAGCAATGGAAAAAATAGTTCAGCGCCTCAATCTTAGGTAGATATTAAAGGAGAGAGAGGGGAGAGAGGGAGGGATATGAAGGGAGAAATGGGATATATATATATATATATATATATATATATATATATATATATATCACCTCCACTAGAGCATGTGAAAACCAGATAAAGGTACTTAGGAAGAATAAATTATTATAATCATGATGTCCCATAAGAAGGTTATTGACTCTCAGTGAAAAAGCAAGTTTCTGACTAAAGACAGGAAACAGCAGAAGAAAAGGTGCTGGGTGAGAGAAGTCTGCTAATGAGTGCTTGGAGCAGCTATTCCCCAGCTGACGCCATGTAGAGCAGCCCAGAGTGCTCTGGGTACGAGTTGCTATGTGAGTCCTATTGCTGCAGAGCAACCTCTGTGAAGCTCAGTAAACAGAAGGGAGGGGGAAGGACAAGTGCAAAGCAGGGCGAGACACCCATTTATATCTGTGTGGGTGCTGCCTCCAGCACTGATACGCAGCAATGTTTGTGGCAGCTCTAGGCACGTGTACATGCCAGAGACAACTTGGGTTTAGTAGACAAGAATTTACATCTTTTTAAACGTTTTGAAGTGGTCCAGCCCCTCAAGTAAAGATGGTTGGGGGGGGGGGCAAGCTTCTAAACTACTCAGAATTCAAAGAAGGACAGCGGACCAGAGAGTTTCGACAAGGAGTGTCTGAAAGGTGCTGACTGCTTTGTTTGTTTGTTTGTGTTGTTTCACAAAGACGCCAAACAAGATCCTTTACAGATATATCAATAATGTAAGAAAATGAAGGAATATCACAATATGGAGTGAGAGGCACAAAACAAATTGACATGACCTTGACCCTGACTGTCCCTGTTCCCACCATACTAGAAGTAACCTATCTTTCTCCTGGGCATTGGGAAGTGTGTGTGTGTATGTGTGTGTGTGTGTGTGTGTGTGTGTGTACTCGAGTGTGTAATGAAAATAAAAATAAAGCCCTTGGATATGAACAAGAAGAGGAAGACAAGTGTAGAAGTAGTTCACAGTGTACATACAGAGCTGCTTTCCAAAAGGAAATATGACTGCCTATTAATTATTAATAGGAAGAGACAACAAATGATAAAAGGAGATATATTAATTCTCTTCTACACTTAACCAAAACAGGTTTTCAAGCAATGCCTTTATTTTCTGACAGGTATCTTCGGGGTTTTTGAAAATCTTTGGCATGGATAGCCTCATCCAAATCTCCACTGACAGACTGAACGAGACAGACGTGGGGACTACCCATTTCTTATCTTGGTTTTTCCTTCAACTGTCATAGGAGTACATTTTATGATGCAGTCTTTTTCCCTCAGAATCAAGTTGCTTTGATCATTGCTCTCCTAAAACCACATTGCCTTCAAATGAGGGATTTACACCATTATTACTAAGAATAGCAAAGTACTTAGGGGAGACTGACATAGGATGGGAAAGTTTTGCGGTCTTGAGGCTAAAATCCAACTCCGACTGCTACTTTTTTTATTTTTTCCTCAGCAGAGGAACTTTGAGACTTGAGAAGCTCTCTCTGGAATTTTGTCCTGTATTTGTAGCAAGAACACCCCCTCCCCAAACACCAAGGATCTAGATTAAGTGCTGAGTCTCTTAGTCAAACCAATCCCCAGCCGCCTTCTCTTCCTCCCTCTCACCCGCAATAAGAGGAAGAATCCACACACCAGGCTCGCGCTTGACTCTAAACGCAGTATCTCCCTACAACTGGTGCATTGGAAGTTATGAGCACAAACAGATGCTGCAGAGAAATCTGTTTCTATTGCTCAACTCTTCCAAGCGTGTCTCAGTATTTTTAGCTCTGAAGATGTTCTGGTGCGCACACAAACTATATAGGCAATGAGCCGGGACTCCAAAGCTTACGGGAGGAAAGCATTAACAGCAGCCTGACAACTGGGCACCTCCGGAGCAGCGGGAGCTGTAGGGTAGGGGACGGTGGCTGGCGCAAGTTCATTGCCCTGGACACACACAGACAACCGAGAGGAGAACAGGAAGAAAACACAGAAGCCCTTACCTGTTGCTGACACAGGATCATGGGGACATGGAGTGGAAGTAGGGGTTACAGAGGCATGTAAGATCCAGTGGTTTTTTGATAAAGAGAGTGAGCCGAAGAAAGTGAGAATTCTCAAGACCCTGCTTGCCGGCGCCGGGAAGGCTGCGCACTGGCCAGGGCTCCAGAGCGCTCTGAGATAGCCTGGAAGCTTTTGAGGCGGTCCTTGTGATAACCAGCCTAGTTGGCTCCGCCCCACCCTTGCCCACTGTTAGCCAATCGGAGCGCACCTGACTGCGCTGCCAGCCCCGGGAACCGCCACCAGGAGGAGGAGGATCTTTACACCCGCGGCCCCGGGCTCTGCCAGCCTCCGAACCTGCGGTGGCTTCCTCTACCTCCTCCAACTGCCCAGCCTGGTCTGAGAGTCCAGCTCTGGGCCGGGGAGGAGGAAGTCGCGGCCCAGAGGGGACAGCAACAGGTGGGAAGCTCAACCTCCACGCAGCTGCCTTATTGCAGCCTGGCCTTGGGCAAAGCTTCCTACTGCGTTCTCTGAGACCCACACTTTCCACTTCCCGGTTTCTTTCTACGTTGGAGGCCGGCTGTACGTGTTGCTGTAAGGGCCCGAGAGAGGTGTCAGTGCCTGGGAAAGACGTCTGCAGCAGGGAGGGAATGAATGATCACTAGGGTGCGTCTCCCGCCATCCCTTTTCCAGCACGTAGACTGCCGAAACCCACAGAGCATTCAACCGGCAGCTCGCGGATAATCCTTAAATTAAACCTGGAAAGGGTCCCGGGACCCGCACTCAATACCCAGCAAGATTTAGATGTGCTAGCGATTGCTTGTCTGACTGGGCGGGTTCTCCTCCCGAATGATGGTGATTTACTTACAAAAAGAAAAGAAAAAAAAAGAAAGAAAGAAAGAAAAGAAAAGCGCCTGGACTTCTCCGGGATGTGTGGGGGAAGGGAGGGAGCCGCTGGTTCCTCTCGCCATGTCCGCCCTCGATCTTTCTCTCTACCACCGCCCGGCACGCTCTGCTCATGTAAAACCAGAACAATTAGAGAGTAATGAATTCTCTGGAACAGCAACTCCTACAGACTCTCAGCTCTGACCTCGCTCCAGAGCCTCCCAGTCTTTCTTCCCAGCAACCAGGCAAGAGTATTGCAGACCTTCAAAAATCAGCCTCGGTTAGCCCCTGCATCCTGACAGTTTCTAAATGAATTCTCCTCGGAACGAGTGTGTAAAGAGGGTGCATATTATCTCTGAGTACATTGGTATCATAGCGAAGCTTTGCTTTTAAAAGAACATGATGCGTCCACCGGAGTTTGCAGTCCGGTTTAATGATTATGTTTCAAGTGCCCCAAAGCATCCTGCCTTCGTTTAATTTCAACCCCTAAAGACCAGACCGCCTTCACCAAACAACTTCTACAACGTATTTCGCTTTCTAGGTGGTAGGAGCAGGGCGCACTATTATGTGTAGGAGTGTTGAAAGAAACAGTTCTGAGTTGCTGCGTGGATACCCACCTCCTAGTCCCACATCCGCACTTGGCCCCTAGGAGGTGCTGGTGAAATGCGCATAGATTTTCTTTCTGCCTTAAGCCTGCTCCTTCCCTCGCATGAGCAAGACACTTAAGAGGGTGTAGAATGGATCATGCAAGCCCGGGACTGTTTTGATATCCAAATGGTGTTTCATTTGCTGAGACTGAATACGGCGAGCCCTGATACTGAGGGCTGCCTTTTAAAACCTTGTATAAAGGGATATTGTCTCCCACAAGGGAGGTCTTCTTTATTATATATTAAACTATATATTATGTATAAATAGCTTCGATTAAATCTGCAAAGATGACTATATTAGAACCCAGGCTGTAACATGAAGCAAAAAGAATCCAGAGACGGAAAACGTTAACTCTTCATTAGCCAAGGCATAGAGAAGGAGTTAACAGCTCATTTATGGTACTTTTTTTTCTTTCTTCTGTGTTGTGTGTGACTCACTGCATAAGTAGATGGTGAAGAATTTTCCAAACTATAGGAACACCCCCCACCCCTGCCTCCACAGGTAAGGTTCTCTGTTTGAAACTGCTCAGCTACCCCGAAAAGAGAAGTATTTTCTAGTTTACAGTTGTTTTATTTTAATAGTTCACTTTTAGTAAAATGAACAAGCTTCAGGCCAAGACAGCTTCATAGAATGGGAAGATCATTAAAGAAATGAGCGCAATATTCTATGCCCTGTTTGGTTGTGTACATTTTGCTGTGGAGGTAAATAAAACAATAACTCTAGTCTTTCTGCCCATCACAGACTTTACTCTCAGCCCTTTCCCAAGGACTGAGTAAATGGCAGACCACAAGGCAGGTATCGAGAAGGAGAAAGTTCAGGAAAATTAGATTTTTACGAGCAGCTTCCCAGTCTGAATAGAAGCTTCCCCTTCGTTGTTTAGCTAAACCAACACGAAGGATTTGATTTTGACTAAAACATTTTCAGCATTTGGTAGACAGACTTGCATAGCTCCCCTGCATTTAAAAAGGGGAAAGAAAGTAACTGCACATTTTAATTAATAAATGACTTTTCACTATGTCCCTATTGGGAAATCTCTATCCTGCCAAAGCATGAGGGTTTGGGTAAATATGCTCTTTTTTAGATCAGTGAGTGATACAGATTTCTCTAGGCAGTCTACCTTTTCCAGGTTGAGTTAGGCTTTATTTAGCACATGTACACACATTCTCACACACACACACACACATACACACACACACACATACACACACACACACACACATACACACACACACACACACACACACACGCAAGGCGGGAAGAGAAAGAAAGAGAGACAGAGAGACAGAGAGAGAGAGAGAGAGAGAGAGAGAGAGAGAGAGCCTTTGAAAATTGTGGCACTTGGTTGTTGGGATCCATCTGTGGATTAAATTTTTCCAAGGAAATGACAATTATGCTCTTACTGATTCCCTCCACGGCAACCATCTATAATATTAGCTCCAATATTAGTCAGACTCTGGATGAGAAGGCCGATTGTGCACGGCCATGTGATGCAGAGAACCACTGTACCACTGCCTCACTGGAAGCATAAGTCTTTCCTTCACTCTTACCTGAAGAAGTAGAAACACATTCAGACGTCCACTGCCCATGTATTTTCAGACTCATACTACAGTCATGGAAAAATCAACTACAACTTCTGGCATTTTCATATACTCCATATTAAGGACCACTAACTTACAATGATAATAATAATAATAATAATAATAATAATAATAATAATAATAATAAACAATAAATACAATATAAATGATAGACTATTAGTTTGAGTTACAATAGGCAAAACCACCTAAAGTGGCACTTCAAAAGATTAAATAGACTCCTTGTTGGAAATCCCCTTTGTCTTTGAAAATTAATCATTTAATTAGTATTACTTACCATGATGATCATATTTATTCTTTATATTAATCTTTATTGATAGACTTTTAAAATACCTACTCAGGCACCTAGTCAAAGAAATACTATTTCTTCTTCCCTTCATGGTTCAATTTTTTTTTCTTTAGATGTCAAACGGCAAACAAACAAAACACTTAAATGATCCAATGCTGGTGGGGGGGGCGGGAAGAAAGACCACAAGAAATATTTTGTCACATTCATTGGCATTGAGGATGCTGAGGACATAAGAAAAGCAAACTTATCACCCTACTGTGTTAATGTTCCCAGCCTTGAGTACCCATGATGCCCCACTCCCACTATGCTGATGAGATTGCAAATGTACTCAGAGGCATTGAAAGTGAATTTAAGCCATAAGCGTTGTCTGTGTCCCTTCCTGGGGAGATGTTTCACACACCTGGAAACAAAGTATCTTATGTTGTGGTGGTGGTTTTTTTTTTTTATAGGACTGAAACCTGGTTGGTTGAAGAATATTTTCTCAGGACTGTATAGCTCTCTGACTGTCTCACTGACACTCTGAACCTACCACTCACATAGTTCATTTTGCTCCACTTATGCTACTGAAAACATTTTCCATATGCTTGTTAACACCCACCCGCAGGTGGACTTCCAAAATGCGATATTGTCTCGTTTTATCTCTATATTCCGGTCATGTGGCACGTAGCCAAGTGTGTGAATGTGTAAGTGTGTTTCCACAAAAGTCCGTTCCCTGATGAAACGAACTGGAGAAATAGAAATTCTTTTTGCTTTTAAACAACAACAGCAACAAAATATTGTCTTGCATGGTGGTTCAGGGTTATGGTTTGAAGTGGAGATGTCCTCCACAGCTCATATGCAGAAGGTCTTTTCCTTAGCTAGTGGTGGGGGAAACTTTAGAAAGTGGAACTTCATTGTTATGGAAAGGGTCATCTTTACCTGCCCTCACACCCCACCCCAACTCTTTGCCTCTGTTTCTGTCCACCATGAGATAAGTAGACTATGGCACAGATTCTTGGTACTGTTATGTCCCTTGTCACCCTGAATCCAGAATCACTGGAAGCAAGCACTATGGAAGGAGACTATGAGCAAATTTATGTCAAATACTCCGTTGCAAAGGCAAGGGATCACACCAGCACATGTGACGTGGTTACATAATAATTACTATATGCTATCTAATTTTTTACCTGCAATGCACTGGGGAGTCATTTCCCTACATTAAATGACTGGACTAAATATATGTAAATTCTGTTAAAGACCTCACTTCATCAGAGAGAACCTTCACTTGACAATATTTTCCTTGTGACAGTGTGTTACAAATATCTCGGGCTGGCACAGTTCTGTGTCTAATTTCTTGATTCTAATCTCCAGTAGGCTGAGACATTATATAACCAAGGTTGTTAAAAATATATGGTGAAGGAAAACAAATATGATCTAACACAGCTAAAGATGTAATTTTTAAAAATAGTCTGCACAGACACGAAACTTCAAGTTACCTTCTCTTGGTCAGTTTTTCTGTCTCTACCTAAGATGTCTATTTCAGCTTTGCACAGCAAAATGCTTGGGCATTTGTCCTGTTTTAATAGTGAACTGTTCAGGAAAACCTCCGAGTAAAGAGACATCTGTGCATTTATAACTATTTGTGTGTTAATAGGCACATGTGCAGCAAAATCATACCTAGTCTCTCAGCAAAATGTCATTGCCTACTGTGATGATGTATTATTAAAGGCCTCCATTTCCTGCCCGATCTGTTAACACCAATAACAAATGGGTCTCTCTGCTCTAAGAAACCTCTGCTTCCTGAGCAGATAGGTTATTATTTTGTAAATCAGCTCCTCTGTCATGCTCTGGGAGTCCTTGTTTATCTCAGATAGGTGAGACAATTACACTCTGAAAATATCAAATTCATCACAGGGCTGACTCTTAATTTATTGTTTATAACACGGTGATTACAAGGATTGCTTTATTTGTGCTATCTGTGGAGTATTAGTTCTCTCAAAGACAGTGAGACCTTTATCCTTTGCTTTTTCAGTCTCCCCATGGATGGCAGCTTATTAGACTGGGTCATTCTGCCATCAGCAGAGGTCACTGGTTGAGGGGCATCCAGCTGAGAAAAATGCTAATTGTTTTGTATCATCACTGTTGCCCCTGGGGACAGGCAAGCCTTAGTGCTGGGGGTTCAGTGCTGTCACTTGAAAAGAACGATGGAAGTTTAGTAAGATCAGTTGGAAGCCAGGGTAGACAGAGAACTTCCTAAGAAGCTGTCACTGCCCTTGTACGTCTCAGTGCATGAGACACAGCGGCTCAGCATCACATGCACGCGCACACAAGGAGAATGTGAAAATGGGAAAGAGAGGAGGAAGGGGAGAGGAAAAGAGGCAAGGGAACATTCTTGGGGAAAAAAAAAAACTGGTTCTATAAAGACGCAAGAAGATACACACCTACAGAAGACGTACTTGCTTCCAGCACCTCAGCAGCCCCCACACACATAGTACAAAAAGAAACTTCCATTACAATCAGCAACGACATCCAAAGTCTAACACACTTAAAATGATGCCCCTTTGCTCTGAAAACAGCTCAGTGGAGTACCATAAGACTCACCCAACTTGGCTTTGACTAACATCAAAGAAGAGACAGTTTATGCCCCAGGCTGCAGGGAAAGTGTAAAATGGAGTTTGAACGAATCAATCATACTGTAATGATACTTTGGAAAGAAAGGCTGTATTTCTGCATGCTTAGGTTTTAGGATACTGACGCAGGCACCTTGCTGCTGTTTTTACAAGTAGGGTTCATGCTACTTGTGGAAACATAAAGTTATTTGAAAACCAACTGAAAATGTAGATGGGTGGGTGAGATGGCTCAGCGGTTCAGAGCACTGACTACTCTTCCAGAGGACCTGGGTTTCATTCTCAGCAACTTCATAGTGACTCATGACCCTGTGCCTCTTCTGGCTTGTGAGGCTTACTACTGGTCTCACAGGGTGCGCAGACATGGGTGCGGGTAAAATTTCATATATAGAAAATCTAAAAGATTGAAAACTAAAATATAGATTTGTGTTGGAAAATGAGAAAAGTGCAGGAAGTCATGATCTCCTTTCTTGGGGTAAATATACTTAAGCTTTGCAGGATTTTCTTCCCTTCTCCTACATTTCTGTATGTATTCATGGCTAATACTTTACCTAAGAATCTGTGATGCAATTAAAACCCTGAAAGGCAAACTTAATGACTTCTTAATACATCTTGTGTTCATAACACATAAGAATGACAGTCATCCCTGAGACTTCTATGCTTGTGTTCATTTGGGGGTTAAACACTATGGAAATTAGTTAAATAAGAAGTTAAACATCTGGTATAAACACTATGTAACTTAGTGTTCATCTTCATTTTTTCTACTTTCTTTAAGTAGATTTCTAGATCTGGAGTGACCAGGTCAAAAGCTGTGAACCCTTAAAACTATCTTAATTTCAATTCTTATTACCCTGAATCAAACATGCTAAATTTTAAGCTTTAAATTATGGGATTTTGATGCTAGGTACAAATTCCATGCAGCATGGAGATTCCAGGAAATCGGTTCACCCTGGTGCGAATCTACAATTTGAGTCAGCCACTTAATATCCGTGAAAACTTTTTTATTGGTACTAGAAATCATATATTTGAAATGCATGAGACATACTGGTGACCCAAATAATGGTAGCTATTTACACTACAGATATATCTAATGAAACTGAAAATTACTTGATCAATATATGTTAGTTGGGGGACTAAAGCTGTGTGTACAATGACATAACTTTTCTGCAATGTCCGACTAAATGTCACGATCAAGAATGGAGTGTAAGCACCCGAGGAGTCTAGAAATATGTTCTAGGCAAGCCCAAAGGTGTAAGCTGGCAAGCTAACCAAAGGAGGAAAGGGATATACAGCTTCCAGTTGATGGTTCATATTTGAAATTTTTTCATAGGGGCTACAATGACAGCCCAGGAAGGAAGTGCTCATTATCCAATCACAAAGACCTAAGTTCAGACCCTTGGTGATCATGTACAGAGCTGGACATAGCATGGTAACACATGCCTGAGATCGCAGCTCTGGGCATGGAGAAACAGAGAGATCACTGGGGCTTGCTCTCTAGCCAGTTTAGTCAGCTGGTGATCTCCAGGTTCAGTGAGAGACTCTGTCTCAAAGCAAAACATCAAGCTAGAGAAACGCTGAGGGAGAACAATGAACATTGGCATCTCGACTGCAAGTACCCCCACTCCTCCCCCATGCATAAACATACACATGCACACACGTACACACAGCACACACATACATACACCCCCACACGCACACATGCATGCAACACACACACACTCCCACCTGCACACACACCCACATGCCTGTGCAAACACACACAACACAAACATGCACACACATACACACAACAAACACATACACAACACACACGCACTGGCACACACATGTGCTTGCATACACACACATATACATACACTCCCCACCTACATACATGTACACACACACAGGCACATGCAACACACACTCCCCACCTATACACACCCACACACATGCACACATACGTACATACAACACACACATACACCCACAAAACACACTTACATGCACATACACACATACACACACACCCGTTCCCTACCTACACACATGCATGTACATGCACACACATATACACTCATGTGTACATGTACACACACATAATACACAACAGACACGTACACACAACACATACATGCACATGTGTACATACACAAAACATACACGCACATACAAACTCATGCACATGCAATGCACACACACACACACACACACACATAAGCAGGATCTTACAGAGGAACTCACTGAAACATAGACTGGGTAGATTTTAAATACAAGGACAACCAGTTGACAGTTAATTTTTCAAAGAGCGTGAGCTCTACAAATCCCAAGCATAAGGGTGGGTGCAGGGAACAGGGAGCAGTGAATCAGACTGACATTCATTTATTCATCTATGGCCCCTGGCTGCTGCTATGGCATATTGTTTTCCTGTTTTGCATCTTTTTTTATGTTGTTCCCACTTTTGCTAATTTCCCAAATCCCCATTTTAAGTTAAAAACAAAGATACAAAGAATATTCTCCGATCAACATTCTCACAAGCGTGGAGCCTGATGACACAAATTCTAAATCTGCTGATTCCAAATCTAACATCTATTATGCCCTGCCCAGCACTGTGCAGGATATAACCCTCATGATATCTCTGAGGATATCATGACAACTCTGCAAACAGAGAGGACTTCCATATAACCACTTACTACTTCTCCATAAATCATTTCCATGACTCTAAAACACACAAACTCAGACTTTTTGATCTTTGTACAGTATGCCACTCTAATTGTTTGGCTCACATTTCATCCTTCCTATTTTAAAAATAAATCTTACCAGTACCTGTGGGTTTTCTCTAGCATTGACTAGTTTCCATACCTTAAGTACACATCCTCCCAGAGCCAAGGTCCTTCTGTGTAAGCTGTATCCATTAAAACAGGCATTACAACTATTCAAAATGAAAGAGGTATGCCCAATTATCACCAGCAACACTGTAGGTAGCAGTCGAACTGTAACAGTATGATATGAATTTAAAATTTCAAATAACAGCATTGCCCATTTTATAAGTACTTTGATATTTTAATAGACTTATGAAGATCAAATCCAGAAATTTCTTCTCTTGTACTCATGCTCAAGCTGAAGTGTCTCCATTTTAAGTGTTCGTAACATTTAAATGAGTCCCACACATGAGCAAGTGTTTCAGAAATTGTTTCTGAGGTTAGCAGGGAACTCTAAATTCCTAACAGCCTTACATTCTATCACCAGCGCTCCAGCTTCTGACTGTATTTTATCAGCAACGATCTCTTCGCAAGCGTTCATTGGTACAGCAGTCTATTCTTTCATGTGGTTTGCATAACTGAGTCACCACATTTTAGCAAAGCAGGAACTGACACTATAAATAATGCCTTTTCTGCAGCCTGATGGCCATTTCCCAGCCAGTCTGCTGAAATACATGAAGAAGCACGGTGGCTGTTAAGGCACTTTGGCCAATAGAACCCAATTAGGAGAACTAGTTTTCACATTTGCTGAGATTAAACGTTGTTTATGTGTTAACACATGCAGTTGTGCCTCCAAATAGCTTCCTGAGAAATGATGGATTTCCCACTTGGGTAAATGTCAAACCCCAAAGCTATTGCTCTTTCTGTACATTAATTTTACATAAAACAGGATGCCTCTTTAAAATGCATTAAAAAAGGATATACTGAATATATTACTGAGAGAGAGAGAGAGAGAGAGAGAGATGCAAAACCCCATAAAGGAAAGGAAACAGCCAAGCTTTGATTTGAAATTTTATGTTGTGACACAAACAAACAAACAAACAAAAAGTCAGTGGTCAGCTCAAAGATTCTCCATTTGAGAAATGTCCTTCCACAATTCTGATTTCAAGATGCTTTTAAGACCAGTTACATTTCACAATCTGCATCTTTAAAAGTCGCCTACTAACCCAGTGCACCCACCACACACACAGTTCTTCTACATTGAAAGTGTGAAGAATTCTAAAATAGATACTGACACCTTCAGAAATTTTTGAAGGATGAATCACCTACCAAATTCTAAGGCTAAATGATTTCAACCTTCCAGTAACACACAAGCAAAGGACAGACAGCTCAGGCAACCCCCATAGAGAAGAGCACAATCACCATATTCTATTTCCTTCAAGGATTGATCAGAACATCTGCCTGGTCACAATGTCAGTTAGCACCGTGGAATCAAGCTTAGTCATCAATGCTGTATCCATAGCTGCAAAATCCAGGCAACATGATGAAGATTTATAAAAGTTTCATTAATCCTGGTCTCAGAATGAATCACTGGTCCTCCCGCACTGATATGCATACAGAAATTCATTTATTGCTTGCAGTATTCTACTTTTTTCCTTTCATGTTTATTGCTCACCTCCACGCATTTCCCCTCTCCATGGCCCTTGCATTATTCTAAGACCCACCCAAATAAAATTAAAACTCAAATGTAGCAGAGATGCAGGTAAGGCTCCCTATGCACTACTGTGACTACACTTTTGCATTTCTGTACATGAAGCTCAATGGCTGCATGATTTGAGTTTCATCCAAAACCATCACGTCAATGGAACATGCCAGTAAAGTGCCACGCACCTCTGACACTGTAAGCACAGCCAGACTCACGGGATGAAACAATTCAGCCTGGGAGGAAAATAGATTGGTTTGGGAATGTTTTGTCATAATGGAAAACAATTCTGGATGAGTTGACTTGTAGGTAAGACATGGAGAATGGAGAGAGGAGAAGGAGGGGAGGAGGAGGAAGATAGCAGAAGAAGGATGGGGAGGAGGAGGTTGGGGAGGAGTGGAAGAGAAGAGAGGAGGAGAGCAGAGCAAAGAGGAAGAGGAGCAGAATAAAGAAGAGTAGGATAGAATAAAGAAAGACCACTAGTAGTTAACAGATGCACTTTCTTTCTCATGGGTCCTGATGCCCTTCCAGGTCTCCCTCTGAAGATAATTTGACCTATGGTCTATTTCTAGTAGATAAGACCTGGAGCTTTCTCTTGAAAAAATCTTTATCCATGACTCCATTAAAGACCCCTTCAACACCTTTTTTTTCCTCACAAGAGAGTTTAAGAGAGTATATGAATCCATGTTTGATGAGAGTTTCATAATTTCCTTTCTGAAATGCCAGGGCACTTATCTCTCTTACGTAATTTCCAGGGAACCAGTTGCATGACCTGACTTCTATTCTGTTGGGCTACCGAGAGAGGCCTTACCGTCAAACAGTCACCCTTGGTGAGAACATACCCAAGGCCTGATATATGACTGCAGAGGAACTTAACAATTCCTGGAAGGAAAAGGGTTAAGAGCCAGTAAAAACAGCATGAATTTACACATGACCTAGTGTGAATATACTTTCTCTTCCTTGCAAGGAACAACAATGACAGCCCTCATAACTAATGCTTCTGGTATCAAAACCCTTGTCCCTGCAGGACACGTTTTCAGCTTGTGCAGATGATCTCAGTAACACTCCAACGAGGACAGATCTGCTAGTGAGTTTTCTTTCAAAGGCGTCTAAAAGGTCTATTACATCATGGAAAAATAACCTCTAGGGTTGAGCTGCAAGAAGTCACATTCTGTGGTTTGTTTGCTGGTGGTTAAAGTCTGGCTGACAAGTTCAAGCATTATGAGTCGTTTGTCTCAATCTCAACTTGATGGCTTGGATTATGAGTCTTACAGGAAAGCTACTGCACTGCCTCTGTTAAAACAAAGAAAAACCATGACCGACTTAGTCTTTTTTCTATGGCTGGGATAAATAAACACCGTGATCAAATTCAACATGGGGAAGAAAGCGTTTATTTCATCTTAGACCTTATAGTGCATCTTTTAGAGAAATCAGAGGAGGAGAACAAACAGGAGGAACCTGGAGGCAGGAACTGAAGCAGAATTTATAAAGCACTGCTTACTCAGCTTGCTGTCTTGTATATCCAGGACCACTTACTCAGGGATGGCACCACCCACGGTGGGCTGAGCCTCCACTGTGAATCATTAATTCAATACTTTCACTACAGACTTGCCTACAGGCAAATCTTACAGAAGCATTTTCTCAGTTGAAAGGCCCTCCCTCTTCTCAAATGACTCTAGCTTGTGTCAAGTTGTAAGTCACACATCTCGGCTCTGGTTCTTCTTCTTCTTCACAAAGATGCACCAAGCCCAAGCCCGCCCCTAACTCTCCATCTTGTATTGTCAGGAACAGAAATAAAGGGCTATGTTAATGAACTTCAAAGAATCTCCCAATGCTTCTCTTGCTCACTCTTTCAGAGTGCTTTTTTTTCTTTCCTGTCTTGGTTACAGCTTCTATTTTAATTCAATTCCTCATTAGCACATCTAATAGAATTGACAAGGCTTCAAAAGTCTGAAACACAGCTTTCCTACATATCTGCTACCTAGAAATTTGAAGCCTGGAAGTATTCTTAGAAGAGTTTGCATATTGATGAATGAAGGACAGGGGTTAAACTAACCAAGATGATAACCCTGACACTATCGTCGTTCATCAGACCAAATGCTGTGATATGTTCTCTACAAATTACAGGCTGAGTATTGCCTAAGCAAGTGATAAGTAGTTGGTATATGGGTGTGTGTGGGGGGGAGGGGTAGCAAATAGAGAAACTGTGGCTGTCAAATGAACCAATGAGTAAGGAAACCGGCTACCTTAGTCTGCTACCCCAGCCATGCAGGAGAAACTTTCCCAGATGAGGAATCTGACTGCAAACTGAGCTCATGGTAGGAGATTCCCAGAAGGCTGTACCAGGCAGATTGCAGCTTTTCCCTGCCCACTCCTCAGATCCCTTCTTCACAGAGAAAGGCTGCTTTAAGGCTTTTGTCTTTTCTCTAGTACATTTCCATCCATTGACAAATCAGAGTGAACTCTACCTTTGCCATTGGTCTAGGGTACATCTGGGTAGCCAAGAGTTTGAGCGGGGAGCCGACAGAGGCCAATGCACCATGTTACAGGTGTGCTGCATCAATATCCCACCAAGGGGTGGTTGTGGTCTTCTCCCAATGTTCTTTTTTTCATCTACTTGCAAACTCAAGAATACCTATAGGGTTTCTGGAGCACTAGGAATGGATTTGGTGCATCTTTGTGAAAAAGAAGAAACATAGCAGAGATGTGTGACTTACAAAAGAATGTAGTTACATTACTGGACTCATAACAAGTGAATTCATGTGTTTTGCAGGGAGAACTTGAAATCTAGGATATCAGCCAATAGTGTGTGTGTGTGTGTGTGTGTGTGTGTGTGTGTGTGTGTACTTTTATTTTTTTTACAGTCCAGTCATTGCCCCCCCCTCCAGGTCTTCCCTCACACAGTTCCTTATCCCATTCCTCCTCCCCTGTGTGTCCAAGAGGATGTTCTGTCCCTGCCCCACCAGGCCTACCCATTCCCTGGGGTCTCAAGTCTCTCAAGGGCTAGTTGCATCTCCTCCCAGCCCTTGAGATCAAGGCAGTGTCTGGGGTCTTGGACCAGCTCGTGTATGCTGCCTGGCTGGTGTCTCAGTGTCTGAGAGATCTCAAGGGTCCAGGTTAGTTGAGACTGCTGATCTTCCTATAGGGCTGGCCTCCTCCTCAGTTTCTTCCAGCCTTTACCTAATTCAACCACAGGAGTCACCGACTTCAGTTCAATGGTTGGGTGTAAGGATCTGCATCTGTCTTAGTTAGCTGCTTGTTGGGCCTCTCAGAGGGCAGCCATGCTAGGCTCCTGTCTATAAGCACACCATAGCATCAGTAATAGTGTCAGGCCTTGGAGCCTCCCCTTGAGATGGATCCCAAGTTGGGCAGGTCACTGGACCACCTTTCCATCAGTCTCTTCTTCATTTTCATCCCTACACTACTTTTAGACAGGAACAATTCTGGGTCAGAATTTTTTTGACTGTGGGATGGCAGCACCATCCTTCCACTTGATGCTCTGTCTTTTTACTGGAGGGAGACTCTATGAGTTCCCTCTCCCCACTGTAGGGCATTTTGTCTACAGTCCCTCCCTTAAAGTTCTGAGAGTTTCTCACCTCATAGGTCTCTGATGCTTTCTAGAGCGTTCTTCCCACCTACCATCCCCTGAAGCTGCATATTTCCATTCATTCTGCTGGCCCTCAGGGCTTCACTCCTGTCTCTGCCTCCCTCTCCCATACTTGATTAGGTTCCCCTTTTCCCATCTCCCTCCCCTCTCTCACCCAGGTCCCTTCCTCTCTCTGCCTCCAGTGATTGCTTTCTTGTCTGTACATGTGTATGTGTATGTACAAGCAGAGCTAAATGGACTCAATAGGTTTTGTAGGGTTTGTGTGTGTGTGTGTGTGTGTGTGTACATGTAGCAATAATAAATAAGAACTGTGATTTTTTTTTGAGAGGCAAAAACATGCAAGAAGTTGTGGAGGGAGACAGAGTGGTAAGAGTGATGTCGATTCAGTACTCATATGAGAGATTCTCCAAAAAAACACCCAAAATTATTAAACAAGAAAAAAAAAACAAAGCAAGTATGCTATTTGGAGAAAAGAATGGATATAATTGGAGAATATAATATTAAACAAATAAGGGTAAACCAGAAAGACAAATATCACATTTTCCTCATTTATAGATATGCAAAATCATGTATGTATATGGCATGAAAGTAGAAGAGGCCTAAAGAGAACTGACAGGGAGAGGTGGAGAGGAAAGTACAGTGATGCTGTGGTTTGAAAAGAACCATCCCACATTGAAATACTGTGTGCACAGTTGGTGGCACTGTTTAGTGTCTATTATAGAACCTTTAGGGGTACACTTCTGATGCAAGAAATACGTCACTAGGAGTTTTGAGGACTTATAACTTCACCCAACTTCCTGTTTCTTTCTGTGTCTTTCTGTCTCAATCTCTGTCTCTCTATCTTTGTCAGTCTCTGTCTCAGTCTCTGTCTCTATTTCTCTGTCTCTCTGTCTCTCTGTCTCTCTCTCTCTCTCTCTCTCTCTCTCTCTCTCTCTCTCTCTCTCTGTGTGTGTGTGTGTGTGTGTATGTGTGTGTGTGTCTGATCCCTGTGTGCACCTACATTCTGCCATGGTTCCCAGACATTATGAACTTCTCTAACTCTAGAACTGTAAGTCTCCTTTCTCTCTCTCTCTCTCTCTCTCTCTCTCTCTCTCTCTCTCTCTCTCTCTCTCTCTCTCTCTCTTTCCCTTCCTCCCTCCCTCCCTCCCCATGAATTGTTTTCAGTAATGTATTTTTTCTTTTTTTAATTAATCATTCTATTCATTTATATCTCAAATGATATAAGTAGAAACAAAGAGAACTATACAAAGAATCAACAAAACTAGGAGCTGGTTTATTGAGAAAATCAACAAGATAGATACACTTTAGCCAAACTAACTAGAGGGCACAGAGACAGTATCCAAATTAACAAAATCAGGAATGAAAAGTAATGGTATTCCATCACAGCATGATAAAAGTAGCTAATACATGGGGTATGGGGGAGACTATGGGCAAAGAATAAGACATAGCTATATCAAACTCAATTTTATGAAAGTCAATGTTATGTATAATAAACATATACCAGTATAAAATATCTCAGTATTAAATACATAGGGCATTTTTAAAGTTTTCATTAGAATATTTTTCTTGAATAGTAAAAGAGCTGAACTAGGTTTGCTTATCACAGAGACTGATATATGTGAAAATATTCATACAATGTTGATTGTCAGCCAGATCATATAGTACCCCAAACTGATCTTTTAAGAAGCTTTTAAGAATAGTCAGCTTAGTCTGCTTCCATAGAGAATATTTAGCCATTGCAATCAAGTAGCATGTGGAGATAAAAACATTCAGAGCTGCTTTTAGGATAAACACAAATTAGAGGATTAAAAAACAGTTGAATGGGATTTTTAAAAACAATGAATTATAAAACTCCATGAAAAAAAACTTAAAGGAAGTATTCATCACACATTAAAAACAAATACAAACCTACCCAATAATGTTGGTGGAATCTTGAGTTTCAAAAAATCCCCAATAAAAACAAAAGAATATCTGTGGAGACGGCTTGATGGATAAAGTACTTAGTATACAAGTCTGAGACCCCATGATCAGATCACCAGATCCCATATGAAAGGCCGGTGTGCCAGCATATAAGTAAGCTTAGTTCTTGATAGGGGGAGACAGGTAAATCCAAGGGCATTGCTGGTCAGTCTGTCTAGCCACAGTGGCTCACACTAGATAGATTTAGTGGGAGACCCTGCCTTAAAAAATATGGTGAAGGGCAATAGAAGAAGATATCCAACATTGACATTTGAGCTCCACACACTCATAAAAAGGCAAATTCACTCCCTCCACACATATGAATACATCTCACACACACACACACAGAGAGAGAGAGAGAGAGAGAGAGAGAGAGAGAGAGAGAGAGAGAGAGAGAGAGAGTTTTAATTAAACAAAATGCCAATTACCTAAAACAAAATAGGATCCCTCTAAAGTTTATGCATTCAGGGTTAAACTTTTTGTTGAAAAAAACAAAAGTTTTAGATATGAGCATGAGCCTGCAGAAGTTTCTGTTCACCATGTGCGCACAGGAGCCCATAGAATCCAGAAAAGAGTATTGAATCCCCCTGGGACTAGAGTTAGAGGCAATGATGAATTGCTATGCAGAGGCTGGGGATGGATCCCATCTTCTGCAAGACTATCAAGTGCTCTTACCTGCTTGGCAATCATTCCAGTGCGCCCAAATTAGTGAGTGCTTAAGTTAAATGCTTATCAAAGACCCATGGGCACACTTGCTTATTTGTCTTATCCTGTTTTCATCCTGTGATGAGGAGAGAGGGTGTGGATCAAGACTCTCCTTATGGCTCACTTCAGAGTTATTTGTTCTATGATCTATTTGGCACAACCAAAAGTTCAGAAATTTTCCCAGATGTGATTCAATCCTCTGAAGAATTTCATGTACTGGAAATACAGATTTTAGACTCTGTTCAAAACAGTTCTAATTGAATATAAGATTTCAGAGTATCATATCCTATAAGCAAGGATTTTAGGGAGGCAGCTGTCTGTCATTCTTTTGTTGTCACATGGTGGGGAGGTCTCATCCAAGCAACATTCAAAGTGACATCATTCTGTTCTCGCCTCCAGTGGATCCAAAGATGTGTTCATCATTGCTACTGTATTCAGCATTATTAACACTGTAATATTCAGAACAAATGATGCTATAGATAAAAGGATTACTTGTTTTATCATGACTCTAAATTATATATGAATTCAAAAGTACTTGTATTTTGTCTTTTCACTACACATGTACCTTGGAAAGTCTGACTATTGGAAAGGACCAATAGTAATTAACAGCCAACAATACAAAGAATTTGATATTTTCAAGAGTGATCTGCTGTCAACATTTGTCCATGAGCATATGGATAATTGTCTGTGACGCTCTCTTACTTACATGCAATGACTTGTATTAAGATGTTCTAGACAAAAAGAACAAGTAGAATGAATTTGTACCACATGGGCAGCAGATATTTGATTAGCTTTACTGATGGAGAATTTATCATCCAACCATGGGTATCTACACACTAGAAGTCCAGAGAACTCAGTAGATTCCCTCAGTCTTGGAGGCTGGATGCTTCAGAAGTTCCAATCTTTTGCTGAAGGCATGTAAGATTGACCGAGAGCAGCTGGTCTTCAGTCCACATTGGAAAGCCAAAAAAGTGGGTCACTGAAAGTGGCAGCCACAGCAATAGGGTGGTCCCACTCAAGAGCAACACTACTTTTCCCCCAGGCCTATTAATATCTAATCTGTGGCCATGATGGGCTGCCTGTTCTGAGGGAGGGTCTTCCCTCTTCTGTTAATGCTATCCATAAGTTCCCTAAAGACCTACCGAGAAGCATGTCTCTTGGTTTAGTTTAGATCCCAGGTCTAACCAAGTGGACTACTGTCTTAGTTTAGTTTCCTTTCCTGTGATAAATTCTGATCAAAACCAACCTGGACAGGAAAGTCCTGGATAATAGTCCTTTATAGACAGAATTCTGAGCAGTAACTAAAACAGAGACCACAGAAGAGCACTGCTTATTGTCATACTTCCTCTGCTTTGCTGAGTTATCTTTCTTTTAATGTCCTGTGGACCACCTACCTAGGGTTGGGACCACCCACAGTGGGCTAGGCCCTCCCACATCGATCATCAGTCACAAAATACCCTCACAGACATGGCCACAGGTCATTCTGGTAAAAACAATTCCTCAATTAAAATTTCCTTTTCCCAAGCATGTCTAGGTTTGAGTCAAGTTGACAGAAATTATGAGATCAAGATTAGCCATCACAAGATTCAACAAAAATCAATGATATACTGTATGTAACATTACTATAAAGTAAATATTGAGTTGTGTTGTGACAAGGATGACAAATGCATTCGAGTTTTGTTTAGATCATAACTAGTTTAAGCCACACATAGAACACTGTTCATCAGTCATCACAGAGTTACAAGGCAATAGTTGCTGAGCATACCCTAATATGTACTTAAGTACACTCGATATCACAAAAAGGCTGGTATAAGACTGGAACCCACCACTGTCCCTTTTAATAGATTTGTCAATGCAATGGAAGCCTTTTTAGTAGTCTCCTATTCTGGTAAGTACATTGAAAATAGTCTGGTGGGTTTGTCATTGAAAAGGGAGCCTCTTTTATAAGTCTCCTGGTCTGGTGGATGCATTGATAATCTTCCAATAGATTTTAACATTACTGTGTGCCCTTTAAGAGTAGATTTTGAAATCATAAAAAATTCATTTAAAATCTTACTTTATAGTGTCCCTGTTCTAAAGGGATCTGAAAGAGTACACAACAAACCAAGGCAATTGTACTAAAGACTTTAAAATCTGCTCCACTAACTCCTACCCAGCCTCCCAAAAGTCAATATGGGAAAGGGACAATTGATCAGAATTTAATCATTAATGGGATTTACAATAGAAATGGGGTTTGAAGGGAAGGATTAGCTTTGTACTTACACAGCAATATGTAAGAAAAAATTCACATCCATAAATGGCAAATTGTTAAATCATCATGAAGGAAAGCAAGTATTTGATTGATGTCTCCTTTGTGAGTTGGTTGTTGTTTCTATCTAGTAGCAACCTATGTTAGCTGCTGTTCATCTTGTTGAGTTTGACTTAAACAGGTTGTTTTGTAGTTCACATATTCACAGCTGAGATTCCTTTAATTATGTTTTAAAATTATATACTTAGAAAGCTTATGAAATGGTATACAAACTTGTAAGCTAGGGTAGGTATTTCGGATCAAATCCATATACATTTTGTAATTTCCCATCAACAGTTGGGTGTAATAAATGACCTAATAAAGGAAGAGTTAGAATCACTGGGAGATGGAGAAATTCTTGCTCTCTTGGCTGCTAAAGTCATGGGAGAAAAGTCTTTAGCCCAATGATAGTCTAAACCACTTATATCTAGATCCTCGCAATTAATGCTTCAATAGCAGATAAAATCATTTCTTGCTCACTACAGTCTTAACACCTGTGCTACTTACAAAATACGAAACATGAGCATGTAGAATGTTATATGCTTTATTCATATGATAAGCTTTTAGTAATTAAACTTCAAAACAAACAAAAGATGAAGAAAAGTGCTGATCCCCAATGCTGGGGTACTTCAGGGATAGGACACATATTTACTGTGAATAAAGCCCTGGTCCCAATCATTAGCAATGCAAGAAAGAGAGAGCAAGGATAGGGATGATCTCAAACCTCCCAAGAGATTGAACTTATCAGTAATACTAAGAAATTAAGACTTATTTGTTATTTATCTATTAGTTTACATAAAGGCAACTTATGAACAGAAAATAATGTGAGGAGAGTTTTTCATGGGCAATGAGCAGAGCAAGCCTTCTTCCTGTTGTTAGAGGGAATGTGGGTATAGTATCCCCAATCTGTCTTCTCTTCATCCCACAGTTACCAACTCTGGTGAGACTGACTGGGTCCCAGTCTCAAGGGTCTTGATCTTTTTTCCTCCTTTGTACCAGATTGTGACATGCAGAGAAGCCATGCCCAGCTTTGCATTTCTGCACCACATGTTAGTCATCCAACTAAGGTGGTTCATGGTTAGGACTTGTGTTCCTCGACCTCCATCCCAGCATGGTAACCATTTCTCAATTCTCCTATCTCAAAAACTCGGAGCTCTAGGATTACAGGTATGACCTTTTACCCCAGTTCAGTGTTGTTGCACCTAATCTCTAGGGTGAGTATGAGAATGTGAATTTTGCCTTCCCCCTTAAATTTCTGATGATGCTCTTCATTTTTCTGTAATTATCTTCTTACTTCTCACTGAACTTTTTTTAAAAAAATGGAAGCATCCAGCTGTTGATGTTGTTTCCTTGTGGTATCTGCCGCTAAGTTGATATGCCATTGTCTGCTACTTATGGACCAGGTCATTAGTCCTCCTTCTCCTTTGTTCAAAGGGTTTTTGTTTGTTTCTCTTTCATTTTTTTTCCTACTTGAACTATTCTTCCCCAACAGGCCACCATTACCATTTGTTCATAATATAATAACTACCTCCCAACTAACAAAAGAAAGGAATGTACAAATAAAAAGATGTAAGTGGCCATCTATCTCTCAAGCATTGATACTTGGGGTGACTTCTATTTTGATACCTGTATTTTTCAAAAGTTGTCTCTACATTCTCACCTCTCTGTCAGTACAGCCCTTCAGTCAGACACCTCAGAAATTTTTGTTTCAAAGACAGTGTAGTTGTATCATATCAAACCATTCCTCTCTGTTTCATATTGTATTCTTTATCTGGGATTTAAGCAACTCTTCTCTTGTGCCTCCTCGTTTTTCTTTAATACATCGTTTTATGTTGGAATCACACAGCATTCAAGGGTCTTGGCTCTATAGATTTCTGATTCCCTTTTGCTATTCCATTCTTAGATCTAAGCCAGACTTATATTGTTAGGCAAGTACTCACGCAAATCAATTTTAAATTTATGACTTCAGGTCTAACAGTCTCCCACAATAGCAGGTTCATACATATTCTTTTTCCTTTTAGCTCCCATTTGTTATTAACTACATATTGAAACACATCCCATTCAAAAGACCTTTCCTCCTGCTCTAGATTCTTGGATTCTGCTTCAGGCACTTGTTCATGTTTGGAATTCTCAGGTCTCTCCATACTTAACTTTCTCTTGTCTGGGTGTCTGAGCCCATTGTACCATTTATAGATACATTCCTTTAAACAAATAACTCTGACATAAATATGTATATTGTTTCTGTCTTCCTTACTTTAGATTGCAAAAGGACAAGATTTGCTTCTATTCAGTTCATTATTGCTTTACAATGTCTGTGAATGACTCAACATATTGTAGACCCTTAATACATGCTGAATATATAAAAAATTATATTGTTTTAAAAATTGCATACAGGTTAAAGGGATTTCTCTTTTCTCATCAGCTATGTTAAGTCCAACTTGGAACTTAAAGGCAAGAAAAAGAGGAAGTGTAAAGGTGGAGAGATAAAGGAAGGAACAAAGGATGGGAGGAAGGAAGGGGGAGGGAGAAAAGGAAGAGAAGGAGGAAGAGAAGGAGGAGGAGGAGAGGTGATGGGAGAGGAGAAGAGGGGGAGAAATAATTATGGTTCAGAAAGATAATTTGTATTCATTGTCATGAATTCCGAGTAAGAATATAGAAGTGGAAGGCATGGATTCTTTAATTAGTTTTGCCACTTAATAACCTGTGACTACAGGCAGGGCACCCTTCTTCAGTATGTTATGCTGATAATGATAAGGCAACTGGCTGAAAGTTTAAATGCAAGATTCTATTTTAAAATTCTTGAGACACAGCCCTAGTTTATGGTTATATTAGACCTATAAACAAGGCTATTAGAGTGTCTTAAGAAACTGAATAGTTGAGATTTTAAAATTCCTTACTTTTTTCATATAGCAAAAACAAAATAGGCTTTATATATTAGACAATTTCCCCAGTTTTTTAAATTATATTTTTATTTAAATTTTTTTTTATTTTTATTTATTTTCATTTTTTGGTATATTTTTATCTTTTAACTTATATTTCAAAATTTATTTGCATTTTAAGTAAAATATAATCACATCATCTGCAATTCTTTTATATTTGATGTATCACTTTAATTGTCATAATCTTGTGTGGAATTACTTTAATCCCCATTTAATGGGTAAGGACAGGTTTTAAACATTTACATTCATTTGCCTGAGGTCACATAGAGGGATCCAAAGAGTTTGGATTCCCATCAAGATCACTGACTATTATAGATTTTAGTGTAAGTTAGATGGTAAAATCAAAAAGAAAGCAACTGAGAAATGAAAATACACAGGGAGACTAAGGCATGTATGAACCAAATAAAGAGGGTTCATGATTTAGTTTCCTCTATCTGTAGCTGTGATTAAAAAATAAAAAGCTTTAACAAATGTAACTTACAGGAGAAAGGGGTTATTCCAGCTCAGACTTGAAGGTACAGTCTATTGTAGTAAGGAACTGAAGGTATCCAGGTCTTCAATTAGCCAGTCACATGAAACTCAGAGTCAGAAAACAGAGAGAAGGGAATGTACTCTGATGCCAAGTCCTCTTTCTTCATTTATACACTCTACAATTCTAGTCAGGGAGTGGTCATCACCCATTGTGTATGGATCTTCTCCATCTCACTTAACACAACAAAGATGATAAACACACACACACACACACACACACACACACACACATACACACACACACACAGAGGTGTATCTCCAAGGTGATTCTAGTTTCCAACAAGTTGATAGTTAATATTGTCTCAACTTGGAATGAAGAGGATAGATATAATGTCAAAGAAACAGAGTTAGAGAGCAGAGATAGATGGATGGATAGATGGATGGACAGATGGATGGAGGAACAGTGGACAGGCAGACAGATGAATGGATACTTAAAACCAATGTTAACAGGATAATATGCCTGGGATATTCTCTCTCTCTCTCTCTCTCTCTCTCTCTCTCTCTCTCTCTCTCTCTCTCTCTCTCTCTCTCTCTCTCTCTCTCTCTCCCCTCTCTCTTCTTTTTCCTCCATAAAGTGAGAGAGTTGTTGGCCTTTACTGCTATCTAATACTTTTATCCTTGTCTGTATATGCCAAAGCAAACAGGCTTTGATGCTGTAAGACCATAACTATTTCATTTCTGAATTTGAAAATGTAATATTTACTCCCCAGCAAACAGCACTCTGTAAGCAAATGGACAGTCCTATCTTTCTCTGCTCTTCAGATCTGGATGCTGACAAAGTGGGAATTAAGGAAACAACATGAAACAAATATATTCTGTAAGATCTATGAGGTCCATACAATTTACTGAAGTGGAATGTGCATGCCTACAAAGCAAATCCTACTCAGTAATGAGGATTGTGATTTGTAAGCTATTTCCCCTCTGTGTGTACATGATCATTCTGTAATTTACTGGTGATTACTACATAACTTCTGACAACTTCTCTTGTAATAAATGGAACTATGAATTACTTTTTAGATTCTCGATGGACACTATCCAGACATCATTGACTATATATATATATAGATCCAGAAAAACAGCCTGTGTGAACTCGTTTCTTCTAATAAATATGAAATCTAGACTGAGGGAGCCAAGGGGAGAGACAGAACATGCAATCCATATTTAGATGGGTGCCACTTGCCTTCATTGTGTACTGCTTTCTGGGTTGAATGGTCACACTTAGATTATAGCTATTACTGCTAAAATACACTCCAAAATATGTCCCATTAGAGAGGAGGAAAAAAAAAATGAAAACCATACCAGATTTACTTCACGGGAAAACTTGTGTTGTCTTGTGACCACAAGGTGGCACAATAGGGACCAAGAATGCTCAACCTCTAATAGAAAAGCAATTACTAAAGACATTTTCATAATAATTATTAATACTATTATTATCCCAGCACGGGACGGGAACAACTAATTAAGCCCCACCTATAGCTAGGGGGCTACTGGTAAGTGGTACTAGAAGAGGGAGAATCAGTTTGCTTGAGAGATGAGGACCATGAGAGACTACCCAAACTCCTGTAATGTAATGGTCCAACATCCTTGTAAATATAGTCAGTACTAAGTGGATATAGCGGGTTTTTAAAAGTAGCACATGAAGTTGTCAAGGAACAATGGAGAGTGATGGAGAATCAATTAGAGAGCAAGGGATGGGGGCAGTGGATTTAATCAAAGCATGTTACATGAATAAATGAAATTCTCAAACAGTAAAAATGAAATTTGAGGAACAGCACAAACAGAAGCTTGTATGACAGATGGCCTTTCTTGATTCATGTCATGCATGTAAGTTGTCCTGATCATTCATGCTGTTTCTTAGATTTTCCTCTTGTTGCAGAGGAAAAGCAGTATTCCCATCTTGTTCCACAGTCAGACTTTGTGGTCTTTGTAAACTACTCAAGAAAATATGTACTATCAGAAAAGGACAAGAAAAACAGATTGGAAAAACAAGGTCAGCAATTATTACATTAATTGAACTGTCAAGTTCTTACTGTATAGATCACAGATCAAATCGTGGTATGTTACTCATTAAAGGAAGAATCCCAACAGTCAGAGAGAAAATGGACACTGGAAATTTCCAGGTAAATTCTCACTGTACCAGAATCCTGAGAAGAGAAATCATGAGCTACGTACTCCCTCTTTTGGCACTGTCCTAGCAATGCCCTATAAAGTAGTTGACTAATCAGAAGTAGGAATTTACCTCTAGAAATATAGAAATCCAAGATCAAGCCAGAGTGTATCTGATCCATGAGGAAGGCTTCTCTTTGAACCCCACATAGTGGGAGGGATGAGCAGTCTCTGTTCTGTTCAACAAGGGCACTGTAATCTCTTGTGAAGTCTCTTGACTTAACTTTGGTCCAAGGACCCACCTCTCACTTCTACCAACTTGAGCATTGAGATCCCCCTCATAGGACTTTTAGGGGCACATAGACACATAAACCAGAGTAATATATGAGCAACAGTAAGCATAAAGAGTCAAGAAGGGCAAATAAGAAACAAGGGGGCAAGATTAGAAGTAGAGTAAGGAAAAACAATGATGACTGGTGGCTGCAAGGAATGAGACGTCTTTTAAAGAGTGTCTGTATTCTAAATATTCCAAAAGAGTCAGGTAGGGAAAATGGACCATTTTCCCTCAGATTCCTAATTCATCATTGGTAGCACTGAGACGCGAATCTATTTCAGGTGGAATCGGAGCCATCAATATCCATTTAGAAACATGACTTCAAACATTAACCACTGCATCAAGAGGAAATAATGAACATTTAACAGTTGTGACAAATATTACCTAACTTTTTATCATTTTATCATTTCAGAGTTTCAGTCACATATATTGTGTGGTTTGATCACTTTGCCTTTTGTTCCTCCCCTTTGCCCTGAGGTGACTCTCTCTCTCTCTCTCTCTCTCTCGTGTGTTTGTGTATGTGTAGACATCTTAAAATACTTTTCCTCATAATCCGTGTTATAATCTAGGCATTTATTCCCTCCAAACCACACTGAAATTTAATTGCCTTCATAACAGTATTACAGGTAGACCTTTACAAGGTAATTATATACAGGAACTTGATCTGCATGCATTACTGGTATTTTGGAAGTGGTTAACTATGCAGGGTAACTTTGGTCCATCTCTCTCTCTCTCTCTCTCTCTCTCTCTCTCTCTCTCTCTCTCTCTCTCTCTTTCTCTCTCTCTCCTTCCCTCCCTCCCTCCATCCCTCCCTCCCTCTCCATTTATCACTATTCTGCTACAGTGTGATACAATAAAGAAGACCCTTGCCAGATGTGGGGTCCTCAGTGTCACTTCCTATTTCATAGAACCATTCATTACAAATTCACTAGCCACAACCTGGGGAGGTGACTCAGTCCATGAAGTACTTGCCACACAAGTGTAAGAAGTTGGCTACAGTACTGGGCAATGGAATGGAATATGAATTCCACATTTCGTTTCTCCTCCTCTTCAGTGAGTATGGCTGGCAGCCTCCCAGGGGAGCTGCAGACCTTTGGAGATCACCTGGATGGTGCAGACAGTGAAGTACTTCCGGATTCAGTGAGAACACCGTATTTGACTTGTGATGAGTAGTTTGGGATCATGAGCTTGTGTTTCCCAGGACCTCTCCAAATAATTGGACAGTTTGAAAGTCACCTACATGAAATATAAAATAGTTGAACAAGCAGTGGCTCTAATTTAATGTTCAATGGTATTTCACGAAGGTGTGTTGTCCTTTATGAGGTTTGGCACTCCCTCAGTTTGGCAGTATTCATTAAGCTTATGTATCTGTGTAGAGTAAAATTTCAAAGAACCATTTTTCCCACACATTGATGCTAAGAGGAAACATGAGACATAATACTGGAAGCCCAAAGTGATTTTGGTAGCACTGTTCATAAACCACTTACCTGTGGATGGCAACAGCTCCTGAATTTTCTACAAATGGTTGCACCTCAGTTCATTCTTAAAATCGTTTGTTAGTTTTGGTTTGGTTTGGTTCTGATCATTGTTAAAACTTACTTAAACACTAAAATGTATGGAGAGCATTCTACTGGCAATACCATTAGTAGCTTGTATTTGATGAGCACCCATTGCATACGGAAGCACTGCTTTAACCCTTTTGAAATATTTTCTAAATAAGTCTTACTGCAATTATGAAGTGGCTGGGAATGCTTTTAATATTCCACAGTTGAGGAATTTTGCATACAGAAAGATTTTCCCAAAGTCTTTTATTCAGAATAGAGAAATAATATCATTCAGACTTAGGTAATCAGTGCTTAATTCCACAATCTTAGTTACATCTTCATACAGCAGTTGTAAATACAAATGAAGAAGCATAGATCAAGAACATTAGCTATTCTGATCAAGACTGTACCATTAATCAGATACACAATTGTGTCCATCCCCTATCTAGATGACTCAGGCACTTTTATCAATTGTGTGTGGGTATATATATATATATAGTATTAGTCAGGATTCTCTAGAGTCACAGAACATATGGGTAGTCTCTATATAGTTAGGGAATTTGTTGATGACTTACAATCTATAGTCCAACTTCCCAACAATGATCAGCAGCAGCTGTGGATGGAAGTCCAAGGATCTACCATTTGCTCAATCCCACAAGGCAAGCAGTCAAGGAAAAGTGAGAGCAAGTCTTCCTTATTCCAATGTCCTTATATAGGTCTCCAACAGAGGATGTGGTCTAGATTAAAGGTGTGTGCCACCTTGCCTTTAATCCCAGATAACCTTGAACTCAGAGATCTCCTTATCTTAATCTTCTGGAATTCATAGTCACTATGTTTCAAGATCTCCATGCCAAGCTCCAGGTCAGAAACTTGTATCTCAGTCTCCAGATTAGGATCATAGGTGAGTCTTCCAATTCTGGATTATAGTTCATTCCAGATATAGTCAAATTGACAACCAGGAATAGTCACTACATACATACATACATACATACATACATACATACATACATACGTACACATATATATATAGTATATACATATAATATATAATATATAGCATATATAAATATGTACCATTATACATTATATTATATATTATATACTATATTATATATAATATATATTGTAATATTTGTCTGTGCTGCCTATTAAGATAACTACTATCTCTTTGCCTTTTGGTGATTCAGTGTTGCCACCTGGTCCCTGCTACTTTAGGCCCAATTTTAAACCCACTGTGTTTAATTCTTCTAACTTAGCAGCAGTATCTTCAACCCTAAGTTCTGGCACAAGGGCACATGTGACAGCAAAGCTCTTCAAATATGCTGGTGCCCCTCAACATTTTGTATCTTAGAGGATTAGTGCAAGGCATGTCTTCTGTGATTGTCCACTGTGGAGGATCAACTTTCATATAGCATAGCCATACAAGCATTGCAATATTCCTGACTCTTAAAATCCCTTCAGCAATACTATGCCAAAGGATATTAGGGATCTCCATGTCCTCTTCAGTAGGCCATCTTTTGACAAATGTTTCAGTTAACCATTCAATCTTTTCCCCTCTCTTACTCAAAACCCTGGGTTCAGACTTTAGTACCAAAGTCAAACAAAATATGACCCTAAAGAAAGTCCCTGCAACCTATTATAAATGATGTAAAGATAGTACTCTTGTAGGAAATTATCAGTAACATGAAATAAATGTAAAGTAGAATAAAGAAAATTATGTCCCCAGAGTCACAGAGGATGTTTGTATGGCCATGTCTTTCATTAATAATTATCCTATACAGGTGTTGGCATATCAGACTTAGGCCAGGTCAGAGCCACTTGTCAACAGGTGTGATTCATCTCTGGTCATCAATCAGTGGGTATCTCTCCTCTTCTCATCTTTGTCTCTGCAAAAGAATCATTCCTTAACTGTAATACAAGAGGCATCTGATAGACTGTGTTGATAGCATAACCACCTTTAGGTGTGAATTAGTAGCTAGAAGGGTTGAGTGATTCCATAAACTCAGCCTGAGGGCAGCCTTCTTTTCTCCAGGCAAACTAATGTCAGAAAAAAAAGTCAACCAGAAGTATAGCAAATAATTGATCTCCAACATGTGCTTCTAATTAACATGAAACAGTTTTACTCATCGTGAGGCTTATAAGTAATGAAGTCTTTTATGTGGAAATGTGAAGACTTCTGATAATTTTTCTTCTAAAGAAAACTTACACAGAGAATCCTTCTTGAGTTGGGGCTCTTTCTGTATCAAGTTCAAGTTTCTTAGATAGTGTTTAAGGGTATTTTATAGGCACCTAGGGTCAACATGGCAGAAGAGACAAAACCATTCCTGATTATGCAATTTACAAAGAGAATCTACTTGGGTTTTCACCCACTGGGATTACAGAAAAGCTCAAATTAACCATTTTCTCTGCAATATAGAAACTTTTCAGAGTGATCAATCTTAAAGACTTAGTCTGGGACTCTCTGTTTGCCTGTTTTATCTTTACCTCTCCCCTTTTTTGATGTGAGCTGGTAGGCATACTCCTATAGTTGTGTATTCATATGTATGCAGGCACACATGGAGGGCAGAGGACCACTTTGAGTTGGAAATGTTCAAAGGGTGTTGGCTACATTGTTTCTGGAGACAGACTCTCTCATTCTCTTGTGGCTTGTGACCAGTGAGTCCCAGAGTCCAGCCTATCTCAGCAAGCTGAGCACTAGAACTACAGATGCCCCATATCATGCCCATAATTTCTTAGTTGGGTTCTGAGAGTCTATTTTGTGTCCTCATGCTTGCAAGGTATTACGGTTTGTATTTGCTCAGCCCAGGGAATAGCACTATTAGAAGATGTGATCTTGTTGGAGTAGATCTGTCATTGCAGGTGTAGGCTTTAAGACCCTCATCCTAGCTGTCTGGAAGCCAGTATTCTGCTAGCAGCCTTCAGATGAAGATGTAGCACTCTCAGGTCCTCCTGTACGATGCCTGACTGGATAATGCCATGTCCCTGCTTTGATGATAATGGACTGAACCTCTGAACCTGTAAGCTAGCCCCAATTAAATATTGTCCTTATAAGAGTTGCCTTGGTTACAGTGTCTGTTCATAGCAGTAAAACCCTAACTAAGACAGAAGTTGGTACCAGGAGTCCTTCTGTGGTAGGCCTGACCATGCTTTTGTTTGGCAGAATGTGTGTTGTGGGACTTAAGATTTGGAAAGCCATAGAATACTTTTTGTAGGGCTTAATGGGCCATCCTAGTAGGAATAAGGAAGACTTTGCTGCCAAGGATGATTTGAATTGTGGAAGCCTGGCTCTAGAGGTTTCAGAGGAGAAGAATTTTAATATGTGGCCAAGAGACTGTTTTTGTAATATTTTGGTAAAGAATGTGGCTGCGTTTTGCCCTTGTCTGAAGAGTCTACCTAAAGCTAAGGTAAAGGGATTTATATTAATTGCATTGACAATGGAAGTCTCAGAAACACCCAGCATAGACTTTGTTCTCTGATGAAGAATGCTTGGAACAAGCATAGCAAGCTTAAAAAGGAAAAATATAAATTATATCATTTAAATATTAAAGGGGCACCAGAAAGTAGAATGGAGCTGAATCCTATGTTCTAGGAGATGGCAGCTTAAGGGAGTAGAACTTTGGGGCAAGATCCTTCCCAGCTAAATTTAGATCCAGGCATGGTGGTACACACCTTTAATTCACAGAAGTAAAGCCAAATAGATTTCTGAATTTAAGGCCATCCTGGGACAGAGAAAGTTCTTGGTGAAGAAAATCTTAAGTCCAGGTGTGGTGGCACACACCTTTAATCCAAGCATTGATAAAGTTGAACAAGGGATGAGGCATGTTCCAGCCCCGGCAGCAGAACTCAGCTGTTTGGGCCATTTGACTCTGGCTTTAGAGTTAAGAAGAGAAGGGACTACTTGGACAATTGATGCTGTTTATTTGGAGCTGAGAAATTAGAGGTGATTAAGAAAAGACCAGCATCACTGAGGTGAAATCATCTGGGAAGTATTTTCTGAGAGCACAAAGAAGCTGTGTTCCAGAAACAGCCAAGGTTGAACCTTGTGCTGTAGCTAAACTTGGTAATGTGTAAGAGTCACCCAGGTTTTAAAGGCATAAAGGCATCATAAAGAACAGCTGAGGCTTAGCACTGTGAGAGGCTATGGAAGACCATTGGTGAAGGTGTACCCTCAGTTGCAGTTGACAGCCCAGGACTGAAGGGATCCTTCAAAGGAGTTGACACTGGGCACCATGAAGAAAGCCTATTAAAAGTTATTGATGAAGCCTAGTTGCGGAGGAATACCACAGTGTATTGGAGATGTCAGTACCATGAGGATGATCACCAAGAACAGCAGCAGCAGTGGAGTGGATCAACCTGAGCTTAGAGTGCTACAGAGGGCAGATCTGGAAAAGTGACACCAGCCCCTTGGAGGAGCCCAGAAGATTGTGTGTGGGTCCCAGACATTGAAACGAGAAGTTGTAACATTGAAGTTGCCTTGGAGGCCCCAAGATATTTGAGATGCCAGAGTCGTGAGATATCTGCTGAGGAAAGCTGTTTACAGGGAGTGGAACCAACCTAGGAAAAAGAATTTTGTTACAGTCCACAAAGATGAAAAAGGAGTTGGAGATCTGAAGACTGCTTTGACATCAGATATAGAGACGCAGAGTTTGGAGTTTGCCCAGCTTGTTTCCTGTCTTGCTTTGAGGATTACAGTTAAGTAATTGGATGAATGTCAGAAGAGACTTTGAACTTTTAACATTGTTGAGACTGCTATAGACTATGGGGACTATTGAAGCCAGACTAAATATATTTTGCATTATGCTATGTTTAGGTATGACCCCCATAGACTCATATGTTTGAATAAGCCTATGGGGCCCAGGGAATGGAATGTGATGGTTTGCATATGCTCAGCCCTGGGAGTGGCACTATTAGAAGGTATGGCCTTGTTAGAGTAGGTGTGTCATTGTGGGTGTAGGCTTTAAGACCCTCATCCTAGCTGCCTGGAAGTCAGTATTCTGTTAGAAGCCTTCAGTTGAAGATGTGGAACTCTCAGCTCCTCCTGCACCATGCCTGCCTGGATGCTACCTTGTTCCTACCTTGATGGTAATGAACTGAACCTCTAAACCTATAAGCTAGCCCCAATTAAATGTCCTTATAAGAGTTACCTTGGTCATGGTGTCTGTTCACAGCAGTAAAACCCTAAGACACAAGGCAAGCATTTCATCACTGTGCAATCTCGCCACAGCCACATACCTTTTATTGAGACAGCAGGCACTCTTCAGGTATGACACTTCTTTAAAGTATATTTTTTAAAGATGTATTTGTTTTTATTCTATGCATGTGTCTTGCCTGCATGTATGTATGCCTACCATGTACATGCTTAGTATCCATATACAGGGCAGAAAAGAGTGTTTGATAGCCATAAAACTACAGTAACAGACTGTTATATATCATCATGTGTGTTGCAGGAAATATTAAAAAAGAAACAGCAAGTTCCCATGGTAAGCCAGGCACTGGTGGGCCACTTAGCACCAGCGGGGTGTTCTCATCTCCTCAGACTCTCTGCTCTGGAGCTCCTGAAACATCTCCACCCTATTCGCTAAGTTCCCTTGGCAGTTTGCTGCCATGCCAGCACCATGCAATGACTGCCCAACTCTCTGTTAGCTATCACAATACTCAGTAACCCGGTAAAATCAAAACTCTTGAAACTTATAATTAATCAGTCAGATTTATATATCAGTAAATTCTCAATTCACAAGATACCCACACAATAATTTCAGAGCCAATTGATAATGATACAAGCTGCCCACCTAGGTTAGACAATTATTGCAATTATTCTATCCTTTATGATGTTTATAGCTACCTGTGGCTATTTAAAGCCAAGCAGAATCTGGATCATCTTCCTCTAGCTCCATCTTTCCTTTTTCCCCTCCTGTCTCGTCCATCTCCATCTCTGCCACTTTTCACTCTGCCTCCCTTTCCCTGTCCAATCACAGGCTTCTTATAATAATATTTAAAGTGATTGGACAGGGAAAATTCTTCTGCATAATGTGGATGATGGAAATTGAACTCATGTCCTCTGCAAGAGGAACCAACTATCCTTAAAATGCTGAATCACATTGCCAGCCCCACTTTACAATATTTATATAAATTTTGAGTAAGATCGACAAAATTAAAAAGCCAAAAATATTTTATTTATATTCTTTTTTATTTTATCTTCTGGGTTACGTGTTCCTCTACCAGAATACCTGTTGAACTTAAAGGGTACTTTCTTTTTTTAAACTTGGTTATTTTTTTAATTTACATTTCAAAGGTTATCCCCCTTCCTAGTCTCCCTCTGCAAACCCCCTACCCCATCTCCTGTCCCCTTTGCCTCCACCCACTCACCCACTTCCCGCTCACTGTGCTAGCATCCCTCTATGCTGGGCGATCAAACCTCCACAGGACCAGGCCCCCCCCACCTCCCACTGATGCTAGCTAGATAAGGCAATCCTCTCCTACATGTGTAGTTGGAGCCATGGATCCTTCCATGTATACTCTTTGGTTGGTGGTTTGGTCCCTGGAAGCTCTGGGGGATCCCATTAGTTGATATTATTCTTTTTATGGGGTTGAAATCCTCCTTCAGCACCTTCATTCCTTCCCCTAACTCTTCCATTGGGGTCCCTGGGCTCAGTTTGATGGTTGGCTGTGAGTTCTATATCTGTATTAGTCAGGCTCTGACAAAGTCTCTCAGGGGACAGCTATACCAGGTTCCTGTAAGCAAGCACTTCTTGGCATCAACAATAATGTTGGGGTTTGGTGTCTGTAGATGAGATAAATCCCTAGGTATGACTGTCTCTGGATGGCCTTTCCTTCAGTTTCTGCTCCATTTTTTGTCCCTGCCTTTCCTTTAGACAGGAACAATTCTGGGTTAAAACTTTTGAGATGGGTGGGTGGCTCCTTCCCTCAACTGGAGGCCATACCTGTCTACTGGAGATGGTCTTTATAGGTTCTATTTCCCCTTTGTTGGGTATTTCGGCTAATGTCATCCCTGTTGGGTCCTGGGAAATTCGCACTTCCCTGGTGTCTGGGACTTTTCTATTGGCTACCCCAAGTCTCCTCCCCACTACTGCTATATATTTCTATTTATTTTTCTGACCCTCTGTACTTCTCTCTTGTCTCTTTCCATACCTGATCCTGGGCCCCATTTACTTTCAAATTCACAGCTAATTATCTTAGAGGATTGGTACTCAATTTCAGGACACTGCATGAAGGACCTTAAACTACAATCCTGAACCTTCCCAAGGAATGTTGTACAGTATGGCGTCACAGAAGGAGAAACAGCACAACACCAATGAGACCTCAGCACCCAACCACAAAGTCCCAAAAGCAGAATTGTATTAGAGCATTTCAGTGATGCAAGAACAGTGAAGAAACACTGGGAAGGAAAGTTGCCATGGTAGCACAGACAGGCGTTCAAACCCCAGGATTGTGTCTTTTCAGGAAAAGACCCTGCTGGGGACCTTGCTTGCTCTCTGCCCACCCAGCCATCCAAACCAAATCCAAGCATTAGTTTCCATTTCTCAGCGTCCAGGAGGATCTTGGCAGGGGACATGCTGAAGTACTTCCCTGCTGCTTGCTCTATTCAAGTGCTCTGTGTGAACCCCACTTGTACTCTGTGCATGCAGATGGCTGCTTTCCCTCTGGATGTGAATTATGTAGCTCACTGAGAAGTGGGAGTGAGAGAAAGGAAGTTGCACTAGCTTCGGAGTGGAGATAGGGCTAAGGGGTGACCGGTATTCTTGGTGCATAGACATGGCTTCATGGAGTCTTCAGGTCACAGACTAAGATGATAACCTGACAAGGCCTTTGGATCAGCTTCAGCAGGCCTGTTAGAGAGAAGCCTGCCTGTTGAGAATTTGCTGCCCCATGATTTAAATACAGGTAGATGTTAGAACCTGCTGTATTTGTATCTTGTGGCCAACTCTGATATAAGAAATTAATTTTACAGTATATC